>OU015752.1:113259978-113277599 GCA_907169655.1 Acomys percivali | reverse complement strand
GTGTGTGTGTGTGTGTGTGTGTGTGTGTGTGTGTGTGTGTGTGTGTGTTTCTTCCCCTAACTGCCACTTCACAGGTTCATAGGTTAGCATAGCTACCTGTTAGCTTCCAGATGATTCTCTAGTCTCTAAATCCTACTTCCTGTAGGTGTGCTATGATTACAGATACTCACTGCCACATCCAGCTTGGGTTCTGGGGATTGGACTTAGGTCATTAGGATTGACTCACTGAGCTTTGTCAATGGCCTTTTTTTGATTGACACAGGTCTAACTCTTGTCACCCGGGCTGGCCTCAAACTCATGCAATCCTACCGCTTTAATGTGAGCCTCAACATTATTTTTGTGTTTTTATGAGAGGACCTGGTATGATATTTTACACTTAATTATTTGGTGTGAGCAGTCAGTCTTTTTTTTATAATCGTGCATGTTTTTCTTCCACTGCTAACAGGTGCTTGATATTTAGACATTTAAATCATTAACATTTCAAATTATGTGGCATTGGTTTGTAACAATAAAATAAACCAGTGAAATGTTCACTACTAGCCAGCTCAAGTGATTTAAATATAACCTCTTAAATGGATTATAGTAAAGAATAAAGTTGTCTTTCAGTGATTTAGGAGTTATAAAAACTTGAATTATCACACATGTATCATTTACCTAAAGAATATCTTGTCATTTTGGAGTCTTTGCTTGCTTTCACATGAAGAAACAGAACCTTTGAATTCTTTCTAGTGAGTCAGAGGTCAGAGGACAACTTTTATGAACTTTCTTTCTTTCTTTCTTTCTTTCTTTTTTTTTTTTGAACTATTTCTTTCTTACCATGAGTCTTGGAGATAGAGCTCAGGTTCTAAGGTCTGTGTAGCAAATAGTTTACTTGCTGAACTATTTTATCAGCCTAGTGCACTACTTTTGACAAGAAATTGAGTCTGTCTTAATTTCCTAGATGGTAAGTCATTCAGGTTGATTTGAGTCACTCTCTTTTTATATTTTGCTATTGAGGCAGTCATATCTTTTAATGCTAAAAATATTTCATACATGAAGATGCTTGCTTCATTTTACTAAGATTCTGTGCCTAGGGAGTGTCTTGTTATAGTGGTCACAAAACTATACTTAAAAAAGTCACAGAACGACTACAAATATGAGTGACTAGCAAGTTGTAAAATTACTGGGAAGATTTTTAAGAAGAAAAGATATTTATATGTCAATAAGGAAGAGAGCCATGGAAGAAGATGCCCAATGTCCACCTGTGGCTGCTGCATGCACATGAATGGGTTTTCATACCCCTCCCACACATAAAACACAGATACACACACATGTTGAGGTACTTTTCTTGTAAAAAGGGGGGCCATCAAAACTCAAGCACAATGTCAGCATTTCATCCTTTCATCTGTCCTCAAATAGATATACAGGAACACAAGAGTATGTATCAATAACCGAAAAGGATGCCGAAGAAATAAGCAAGCAAACTGTGAGATGGTCGGAAATAGATGGACTAGAACACAGAGAAATGAACCAGAGGTATGATCAAAGGGAGCTCTTCCCTATGGCATGGCTGGCAAGTGACAAGGCACAGTGTATAAAACAGGAAGTGGGAGAAGTGGTTAAGAGTTGACAAATGGTGGGAGCATCAAAAGACCTGAACTATCATTAGCATCATCATGACCTTAGCCTTTCTTGCTTCTCCATTTCAGCATTATTAGAACTAGGAAATCTGTCTATATCAAGCTAACTTGGTTGTACTTTCCCTATTTGCTGGTCACTTGTGCCAAAAATAAATCTTAACAGGAACCTGAGGTCTCAGCAGAGTGCCCTGGGAAAGAGTTGTGCTTGCTCTCA
The DNA here is from genome assembly GCA_907169655.1 of Acomys percivali. Taxonomy (NCBI): domain Eukaryota; kingdom Metazoa; phylum Chordata; class Mammalia; order Rodentia; family Muridae; genus Acomys; species Acomys percivali. The sequence goes on along the minus strand of OU015752.1, from coordinate 113,275,766 downwards.
TACCTGTGCTCTCCTCAGCCTGATTGAAGCCGCAGATCTGACAGATGCTCTGGACCCACTTATTCATGTCAGCCTCTGTCTCAGCTACCAGGTAAAAAGTGCGCTCGCTGGTCTTGATATCAAACACAAAACTATCCTGAAGCTCTTTCTTGTTGAAGGTGAGGCCTGCATCCACCTGCTCACAGAAGTTCAGGTTGATGATCCGCAGGGGTTTCTTGGAATGCTCATTCTTGTAGTATTCCAGAACATCTGGGTCGCCACTCATCCGGCCGCTCCGCAATATAAACCAGCGTTTCTTCCAGGCCTAAATCACCAGAGAGACAGTAGGAAGAAGGAGAAAAAGCCATTAGTTATTTTAAAGCCTTTATCAGATTCTTACATATCATTGATTAAAGATGGGTGTGACAGGAGGGCAGGGCTTAGAGAGAAAGGCTGCATGGCATACAAGGGATCCGACAGATAGGTCAGTGGATAAAGGTACTTGCCAAAAAGCCTAATGATCTGAGCTCAATCTCTGAAACACACAAGGTATGAAAATTATTATCTGAGCTCCACATGTGCATCATAGCATCTGTGCGCCACCAAATAAATGCATAATTAAATCATTAAGATTACCATACAAAAGAAGCCAGTTAGCAGAGGAAGAGAAGAAACCTCTGGCCATTGGCTACATGTAATAAAACAACAGCATTCCCCAACAAGAAACAGAACAAAAACAAAACACCCTAATATTCAAGCTCTCTGAATGAGGGAGAAGGAGAGTGTTATATAAATTTCCTATAAAGGATCCAAAATGTCAAGGCCAGAGGGCTTGGGACCTGTGCCAGCTTGCTAGCCCACTTCATTCTCAGGAGTGCTCTTCTTTTCTTAACAAACGGTCTCTATTTCTATCACTATCCTTGTGTCCTTAGCCCAGTTCTTTATTCTGGGACACAAGAACCTGGAATTCTCAGCAGGTTCCCCCTGAACTCATGCCTATTAACATAGGGAGTGTTGGATCCTTCAGGCACTCACAACCTATATTTCCTTTTCAGATTCCTCAGTTAAAAAATGGAGGATGGTTTTAGAACTTATTACAGGATTAGTGCAACTATTCCTTTAGACCAGAAACATACTCATAAAATGTCAGGCTAGGGAGCACTTGCAAAGCCACAAAAATCTGTTTACAGGTGGGAACTGGCTGGGGCACTGCAAATTAAAACAACTATGTCACACCAAATATAGCAGAAAAATAAGTTTCCTAACTTCCTACAGTATGCTTCTCACCAAACCATGATGTCTTTGAAGAATCATCGCTGGTAAATCTGTGTGGGAACTCTCTGAGACCCACCTTTAGGCCCTTCCTTTTCTTCAGTCCAGTTTACCTGGTAGCTTCCCCAGGACCTGGGGTAGTTCTCTGTGCACGCTGAGCACTCCATCTATATTACTGAATGGATAAATATATCCCATAGAGTAGATTTAAACCTTGGCTACACATGTTCATATGCTGTCTTCTACATTGCATCTCTTCAACAAGACTGAGTAAACTCAGAGCTGAACTGATAAACCATGGTCGAAAAGATGAAGCCTCAAACAACCAAAAACCTAAATATAGCTACAGAGCTTTGGGGATTTTGCACTCTGCTACTATTTACTTCTTTGGATCTTTCCTTATCTAGGTAATGAGAATCACAACCACCACCATCATTATCCACTCTATTTAAGACATAGTTTTCTTTCGTGAAAATGAGCTCAGAGTACTATAAATGTCAAGAATTTATTGTTGTTGTTATTATTATTATTATTATTATTATTATTATTATTATTATTATTTACTGTTACTATTATTATCATTATCACAATTTTTCAATCTCTAGGTCGTTATATTAATTCTACCAACATTTCAAACTCACCTTTTATCCCTGTCCTCAATTTCTTCTGTAACCAAATCTCTTTACTTTTCCTTATAATCATTTCCTTGCTTCTTTTTCCATTTCTCTTGTTTACATGGCAAAGCTACAATGTCCAGCTAGGTCTAATGTTCTGCCTACTCTACATGTTCTTGGGAAGGGGGTAGGGGGAAAAGTAAAATAGCTCGTTGCAGATTGGCTTCCCTGGGCTTTCACATGGGCCCCTTACAATGTCCAACAGTCCTATTGACCCAGTCCAGGACTTCCTTGTGCTCTTTGGCAACAATCTCTGATCTTTTCTCTTTAAATCTCCAGAACTTCACTTCTTTCTCATTTCATGAGAAAATGTAATGAAAAGAGATCTGATGCCAAGTCGGGTGTGGTGGCGCACACCTTTAATCCCAGCATTTGGGAGGCAGAGGCAGGTGGATTGCTGTGAGATCGAGGCCAGCCCGGTCTACAAAGTGAGTCCAGGACAGCCAAGGATACACAGAGAGACCCTGTCTTGAATAAACCAAACCAAACCAACCAACCAACCAAACAACAACAACAACAACAACAAAAAACTGATGCCACTGTTACCAGTATACCAGCCTCCACAGTCACATTCTCTGGTACAGAGAGTACAAGCAGCTCTCCTAATAGTTTATATCAGCCTTCTTCCTGAGGCACTTTATCAGAAGATGGAAAGATCTCTCATACTCATGGGTTGGTAGGATTAACATGGCCATCTTACCAAAAGCAACCTATAGATTCAATGAAATTCTCATCAAAATTCCAACATAATTCTCTATAGACTTAGAAAGAGGAATTCTCAACTTCATATGGAAAAACAGCTCCAGGGGAGCTGACACCGTCTTCTGTCCCCAATGGGCACTTTTGTGTACATGTGCACTCATGCATACACAGATTCTCCCATCCAAATAAAAACTAAATCTTTTCTTAAACAGGTAAATAAGTGGAAATTAACAAGTATTTTTTAAGTATTCAGTTAAAATAAAGATGAACTGTGCTTTATGCTATGTGGGATAAAGAAGAGAGGCAAGACAGAAACACTCTTTTTAAGTAACTTAAAATATTTATAAAGTTGTAGGAAGACATTAATATATAGTCCTAAAAGATGAAGCAGAGATTTAAAAGTATCATTAAAAGAGTCATAATAATCTTGTTTATCACTGAAACAGGAACTAAGGTTTTTAGGGACAGAGACAGGGAGGGAGGGAAAGGGATGGAGAAAGATGAGAAATTAATGACTATAAACAAGCAAAGTTGTAAAGAAAGGAGAAAGACTTTTATTTAAAAAAGATCACGCAGTATGAAAAGGCCTAGGCATGGAAAAAAGACAAGACAGGTTTGGAAAATTTGGTAAGGAGGAAAGGGAGAGCTTGGAGGTCCTGTAAGGCCTTCAGAGCCACCTAAGATCCTGTATCTTTATTGGGAATGGGAGTGGTTGCAAAGTGCACAGCAGTAGAGAAACGGAAAACAGTGCTCTGTGTCTACTTGTTAAAATGTTAAGCAGTGCTTATCTAGCAACGAGAAAAATGAACTAGAAAAGGAAAATGAGACAAAAAACCAAAAAACCCAAAAAAAAAAAAAAAAAAAAAAAACAACAACCCTAAAAACAACAATTTAAAAACAAAACAAAAACCAACCAACCAATTGAAGGGAGCCGCTGCTATAGCTTTCTATGGTCAGTGCACGCCTTTAATCTCAGCACTCAGGAGGCAGAGGCAGGTGGATCTCTGTGAGTTTGAGGCCAGCCTGGTCTACAAAGTGAGTCCAGGACAGCCAAGGCTCACATGGAGAAAGCCTGTTTTGAAAAACAAAACAAAACAAAAAGTGAAAACAAAAACAAACAAACTAAAGGAGAATAATGTGGCAGTAGAATCATTAGCAGCGAGGTCTTGCCTCAACAAAACAAAACAAATAGCATAGTGATAATCAAGACAGAGGACAAGGCAGTGCCCCACACTTACTTAAAATGGGGCATAAAGAAGCACACACCAGAGTATACTGTCAAAAAGTCAAAACAAAGTTAGAATCTGTGCCAAGAATCAAGTAGGTATCACCACTCGCTCAGATGAAACAGAAGTGACTGCTTTCCTTTGTACCCAAATCTAGTCAGGAAACAAACCATTTCACAATTGCCCAGACCACAGAGACATAAACGTGGGCACACATGACCTGGAAGTTGCATCACTCCGGCCGTTGAGCAGAGTGTATGCCATGTGATCCTGTCTGTCCTTTAGGTTAGGTCTGTAAGTGTGCACAGAACAAAGTCACGACTTCCTCTTATTGCTCTTTGGCAACCAGAGAAGTAAAATAGGCCTCAATTGAGACTTAGAATAACTAGATCAAATTATAAATATTCTGATCTAGGCATGGTGGTGCATGCCTGTAATCTCAGCACTCTGGGAGGCAGAGGCAGATGGATCTCTGTGAGTTTGGAGCTAGTCTGGTCTACAAAGAGAGTCCAGGACAGCTAAAGCCACACAGGGAAACCATGTCTTAAAAAACACAGAGAAACCATGTCTTAAAAAACAAAAACCAAACCAAAACAAACAAAAAGTACTCTGTTGGTGGTGAAGAGCTCCAGTGAAACTGCCTGTGGTCATGAATGAGTGCTCTAAGTATAAAGGCTGCTTTACACATGGAGCAACAACTCAGTTTTGTTTAGGTTATTTCACATACTAAAGTTGAACTAAGCTAGTTCCTGCAGGGGATCTGTCTTCTGTTTTAAGGAAGAAAGAACTTCTTGAAGACACTTTCAGCTTCAGTCCTGAAAACTGAAAGTTCTTGTAAACTCTAGATGTTCACAGAAACTCTATGGAAACTAGGTAATGTTTAATACTAACACCTCTGATAAAGAGAGAGCCTAGGGCAGTAGTCACATTTTGGGGGCGCAGAGCCTTTCTTACAACTGTCAAATCTATAGTAGCATGAACATAACAATTAACAAGCAAACAGATTAGCTTATATTCACAAAACTGTTCCCAAAGAGTGTGGTGCAGGTTATTTGCTAAGCCCTGGTTTAGGATAAAATAGAAGGCCTAGGGAAAAAGATAGAGGGTGCTGTAGGAGGGTGTGTGTGTAACAAATGGGTGACAGACCAAAGTCAATATCAACTTGGACAGCCTCACATGGTGTTCACTAAACAATCTGATACCATGATCCCTTACTTAACCAGATTACTTAGATTCTTGGAAGCAAGAGATATGCTCTTCTAAATAACCAAACTAGGCAGAACTTTTATTACTTTCTTCCTGGCAGTTGAAAACAATTCTAAAACTCCACAATCTTTTGCCTTGCCTTAGGTACTATACCACAGATAACAGAACTCTTCTTTGATGGCTAAAAATTTCTCAGTGCCTCCAATCATCTTTCTCCAGATCCTGTGGCTAAAGTTGTAGAAGGGGCAAGGCATTTCTTGGAAAAGGGCTTGCATAACTTCTAGAAATGGGTGTGTCCTTTTAACTTCCCTCTTTCTGAAGAAGGTAAAACCAAAAACTGCCAATAAGCCAGGAGATGCATGTGAAATGAGGATTATAGTTCATCAAACCCTGAGGCTACTACATATTAATACACCAACTCTATTAGGTATAACACAACAAAATACTTTATCTTTTAAAACTTCCTTGCATTCTTTAAAAAAATTACCATAACCAACTCCAAATCTACTCTCAACCCCCAGACTTCCAACTAACTACAGGATTGGAATTCTACTTTTAGCAATCATAGACACAGAAGATTTGATTTGACTTCTGAATATAATTATATCCTAATCTATTTCCGTGTGAAGTACAGTAGGCTACTCTTCTGTCCCATTATGCCCAGTACAAGCATGGACAGAGTGCATTCCAGGAGGAATTCTTTTTTTATTATTAATTTATTCATATTACATCTCAATTGTTAGCCCATCCCTTGTATCCTCCCATTCCTCCCTCCCTCCCGCTTCCCCCCTACTCCCTTCCCCTATGCCTGTGACTGAGGGGGACCTTCTCCCCCTGTATATGCTCATAGGGTATCAAGTCTCTTCTTGGTAGCCTGCTATCCTTCCTCTGAGTGCCACCATGCTTCCCATCCAGGGTACTTGGTCAGAGATGCGCCACCAGAGTTTGTGTGAAAGTCAGATCTTCCAGGAGGAATTCTTATGAGCAAGGAAGGGCTCTGTCGCTATGCTTCTAGGAATCTGCTCTGGAAGGCAGGGACTTTATACTCTGAGGAAATCAATGTAAGTATTTCCTGAGCTCCTGCAAAACGCCATGTACTTTTTGTTCCTTATCATACTTAATTCTTAAACCAGTGAGGCAAGGTAAATATACCCCCCTTTCACAGATGGAAGAAAAGTCTCACAGGGTATACATCTAGAAAATATCATGGCCTCAGATCTTCCTGTCCCAGAGGTCTAATGAGAGCCCAGGAAAGAGCTTGAGTAGACAGAGAAGAATGGCTGCCTAAACCGTGAGAAACCCTGGCCATAGAGTTCATGGGGAACATTCAAGTTTATTGCTAGTTGACGATGGCAGAAGACAGCAGCAACACTAGAATTCAGGCTTTAGGCCTTAGTACAAAGTTAAATGACACATGAAATGTGAATTTCCAAGAGAAGGCAGTATAATTACTTGCTCCTCACGTATTTGTTATGAGGATTCTTTCAGCCCCCAGATGTATACAGAATGAGCTTTATCTAAGCACAAGACTGTTACATTGAGGTCCAGGGCTCTTTTTATCTCAGCATTTGGCCCAGTACTTAGAACTCATAGTGTGTTAGATAACTCTTTAGTGATAGTCATAATAAAGGTGCAAAAGGAAAGAATATGTATTTGCTTTTCTTTTGGTAAAAACAGGAAAAGTGAGTACAGCCAAAGCTCTCAGACAGATGACCTGCCAATGTAATGGCATACCTTCCCTCGGTGAGGTAGTACTGCACAGACACCAGAAACACAACGGACTTCAGGAAAGCTCACATTCTATATTTGGTACACTAATTACAGGTTGTAGTGGGTAGAGCATAAAGCTTAAGAAGAACTCCCAGTGAGCCACACTGGTTGGCTCGGCAGTGAGCATAGATCCAAGCAAGGTCACTGGTATTCAGATACAACTCTAGCACCATCTTACATGTTACCTAAAGCTCTTTCAGCTCACAGGGAGTTGTAATGATTTGGGCCTGGAATTCAAGGATTGCTGTTTGGAATCTAGGCATATTCAATCCAGAGAGAGCAGAGTTCAAAGATGAAGTCTGTGCCAGGTGTGGTGAAGAAGTAGGAAAAGAGGATAGTTAGAAGTTTAGTTAGTCTAAGCTACATAGGGGATGGAGGAGGAGATGGTGGGCCAGTAGGGCAGAAATGACTCATGATGAAATGTGAAATCTAAATCAAGTTCACTCTTGAGATTGTCTCTCCTTAGCTTAGGTAGCTATATTATCAAACTTTGTTCTCATTGGTTTCTTCTCACCTCCAAAAATCTTCTTCCTTTCTTTTAACGGTTTATAATATCTATTAAAATCAATTAGTGCCAGGCTCTTTAAGATCTTATGGTCTCAGAAAAGATAGGCAGGTGTAATATATTCTCTAACTCATATATACAGGTTAGTGCTGAATTAGTTATGTAAATAAAATTTGTGAATTCTCAGAGCCTGATTTTTCCTGGAAAGAGTCAAGGAAACTTATAGCAGAAAATGCTCCAGCACACAACAAGGACATATGCTCAACCATACAACCATATACATAGTGGCCTTATTCATTATAGCCAGAACCTGGAAACAGCCTAAGTGTCCCTCAGTAGAAGAATGGATAAAGAAACTGTGGTACATTTACACTATGGAATAATACTCAGCTATTAAAAACAAGGAAATCCAGAAATTTGTGGACAAATGGATTGAACTAGAAATGATCATAATGAGTGAGTCAACCCAGAAGCAGAATGAGTCAAATGGTATATACTCACTTATATCTGGATAGTAGCCCAAGGGGCATGTCCCATGGAAGTCTTCACTTACCAGGAAAGTGGCTCAGAGGGAAGGACATCCTATTGGGACTTTAGATGAGAGAAGCATGGGATAATGGGGAAATGGAAGGATCCAGAGGGTCCTAGAAACCTACAAGAAGAACATTATGATAGGCGGATCTGGGCCCAGGGGTCCTGCTCAAACTATGACCCAACCAAGGACAATTCATGCAGTAAGCTTCGAACCCCTACCCAGATCTAGCCAATGGACAGGACATTCTCCACAGTTGAGTGGGGACTGACTTTTACACGAACTCTGGTGCCCCATTTTTGACCACGTCCCTTTGATGGGGAAGCCTGGTGGCACTCAGAGGAAGGATAGCAGGCTACCAAGAAGAGACTTGATACCCTATGAGCATATACAAGGGGAGGAGGTCCCTCTCAGACACAGACATAGGGGAAGGGAGTAGGGGGAAAGTGGGAGGGAGGAAGGACTGGGAGGATACAAGGGATGGGCTAACAATTGAGATGTAATATAAATAAATTAATAAAATATTAAAAAATACTTGGTATGGTAGAGTATTTGTGTTTTGAAGGACCCAGGACAGTTCTGCACAGTCATGTAGCTTGGGGAACAGCCTAGGTATAAGGGAATAACATGTGCAAAGGCACTGAAGAAAAAGAAAGCATGGTTCATGGAGAAACAGACTGAAGGGCATGGCTAGAGTATAGGTGAGTAAGCAAAGGGAGAAGCTGTATGAAGAAGAGAAGAGGAAGGTGCATAGGCCCTATATGCCATTTATAAAGTTTGGGTTTTAATCTTAAATAGAACACAACCCCTCACTAGGGGCATAATTAATACATTGATATGTTGGCAATTTAAGATGCAGGCTTTAGAGAGATGTAGTATAATTGCTATTTATATTAAATACCTTATGTTTACATGTACATAAACACATATGTATGTGTTTATAACATATATACATTTTTTATAAAATAGTACTCCAAAATAGTACTAATAGCTTCCATTGAGTGGAATGAATATGTAAGACAAAAGCTATGGGGGAATTTTCACATTTTAATACATATACTTAAAATTTTATACAATGTGAGGCCATAATAATTTCCTATCTGCAATTGTGAATGGTCACCCTGACTGTAGCAACTGAAGTAGGGACAGAATGTAGGTATTCTTAGATAAACTACTACTGGGGAAATAATAGCAATTTGGACCAGCAGTGGCAATATGTACATAAATCCAAGATAGATTTCAGAGACTGCTATGCCTAATTCTGGGAGTGAACTGAATATGGGGGATACAGAAGAAGAATATAGAAAACTCCAGTTTCCACCTTGAATAACTTGGTGGGCTGTTATGACTTTAAACCAGGAAGAGAGCCCTAGCTGTCTTCTGAGACATCATGCTATCATGATGCATCCTATCCATTTTTGCCCCTACCATATCAAAAACCAAGATGAATGTGACATGTGTGAGGGGGGAGTAGATCACATCTGGGAAAACAAAGAGCCTTCAATCAGTAATTACACTGCATTCTAGGACATTGATTCCTGAAAGACAGGTCAACCTTCCTGCAGAGGACTCAAAATCCATTAATGGAATTAACTCTCCCATTGACAAAGCAACACATGAGCCAGTTGTTTGAGTTTTTGGAGAAACAAGTTGGTCATTCTGTTCAGAGACACTTTTTCATGTCCTTGAATGGTCTGATTTAAGTCATATTTTAAAAACTGAATTAAGTAAAGGTTACCAGGAAAACGTGGGCAAAGTAAAATAAAGGCAGACAAATTATGTCCATAAAAACAGCTAAATCGTTCTTTTTTTCTCTTCAGCTCAGGAACTGTAGCCATCATGAACGACACAGCGATGACCTGGACCAGGAAGTTCATGACAAACCCTCTGCTTCAGAGGAAACAGATGGCCATCGATGTCCTTCACCCTGGGAAGGCAACAGTGCCAAAGAAAGAGACTCGGGAAAAGCTGGCCAAAATGCACAAAACTACACCAGATGTCATCTTTGTATTTGGATTCAGAACTTACTTTGGTGGTGGCAAGATGACCGGCGTTGGCATGGCCTATGATCCTTTAGATTACGTGAAGAAGGTAAGCCTAAACACAGATCTACAAGACATGGCCTTTATGAGAGGAAAACGACCTCTTGAAAACAGCCAAAACCCAGCAAAAACAGAATGAAGAAGGTCAGAGGGACTGCAAAGGCCAATGTTGGTGCTGGCAAAAAGCCAAAGGAGTAAATCTGTCATGACTTGATGTGCTGTGATGCGCACATTTCTAAGAGGACAAATAAACTAAAATAATAATAATAATAAAACCCAAACAGCTACATAGTTCCTTTGGGAACAAAGACTTCTTGTATCAAAGCCCCACAAGTCAGGCTCCATATTGTCCTAAGTACTATCTGATTATGTCCTAGCCTTGCCGCAATACTTTCATTTAGTGCAGTGTCTTCAATAGCGGTATTTCAAATTTGGTGTGAATCAGAATCAATGAAGAGACCTACTCAAAATGCAAGTAGGCATGCTAGGTTCTCAGTCCCAGTATAGATTTAGACTCAGTAGCTCTAGAGTCCTTAAATTATCTAGTACAGAATATTTAACAACTGTTGTCAGAAACCTTACACTTAAGTTGTTAGCGATGACTGCTGGAATGTGGTCCTGAGAATAAGTGGATCAGAGTTTGGAGGTTTAGGTTACCTTTAGCTCTGTTTCTAGAATGTGAACCTGGGAAGAAAAACAATTTCCTGCTCAGGCTTTGCTTGCTCATCTATGTAAAACCCAAGCTTGGCCTGTTTAATTTCTGACACTCTAAGACTACAGGGAAAGATGAGGGTTGAAGTATGCAAGGAAGAGCTTCTGGACGGACTCTTAAAAATATTTATTTACAAAAAATTTATTTACATCCCAATCCCAGCTTCCCCTCCCTCCTCTACTCCTAGTCCTTCCCTCTCCCCTTCCCTACCCGCAACCTCCCTTTCCTTCTTCCTCTGAGAAAGGGAGACCTCCCAAGGATATCAACACACTTTGGCATTTCAAGTCTCTGTAAGGCAAAGGACACTATCAATAGAATGAAACAGCCGTTTACAGATTGGGAAAAGATCTTTCCCAATTCTACATCCAACAATGGGCTAATATCTAAAATATATAAAGAACTCAATAAATTGGACATCAACAAACCAAATAATCCAATTAAAAAATGGAGTATAGAGCTAAACAGAGAAATCTCAACAGAGGACTCTTGAATGCCTCACAAGCACTTAAAGAAATGCTCAGCATCCTCAGGGAAATGCAATCAAAACGACTCTGAGATTCCATCTTACATCCTTCAGAATGGCTAAGATCAATAACTCAAGTGACAGCATATGCTGGCAAGAATGTAGAGAAAGAGGCACACTCCATTGTTGGTGAGAGTGCAAATTTGTACAACCATTTTGGAAACCAATCTGGAGCTTTGTCAGAAAATTGGGAATAGCTCCACCTCAAGACCTAGCTATACCACTCCTGGGCACAAACCCAAAAGATGCTCTACCGTACAACAAGGACAATTGCTCAACTATAGTCATAGAGGATTTATTCATAATAGCCAGAATCTGGAAACAACCTAGATGTCCCTCAACTGAAGAATGGATAAAGAAACTCTGGTACATTTACACAATGGGATACTACTCAACTTTTAAAAACAAGGAAATCATAAAATTTGCAGGCAAATGGATGAAACTAGAAATTATCATCCTGGGTATGTTAACCCAGACCCAAAAAAGACACACATGGTATATACTCCCTTATAAGCAGAGCTTAGCCATATATTACAGGATAAACATACTACAATTCACAGACCCAAAGAAGATAAATAACAAGGACACAAAAGAGGATGCTTAAATCTCATTCAGAAGGGGAAATAGAATAGATAGTGGAAGCGGTTTCAGGGAACAAGGTAGGAGAGACAGTGCAAAGAGAAAAGAGGGTGATCAGATCTGGGGAAAGTGGGGACCAGAGAACAGAAGGCCTGCAGAGGGAAAAGAAACTATGGGCAGAGGCATCTCTGTGACAAGCTGGAGACCTAGGACATAGTAGGCTTCTGGGAGGATATGGGGGAGACTCCTAGTAGCAGGGGTCCTGGAGACTGAAGAGGACATCTTCTAACTTGATATGACTCCAGTGGAGGGAGGAGAACACCCACCTACCCACAAGAACTTTGACCCAAAATTTACCCTGCCTACAAGATATGCAGGGATAAAGATGGAGCAGAGATTGAGGGAATGTCCAACCAATGCCTAGCCCAACCTGGGACCCAGCCCATGGGAGAGAGACAACCCTGGCACTTAATGATACGCTGCTATACTTGCATACAGGACTAGCATAGCTGTTCCCTGAGAGGCTCCACCCAGCAATGGATCAAAACAGATGCTAAGACTAACAGGCAAACATTGGATAGTATAGGGAATCTGGCGGAAAGTGGGGATGGAGGGGAGGATAAAAGGACCTGGAGGTGCCAGGAATTTCACAACAAGACCAACAGAGCCAACTAACCAGAGTCCAGAGGGGCTTGAGGAAGTTGAAGTACCAAGCAAGGACCATGCATAGACTAGACCTAGGCCCTCTACAAAGGTATAGCAGAGAGGTGCCTCAGGCTTTATGTGGGTCCTCTAGTAAGGGGAGCAGGAGCTGTCTTTGACATGGACTCTGTTCCCTGCTTTTTGATCACTTCTTCCTGGTGGGGCTGCCTCACCAGGCCCAGGGGAAGAGGACATGCTCAGTCCTGATGTAACTTGATGAGGTGGGGTGGGTTTGTGAAAGAGCTTCCCTTCTCTGAGGAACAGGGAGAGGGGGGGATAGTGGAAGAGGGAGGGAAGGTAAGATAGGGAGGAAGCTACAATCAGGATGTAAAGTGAATAAATAAATTAATTAAAAATAATTCTCTGTTTAGCTCTGTGCCCCATTTTATAATTGGGTTATTTCATTTATTGGTCTCTAATTCCTTGTGTTCTTTATATATTTTGGATATCAGCCCTCTGCCAGAAGTAGGGTTGGTGAAGATCTTTTCTCATTCTGAAGGCTGCCACTTTGTCCTATTGATGGTGTCCTTTTTTGCAGGAGTTTTTCAGTTTTATGAAGTCCCATTTATTAATTGTTGATCTAAGTGCCTGAGTTGTTGGTGTTCTATTCAAGAAGTTGTCTCCTATGCCAATGTGTTCAAGGCTGATTCCCAATTTCTCTTCTATTAGATTTAATGTATGCAGTTTTATGTTGAGGTCTTTGATCCACTTGGACTTGAGTTTTGTGCAGGGTGATGAATATAAGTCTATTTGCATTTCTACATGTAGACATCCAGTTAGACCAGCACCATTTGTTGAAGATATTTGCTTTTTTTCATTGAATATTTTTGGCTTCATTGTCAAAAATTAAGTGTTCATAGGTGTGTGGGTTTATTTTTGGGTCTTCAATTTGATTCCATTGATCAACCTGTCTGTTTTTATGCCAAATATCATGTAGTTTTTGTTACTATTACTTTGAAGTACAACTTGAAATCAGGGATGGTGATACTTCCAGAAATTCTTTTATTGTACAGGATTATTTGAGCTATCCTGGGCTTTTTATTTTTCCAAATGAAGTTCAGGATTGTTCTTTCAAGGTCTGTAAAGAATTGTATTGGGATTTTAATGAGAATTGTTTTGAATCTGTAGATTGCTTTTGGTAAGATGGCTAATTTTTACTATGTTAATCCTACCAATCCACAAATATGAGAGATCTTCCCATCCTCTGTTATCTTCTTCAATTTTTCTTCAGAGACTTGAAGTTCTTGTCATACACATCTTTGACTTGCTTGGCTAGAGTTAAACCAAGATATTTTACTGTTTGTGGTTTTATGTGTCTTACTTGTCTTATTTAAGAATCTCCCTGCCTCAAAATCAAAGATTTTCTGCTTTATATTTTTAATATGTATTACAACTTTACCCTTATGTTTATCTGATGTGGATTTGTGGAGAATGTAAAGAATCATGTTCTTTGTCTTCCCACTTCTGTATCCAGCTGTTCCAGCAGCATTAGTTAAAAAGAAATATACTTTCCTTATCGAATTACCTTTATACTTTTATTAAAATTAACTGATCAAATGTATGTACATCTATTTCTAGACTTCACCGTTCAACTGATCTTTCTCTCTATGTATACTTAAACCAGTATCACAATATCTTGCTTACTTAAGTTTTATAGCAAGTTTTACAACTGAGTAGGGTTGGGCTTCCAGCTTTCTTGTTTTTAAAAAAGCTGCTTGGTTATTCTGGATCCTTTGCATCCATTTCTATTATTTTGGGAATGATTTCTTTCTTAAGTGTTGACTAGAATTCAGAGAAGCTATACATGCCTGGAGATGTCTTTATGGAAGTTTTAAAACTTCCATTAATTTCATTTAAATAGTGATATTTAGATTTTTAAATAAGCCTATTCAGAGTTTTACTCTCTTTTGGTATTTTTTATTGTTTAACATTAAAAATTATATTTTTGTTTATGTGCCCACAATGGGGGGCATGTGTGCCACAGTGCATATGCAGAAGTCACAGGGCAACATACAACAGTCAGTTCTCTCCTACCATGAGGGTCCTAGGGATAGAATGCTGTTCATTAGTCTTGGTGGCAGGTGCTTTTCCAGTTAGTCTTCTTGATAACTTCTTAAGACAGTTTCTCTCTATATATCCCAAACTGGCGTTAAACTTTAATCCTCTAGATAGATATGTGTTCCCATACCTGATTTAATATGTCCTTCATAGAATTTATTCATTTTGTATGTTACCAAACTTATTTAGGTACAGTTATAAAAAACATTTCCTATTATTTATAAAATGAAATGTAATTTGTATACCATAAATTTTACTTCATGTGCCATGAAATAAAGTGTATAATTCACAATTTTGGTGATTATCCACAAATACACAAGTATCTCCATTACTTAACTCTAGAACATTTCATCACTGCTCACCCAAAAACAAAAAACCCATGAATAACTAATCACTCTTCAATTCTCCTTCTCCTAGTCACTGGAAACTACTTACCTATTATCTTTTTATTGTCTATATAATATGCGGTGAGAGGCTGACCCATTCTGCAACTCTCAGTGCAAAATCCAAAGGGTTAAACTCACATCAGACATACCCAGAGGCTCTGGAGAGAGGAAAGGAAAAACTTTTCCCTCAAGTTTGTTAACCCTGCTGCTTCACAGCACTTTTCACTGACAATGTGCCAAGCTATTAAATGCTTTTTATTCCTTTAGCCCTGTGGGTCAGTCACCTCTGGCCACCTGGTACCTGCAGCTGACATTACAATATTATTTTCCTGGTGTGGTGTGATGCAAAGTTTGGGAAGCAACAACCTATAACACCAAACCTCAGCTGCTGAGAAAAGCACTCTAGGTGCTTTTCACTTGGCTCCAAAATGCTTCCTGGGGTTGTTTTCTGTCTTTTCTCACTGTTTTTAAACATTGTAGACTACAGGCAAAACAAATAGCTTTGTGAAAACAAGCCCTGCATCTTTATGTCTTTGTGAGGATCACTGTCAGAATCCTATTACTCCTCCAAGAGGCTACTCAAATGTCTTGCAGCTTTCCTTCTCAGAGGAAAGGTGGGTACTGAGTCTTTCCTTCCCTACATGAAGCACATGAAGAAAGAGCTAAGATAGTACAAATGGAGTGCTTAGCTCTGATGTCCTTTCAGAATAGCACCCTTGTTTGTATTTTCAAATTTTCTTTATGTTAGAGACAAGAATGGGAATATCTTCATCCTCTTGCAGATCACAGACTAGAAAATATTATGAAAGTGTATGGAAGAGCTGAGGCAAGAACGCAAGAGCTTTCTTTTACCAGACCATGTTTCACTGAGCGAGATGAGAGAGAGAGAGAGAGAGAGAGAGAGAGAGAGAGAGAGAGAG
>OU015752.1:113232822-113259878 GCA_907169655.1 Acomys percivali | reverse complement strand
GAGAGAGAGAGAGAGAGAGAGAGAGAGAATGAGAGAGAGAATGAGAGCAAGAACTCTGCCCCATGCTCTAATTTTGTATCCCAGGTTGCTATCAACTCACAACAATCCTCCTGTCTCAACCTCCTACATGCCGATTACAGATGTGAGCCATCACATCCAGCCAGACATGCCACTTAAACTGCAAAAATTCCTAGCAGTGTTCTATCCAATGTATACAGACTGTAAGTTATAAGATTGGTAGCAGATCAGGATTTTAGATAGGAGTGAATTCTGAGTTTTTAGGCAGGGGAAGAGGGCGTTCCAGTGAAGAGGGAAAAATTCTGTTTGCTCTGAAGCCTTTGTTGTCTCTTTTAAAATTTTTTGTGTGTTTTGCCTGCCTGTATGTCTGTCTACCATTTGCATGCAATGCTTGAAGAGTTTAGCAGAGGGCATGGATATCCTTGTAACTGAACTTACAGACGGTTGCTAGCTGCTATGTGGGTGCTGGGAATCCATTCTAGGTTCTCTGGAAGAGCAGTCAGTGCTTTTAGTTGTTGAGCTACATGTTTAGCTCAACTGCAACATTCTTTATAACTTCGTAGTCTACTGTTGGCGGCTTCACTGATGCAGAGTTGTCTGTACACACAGGAAGATGCTGATAACTTCAGGAAGTACAACACTGGGGCATTTTCATGTCAAGAAAGCTTTATTTCAAGCTTTCTCTGGTTATATGTGACAGCAGGCTGTGGCTGAATAATTCTCAGAGTCTAAATTCAGATTTTAGACAATATTTCATTTCTAGGCATTCCAGTTCTGAGACATAGGGTTCCCTCTGTGCCCTTGGACATTGTAACTATGACTAAACTAAGTATCTGTTTCCATAGTTCTCCATATTATAGATGACATGTCATGGGACTTCTTAACATGCATAACTGTTATGAGTCAGTTCCTAAAGTTAGTTCTGTTTTACCTATCCACCTCATCTAGTTATTCATCCTATTAGTTCATTTCTCTCAAGAATCCATATTAATGCAAATAAGAGGTAATGTTTTCAATTGATTTTTATGAGAACATGAGCCAATATGCTGGGTGTTTTCTCCTAGTAAGCAACATAGCTGATAAACAATATGGATATGTACTTATTTCTATCTGTATATGCAGAGACAGAATCAATAAAGGGGAAATATGTAAGGACAAAATATGTGTTAGTACTAAGGATCACACATAAGAGGCAATAAAACAGCAATAAAAAACACTGGCATTCAGGTACACTATCCTCTACACTGAGTTCAAAAGTGTGCTTCAGGGTAACATGTTAGCTTGGAAGGTAGGCTAAACTAATGAACCATTCTTTCATTTCCCAGATATATTTATTAAATTTTAGCATGGATCAGAATTACCTACACTTCTTTCTACAACACAGATTTCTGGGCCCCATTCCCAGCATTTCTCATTTAGAAGGTCTGGTATTTAGAAGAATCTGATAATTTATGCTCATCTTTTTAAAATTAAATTTGTAAATTTTAATTTATTTTGTGTAAATGTATGTGTGCCCAGATCACATGTGTGGAAGCCAGAGTATCAGCTGCAGGAGTCAATTCTCTTTTCCCACTTGGGGATTGAATTTATGTCCTTAGGCTTGGTAGCATGTACCTTTCCTATTAAGCCATCTCACCAGCCCAGACTCTTCATTTTCTAGTAAGTTCTAGATCATATTTTGATATTTCTGTCTTTCTTGTGTGGAGGCACAGTAAGTTCTGAGTAACATTAACATTCCGGTCATGATACTTCCATGACTAGACAGTGTTTTATGACTCTGGCCAAGTAAGAGACTAAAGAAGTTCTTCATTTGAAGGTAAGAAACTAAAGTACAGACAAAGCACAGGAATCACATTAATATAACAAGAAGTTTACCCAGAGAAGAAGCTCAGTGTCATAAGCAATACCACAGGCTTCAGTCATCTCAAGAAAGAAACCAAGCTCCATGCCCCCACCAAAGATTGATCAGCTTACTATCTGACCCCATGGCTTTGCTAATTTAAGAAAAAACTCCTTTCATTTTTTATTCAAGTAAAGCTATCCTCTGGTCATGTATTTGGGAAACTCAAATTTACACAACTGAAATCTTGGGAAAATGTCACAGTAAATGTAACTACCCTAAGAGAGCATACGAAGAAGAAACAATGCAGGTATAGATATTTTAGAATGAGATTAAGCATAAAACACAAACAGATCATCAATCATTGTATTTGCATATTTATTATTTAAGACTTATGAATTATTCAAGGGAATTAGACAAATTGCAATTATGCTGCTTAACAAAATTTAGGCAAATTTTTATTAATATTTTACTGTGCAATAAAAATCAATTTTCAAAGGTTTGAAATGAAACATGAAACAAAAGTATAAGTAGACAATATTTTTCTACAGGATAAAAGCCCTTTGGAAACACCAAACACCTGATAGACTGCTCATGTCAGCCAGAAGCATGTCCAAGACAGGTTTTAGAAAAACTGTGTATGCTGACAAAGTAGTCTGCATCCTTTACACTGATGCTTTAAAGATAGTATGCCACCATTAAAGACTTCACCAATAGGGCTGAGTATCTGTTATGCTAAGTGAGCAAAAAAAAAAAAAAAAAAAAAAAAAAAAAGAAGAAACATGTATAAATAGAACTTCTACTTAGTATTTATCTAGTCTCAAATCTGGTTTGCCAGGCTCAATAAACAACTTGTTATTCTAGTATAAAACGTCCTGTGAAGGTTAAGGAGAGAACAAAAAAACCCATAAAAGACAGAAATAATTTTTAAAAAATCAAAAACTAAAAACAACCAAACAAAAACCAAAGGGATTGATGAGATGGCTCAGGAGGAGTTTGCTACCAAGACTGAAGACTTATTTTGATCCTGGGAGCCAAACAGCAAGAAGGAACTGACTTTCAGTAAGTTGTTCTATGACCTCTGCATGCATATATGTCAAATAAATGAAATGCAAAGTAAAATAACTAAGGAGAGAATGGGCTCAAAGAATTATTGAAGATATAACAGAGACTTAAGTATTTTA
The DNA here is from genome assembly GCA_907169655.1 of Acomys percivali. NCBI lineage: Eukaryota > Metazoa > Chordata > Mammalia > Rodentia > Muridae > Acomys > Acomys percivali. The sequence continues at coordinate 113,256,836 of OU015752.1, read as the reverse complement.
CCTTGAGAGGAAAGTCAAGAAAATGTTAAGATGAAAGAAAAGAAGAAAGTACACAATTTAGGCACTAAGGAAAAGGAACATGTGGCTTCTTTGGAAGTGGCAAGTTTTTTGATGTATTATAGGAAAGAATGTGATAGAGATGCCATAGCAATTAAGTAAGAATAAAATAAGGTCACTTAGCGTCTTGAATAGTGCCACATTAACGAGTTTTGAACTTAGCATCTTCATGACTAGAAGAAATAGCTAAGATCTTGGTTTTAAAAAGCGAACAAAGTTACAAAGAGACAGTGACTATCAAAACTATGAATTCAAGATTGAAAAATATGTCTTATTTTAAACATAGCCTAAAACAAAATAAACAATATTGCTAAAAATATACTTATTGTAAAAACTATAAATAAGACCAAGAAGGTGACTACAAAAATCATGACAATTGAATGGAAGAAGAAAGTTGGTACAGTAAGACTTAACTGAGAAAAATTTCTTGGCTGCTGGTGACCATTATGGGTCTTTTATGGCATATTATATTTTGCACCATCTTCATACATATATTATATTTTACAATAAAGTGTTGTGGACATAATTGAAAATATGATGGGGGTTGGGAGACACTGGGAATAGAGAGAAATTAAGAATCGGTCATGTAAGTATTGGGTAAGGAAATGGCACTTCACTAAAGTAAGTAGGCAGAGATGAAGAAAGGAGGATTTGAGAATTCCTTAGGAATTAGGTCTTAGTGATACATCAGAAATGGAATCTGAGGGAAAGAACCTGCAAGCAACTGAGCTCTTTTAAGTTTCAAGCTTGGAAAACTGAAAATGATAAATGGGAAAAATACTAAAAATAGCCACTTTTTGTAATTTAGAAGAAATTACTATCTGATTCACATGCCATAAAAGCTACCCTTTTGAAGTGTGGCTCAGCTGGTAAGGACACTTGCCACCAAGACTGAAATCAGTCTCCAGAAATGACATGGTAGAAGGAGTGAACCAACTCCTACAGGTTCTCTTTTGACCATGTGCGTGTGTGCGCGCGCGCGCATACACACACACACACACACACACACACACACACTAGTAGTAAAACAAGTTCAAACTAGAGTATGTATCCATGGCTTTTAGCATTCTTATGAGGGTGTATAACCATCACCACTATCAAATTCCACAGTATCTTTCATTATTCCCAAAGAAACCTTGCTCTCATTTACAAGCACTCCTCCTCACATCCTGCCTCCAATCTCAGGCCTCATGTAATTTAAAGAGAGTAATAAAACCTTGTGATTAAAACCTGCCTTGACAGAGCAATAGAAATTTTCAATCGGTATCACCAGTCCAAAAATCAAGGAGACATTATTTCAGAGCCTTAATTGCTTCTTGGTTTTACAAAGGTAGGAGCATTATCGCAGCTGAAAAGTACCTTTTCTCAAGATGTACCTAGTTTCAACTTAGACAGTCAAATTATCAGATTATACTGGCTTTCAACAGCATCCATACTGCCCAGCGTGGCTGGAAATATGTACTGTGTTTGGGGGGTAACGTTATAGGCACTAGTGGTCAGGGGACAGGTATACTAAATCCCTGTATGGAATAAATAGTCTATCATAATGAATAATTGTCACTTGGCTGCCTCAAATACCAGTGGAGCCCATCCCTCTTTGGAGAAATGAAAAAAAAGCCAAGATTCTATTATTCCTCCAAGTGCAAATACCAAAATGGAAGTTATGATCTCTTAACCAGAACCAGGCCTGAGCCCAAGAATGTGTTGTTAAAAATAGCCGAGAGAACAGCAGATTTAAATTAGCTCACAGTGAAAAGGGAGTATTAATAGAAACCTAAGATATTTTTAGTAACAAATCTCAGTCAGCTATGGAGGCTGGTAGCCTGAAGCCTGCAGTGCTCTGCCTTCACTGCTTTGTGAAACTGTGTGTTGGAGTTGCAACTTCAAAGATGTAGGAAAGGCAAAGGCTGTACCCAATGGTACAGACCTGGGCCTCACATAAGCCTGCAGAAAGAGGACCCACAGAGCTATGTTCTACAGTGCAACTTAAGAACAAGTGTTAGGGAGCTCTCTACATAAGAGAGCTCTCTCTCTCTCTCTCTTTTCTCTCTCGCCTGCTCCCCCCTCTCTCTTCAACTTCTTTTATGGAATTCTACCATTGACCATTTCTTCTATTTTAGCATGGAATACTAAATTTGGTGATTTTTTTTCAGTATTTATTATAAGCGATACTCTAGGAAGAGTGTACAATAGTAGGAGATCATTCTCAGATAAAAAGGGCTTTATTCTTGTTGGGGAAATCAAAACCTGGACACAACTGAAGAAAGTAAGCATTCATATATATAACATTTGACTAAACTTTTTTAACAGCTGTCTTAGTTACGGTTTTACTCCTATGAAGAGACACCATGACCATGGCAACTCTTATAAAGGAAACATTTCATTGGGGTTCCTATTAGGGGCTTCTGTCTCCTAATTGACTGCACTCCATGAGACTATGGCCAAAGGCTTAAGTGTATAGTAGCTCCTCTGATAATCATATTATGGAAGTAATGTGAAAGCAGTTCACTGAGCAATACTAATGCCAATGCCTGGCCCAGGGCCTGGCACAATGTACAGTGAAATTTTGTTGAATAAATCATTATTTTAGATGTAATACATTGAAATTTAACCTTTTATTTATTCTTTATGAGTTTCACATCATGCACACTCCAATCCCTATGTATCCACCCTCCTCTCTTGCAAATTCCCCTCAAAAGAAAACAAATGAAACAAAACAAGAAACAAAAAACCAAAGCAAAACATCTCTCTGTGGGAGCTGCTTTGTGTCACACAGTGTACATTTTTGTTTACACATCTTTACTTGCAAATGTTCATTATAATGGGTCTGGTTCAAGGCATCTGGTTTCTGCTATACTATCAGTTCTGGATCTTCGCTGGGACTCGTCTCAGATATCCTGTTGTTGCCCTGTGTCGTGGAGACTCTGCAGCTTTGGGTCTGCAGGACTGGCCCCTTCACACACTACAGCAGTTTTTAGATAAGGCAGATATTGGGGGGGGGGGGACTCAAAGCCCTGGATTTGGGCCAGGGTGGTAGCTGAGTTGGTCAGGCTCCCAGCTCTCCCGCACCCACACCACCAGGGCCAGCTCTCTGGCACTACCCTGCATAGTTCACCCAATGCTGCAGCTGGCAAGGGGCAGGGCCATCTCTCCAGCTCTCACACCCGTGGGGCTAGTTCACCTGAGAACCTTCATCACCAGGGCCAGTTCTACTGTCTTGCCCATGCAAGGTGCCCTTACCTAAGTGCTGCAACCAGCAAGGTGTGAGGCCAGCTGTCCTGAGTGCAGCAGCCAGGGAGGACTGGGGCCATCCCTTTCCAGCTGTTAGACATAAATATGGTCCCAGGTGGCAGCCAAGACCAGGAACATTGACATGGCCTTGGGTGGTAACATGGACCACAAACATTGGCACAGACCCCTGATGCATATGGCCATGAACTCAGAACATGGCCCTTGGTGGTAGCATGGGTGGGACCTCACTAAGGCCTCATGTGGCAGTGCAGGCTACTCACAACAGGCTGCTCCTCACCACCCTTGTATCTCCAGTTCCACCTCACTTCATAGTGCTCAAACCATTCTGCTTCTCTTTCTCCCATCTATCTACCATTTACTTGTACATGCCAGTGGTGCCTGCAGTGTGTGGCACCCACACATGGAGGTCTCTGGGTATCTGCAGCTCACCTGCACTGTGTGGCTGCAGGTGGGCCATACTACATTTACTATCCTAAGCATGAATGTGAAACCCAGTTCAAATGCTTTGTACTTTGTTGAACTGTTCTTATATCAAATATTAATCTTATGTGTTATATATAATATCAACACCTTAACATATTACTGTATATTATTATCTATAGCAACATATAACAAATATAACATAAATTCTTTAGATGTATAAAACTTAATATGTTTTATATACATATAAAACAATCTATATATAGCATGTAAGTTTCTGTTATAGTCTTCATATAGACAAAGAAATAAAAACAACCTTTCATTTCTATTACATGAATATCATAATTGCCCTGTCAAGATTATCATCTTCATGTTATAATTTTAGAAACTGAGTCTTAGGTATATGAAAAAGCCTACATTAAAAAAAAAAGAAAGAAAAAGCCTACATTTAGACAATTCTTAAGTACCAAATTAGCTCCAAAACTTACTTTTGGCTGTTGTGGTTTGAATAAGTATGGCCCCATAGACTCACGTGTTTGAATGTTTCACCCATAGGGAATAGCACTATTAGGAGCTGTAGCCTTGTTGAAGGAAGTATGCCACTGTAAGGGTAGGCTTTGAGGTCTCCTATGCTCAAGCCACACCCAGTGTGGCACACAGTCTCCTTTTGCTACTTGTGGATCAAGATGTAGAACTCTCAGCTCCATCTCCAGAACCATGCTCATTGGGCCTGGCTTACAGTTCAGAGGTTTAGTCTATTATTATCATAGCTGGAAGCATGGCAGCATGCTGGTACACATGGTACTGGAGAGTTAGCTCGGTCAAATAGAGGCCCAAGCTCTGCAATAAATGGGATATAGCAGAAAGCAGACATGGGAGAGTTCTTCTGAGGGAGAGTTCTTCTGACAGTATCACCAAATGAATAATGCTATCCAATACTGGATTTATTGATAGGAAATCAATTTCATGCTTGACTGTAATGATTGAGAGCACTAACTTTCCCCTGTCAGCTTTAGACTTGGAAACAATTTGGGAAGGGAAGAATTAAATAATAAAGCACAACATCACACAAGATGCCCTGAGCTGAGGTCAGAGCAAGCTGGATGCCTGCTGGTGTTTACAGAAAATTTTAAGTCAGGCTGACCTGAGAAAAAAACAACATCATCATCATCATCAACAGCTCAGCCCAAAATGATATGCTATTTCCCTATAGTTCTTCACTAAGAAAGCACTAACGGGGAAGCAGGGGGAGATTTTGGAGATTCCTGAGCTGTGGGGTCTTTACCTTGGCAATATCAATGGACACACATTTATTCTGCACCAGGATCTACACTAACCACTCTATAATATTTGCTCATTTTATCTCTACAGCTACACTATCAGTAGTTACTGTTACCCCGTTTGAACAGTAGATATATAAAGCTATGAGTTATCATAATAGTGACTTCTTTCTCCTTCTTACATGCTTTTTTTGGCTAAGACCCATCTCTGACGAACTCAGCCCTGTTTCAGACCCACCATACATCTCACAAAATATGCAAATTTCCAAATCTGACATCCTAGTCCTAAAAAGAATAGAAGAAGAAGGAGCTAAAAATATGTTACACTGATAAATAGTTTCATGCTAAATCTTTTGATTCAAGCACTGTTTTGGGGTTCAGTCTGTAGCCCATGATTTATTGGATGACTCCCCAACCCTTGCAGATTCTTTAACCTAAAGCTCATGAAAAAATGAGCTCTGTTTATTTTAAAAGGTTGTCTTTAGAATGAAATCTGTATACCTTGGTTTATCTATAAGCTTTAGAAATTTTATTGCCCCTCCCCCTTTTATGTTCTTTAAAATGGTTTGGATAAATGCAAATGTGAGATAGACAGTGCTACCAAAATAAAGCACATGGTTCACTGAAGCAGAATCCTAGGCTGCTGTAAATACTAATAGCCAGGTCTGCTTTATATTTTGTCTCATATCAAGTGCCTCATGTGATGCTGGCCTGACTCAGATGCCAAGTGAATGGCTCCTTTATTTCTCCTCCTGGCTTGGCACTTTTGTGAGAGAGTGACATAGATGGGATTTGATAGTCCTGTCAGGAGGCAAAGGAATAATCCTGCTAGAAACAGAACACAGAATTCTCTGGTATTCCCCATCTGAGAATCACTAGGATCATGAGATTTACAGCTTTCCAGTGATTCACTTTCCCCCAACCCCAAATAGGCTGATTTATTTATTCAGGGTATACCATGGAACCCTGCCAAATGCAAATGTGGAGCATGTGCCAAGCTTTTTTTGGGAGCCAGATCATTACTGCCATAGTCACTACAACAAATAACAACAAAAGCCTCTAGGTACAAATTATCGCACATAATAAACTTAATTTAAGAAACACTGAAGAGATCTTTAGTTGCATTTTAATTTACACAACACCATTTACCACACAAGTGCCGTGGAGCCACTACAAAGTGAAAACAAGGCATCTGTATAGAAGAGGTTCTGATGCTTCATTGAGCTCACCAATATAAATCCACTTACCAAAAAAAAAAAAAAAGTGACTGAAAACACAGGGAAGACTGTAAAAAAGCATGGACCAACATACTGTAGAGTTAAAATTCTATTCCTAGCTAGATCAATGGTAATGGTTTGGATCTGCAATGTCCCTGAAAAGTACCGTTTGGGAATGTTCTCATAGCTTAATGAGCTGTTAAGAGCTGGTAGAAATTTTAGAAGGTGGGACCTAGTTGGAAGGAGTATGTCTCTCAGGGTGTATACCTGAAGAGTTTTATTTTGTTTCCATCCTTTCTTTCCCTTTAGCTTCCTGGCCACCAGGGTGTGAACAGCTCTGCTCTACCACAAACTTCATGCTGTAATGCTCTGTCTCACTACAAGGCCCAGAGTCAGCAGTGATCATGAACTAAAATCCCTGAAACTGTGACCTGAAACAAATCCTTTATCCTTTGAGTTTTATCTCAGGTCTTTTATAACTCACTTAGCTTCAAGAGTAGATGAAGTTCAATGTAGTTCACCTGCAAAAGCATAAAGCTTGAGGTGGAGCTGTTGAAAAGGACCATTTCAGAATTAGGCTGGTATCACGAGGCACTTGGAAGTGAGGCAAGCCAGTCACTATTATCACAACACTCCAGGGCAGAAACACAAGGATGGCCCTTGCTAGACTTTCCTTCTCAGTAATACCCAGAAAAGTGTGTTACAACAGCAATAAAATATGACATATAAGGATAACTACTAGCATCTGAAAACCTCCATGATGTGTCAATACTATACTACACTCTCCAATATTGGTTTTTTACACTCATGGCCCTTAGGAAGCAAGCACTGTTACTTTTATTTTACAAATGAACCAATTCATTTGATGATGTGGTTAAACATCTGAAGTTAGTTACTCAGATCTCAGGTTAGCTATGTGAGAATACATGGGCTTGTGGGGCAAGTGTTCTTATAGCTAAGCCATCTTGCCAACCTAAAAGCTGTATTCTTCAAAATGTGACATTATTTCTACATGCTACCAGGCCTTTTGTCACGAGCGTGTACTAGTAGACACGATATTCTCAGTGTTCTGTCTGCTTATTTAGGAGATGCTCCCTTTGGCAATAGCCTTCACATATGTTTTATTCCAACAGTGAGGACTAACTGGTGTTTGTTCTTGGGAAGAGTTCAACTGACGGGTCTGGTCTCTACTCACAAGGGAGATGATAATTTCAGACAGCACTATACTACAAATGGACCAATGACAAATTTAAATATCAGGAAATCATACGATTAAATGTTTATATTTTACTCAGAATATTAAGTACATTTGAGGAGAGGAGAGAAGCAGACAAAGAGGAAACGTCAGGGAAGTATAACGAAAATGAAGGAGTTAGAGAGAATGCAATGCCCACTTTTTCATCTGTATGGGAAAGGCAACAGACACAAGCCAACACAAATCTCCCACTTTGGTAATGTAAAATGGTATAGTCGTAAAGTGACATGCTGGGATAAATGCCAACAGTTGTTCATATTCATTATATAGGCAAGATTTCTTATTCCCCTTTCCTAGACAGTATAACTAAGGCCTATGGAAGTAGCATAATTTACCAAAGTCTCATAACAAAAAAGTGCTTGTTGTACAAGATCAAAATTACATTCCTGGAAATAATTACTAGAATAATGGTCTTTTTTACTTTAACCTCTGGATGTGGCCTGTTTAATCCAAATTTTATGATAGGCCAGATTACCTTCTCTTGCCCTATGAAAACTGCTTGCTAAATTTTCAAGATTTTTGTAACCCAGAGGACTTCATAATGGTAGTATGAATCAGCTGCAGTGTGAATACTGACACCACAGAAATTAGTAAATGCTGCAAATCAGAGCTGCTGCTGCTGCTGGTATTTCCTCCTGAGAACCTACTGCTAAATATATACCATCACAAAACTGTTTGAGAACTTTCGAGATGCAGAGGAATGACTCCCATCTTCTTGTCAGGCTGTAGCTATTGGTCTTAATTGTGAGGAAGATTGTTGAAAAGGATTCTGAGACTTCATTTGTGGTTCTATTTCATAAAGAACCCACCAAAAGGTTGTTGTGACATGTGCACATAATTCCAGTACTTAGAGGGAAGAGTCAGGAGTTCAAGGCCAGCATAGGAAACTAATTGAGACCCTGTTTTAAAAAAAATCTTTCAAAACGAAGAAGTGATGAGGGAAACGTTATCAGTTATGCCGTGTGCTTACTTTCTCTACTGTACCCTGATTTTAGAGATGAGGAGGAGGAGTTACTTCTCTGAAGCCGCAGAGTTAACTAGCGGTAGGGCTTCGGTGAAACGCACTTCTAGTCCAGTGATCTTGTTGGGGGAGCAGAGACATGGAGTTGAATCTCTCCTTGATATAGCTAGCATCCCTATTAACATTTAACAACAATCACTACTAGAGTGATAATAATCACTAAGTAACAATGCCACAGAGGGAATACAAATACAGTGCAGGGGAAATAGGATGAGTTTTTGGCTGTTGGCCCAGAGTGTTTTTATCTCTGCTCTGATATGCCTTCCTTCTAACTGCAGAAACAACTATGGACCCAAAGTGTGAAATTTCTAAGAATCTTACACAACTTAGCAACGCCCTGAAAACAATTACATTGTAAATGATTAAATCACAAGATACAGAGATTATACTGTAAGGCTGATTTAATCAGAAAACAGTGTTAATAACACCATAACAATTCATTCACAATGAAAATTTGAGAACATTTCTTAAAAATAAACCATCTCCAAACCATGTTTTGTTTACTTGGAAGACATTTTTATTATATTTTTTAAAATGGCAGCATGCGGGGGGCTGTGTATACACGGCACACGTGACGGCAGGGAGGTCAGAAGACAGCTTACAGAAGTTACTTCTCTCCTACCTCATGTTGGGCCCCAGGAATCAAATTCAAGCTGTCACTTTGGTGGCAAATGCCTTTGTCCATTGACCCTGCTTACCAGCCTTATTTTTCTTTTTAAAATTTACTATTATTTTTATTTAAACATGTATGTGTGTGCATGCGTGCCTCTGTGTGTGTGCCTGTGTACATTCATAAGCGCAGGTATGCCTGCAGAAGCCAGAAGAGGGTGATGGACTTGGAGCTACAGATGGCTGTGAGTCACCCAGTGTGAGTGCTAGAAATTGAATTAGGAGGCCCTGGAAGAAGAGCACCTTTTTTTAATATAGGGTCTCACTATGTTGTCCAGGCTGACCTCAACTGCTGGACTAAAGCAGTGCTCTTGCCTTAGCCTCCTGAGTAACTGAGACTAATGGAGTGTGCTACACTTAAAAAAAATAAAAACACAGCTTCTTATAGCAGAGGACAACTGAGGTTTTGATCGTTCTGACTTCCTCCATAGTGCTAAGACTATAACAAGCTAGGTAAATGCACCATCAACTGAGCCACATACTCACTCTTAAATACTGCTTTATAAGGAAATAATTTTAAGAATCAACAGTGGAGGATGGTGGAGGAGAGATAGCCTAGCAGTTAAAAGTGCATACTGCTCTTGCAGAGAACCTGAGCTCAGTTTCTAGCACCCATGTCAGGCAGTTCACAGCTGCTTGTAATTTCCACCCTAGTGGCACCAATGCTTCCACCTGTGTGTGCATGCACAAGCGCGCGCACACATGCACGCGCGCACACACACACACACACACACACACACACACACACACACTTAAAAAATAAACAATAAATCTTTTAAAAAAAACGAATCAATAGAAGTAAGCAACAGGATATGGGCACACATGTTTGTGATCTCAGAACTAAGGAAGATGAGACAAGAAGAGTTTGGATCCAAGGCTAGCCTAGGTTATATAATAAGATCTTAGCTCAAAAGCAGCAACAACAACAAAAAGGAAGAAGCAAAGAAAGGAAGGAAAGAGGTGTTTAGAATGGTAAAGATTAACAAGTTTTTGCAACCTTAACCCCAGAACTCTTTTCTGTTTTGTAGAGATAATCATTGTATTTCATTTTGGATATCTTATATGTGTAACAGTAATATATATGTTTCCCATTGTGTATTACACAGATCTTGCTTTTTTAGAAGTTATTCCTTATCCATATTCAAATAAACTTTTGTTACTTTTTATGGAAGGTGGAGTGTTACATTCTTATTGTCACATAAATGTCTCATTTAAAATTGTATCACAACTTAATACTAGTAAACATCATTCAAACAAGAGGCTAGGGTATGCTCACAATGACAGACTTGGTATATAGTTGAGGATGATCTTGAACTTCTGATCTTCCTACTTCTAGTGCTCACGTGTTGGGATTATAGAAGTATGCTATCACCCCTAGCGAAAGAGGATTTATTTTAATATTTACATGGATTTTCTTAAAGAGGAAAACAATAGTAGAGATCAAGTAAATAAGAAGAATAAACAAGTACATCAAATATGTGCTAAAAAAGAGGTAATAATTCACACTATGGTCATGAAAGCATACTAAAGGGCTTTCCTGCAGGAATAACCAACTTCAAATCATTTCTAGCTTATGATGTGGTTTTTGTATGTGTTTAAGTATTGCACACGTGTGTGTGCATTGAAGACAGAGGTCAATGTTAGATGTCTTCTTCAAAATTTCCTTAGCTCTGCGCCCCCCCTTAAAGACAGGTTTACCAATGAACCTGGAGCTTGTTGATTTGGCTAGAATGGCTACCTAGCAATCCCCAGGGATCCTCCTGTCTCTGCCTCCTCAAAGTTAGAATTATAAGCATGTGACACTATGCCTAGTTTTCATTTGGGTGTTAGGGATCAAATTCAGGTCCTTGCTGTACCAATATTTTACAAATTGAGCCAGCTCCCCAGTTCACCCCACTTCCTTCTTCGCCTGTCCCTGTTGGATACAGAGATAGGGTCTCCCAGTATAACCCAGCCTGAATTTGAATTTGTAATCTTCCTGCCTCAGCCTCCTCAGTGATTAGATTATACACGTGCTATTATATGCTTTTCAAAAAGATTTCACACTCTTTGCTATAGTTATCTGTGGTGGTATCTGAATTCTCCTGTGAGCTTCTGGAAGTCATGAGCACAAGCCATTCATCTTTGTATTCCAAGTTATAAATATAAATATAAAACAGGACCTCAGTTGAGTTTATGAAACATTGTAATAGACTGTTTAAGTCATTTGACAACCACTAAATTTTATAGTTTGTTGATCTCAAGTACAACTAAAGCAATGGCACGGTAAGACTTTCTCAGAAGCTACACTTTGGGAAAATACCTTATTGAAGGTTTGGTGGATATGGACAGCCTAGAAGTAGAAAAGGTAAGGATAAATTGAATAGAAGGGACAAAGATCAGTAGTTCAAGGTCATCTTTTGCTATATATTTATATAATGAAGTTCAAAGCTAGACTTGACTAAAAACAAAAGGCAGAGGTTGGAGAAGTTGTTCAGTTGGGAGATGCCTGTTTATTGTATACAAAACCCTGGGCTTCATCCATAGCACCACAGAAACCAGACATGGTGGTACAGTCTTGTGGTTCTAGAACTTGGAAGGCGGAGGTAAGAAGATCAGAAGTTCAAGGTCAGCCTAGGATACATAAGACCTTACCTCAAACAAACAAAAATGTTAGGGAAAAGAAAGAATATCCTGGGTTCCTATGTGTTGGGTGGGTGGGTAATTGAGGAGAAAGAGATGATAGCGCTTATATGACCAGACTTATAGGCTCTTTATGTTAATAAAAACCCTTATTTTTTTACATGAATACATGCAGCTCTTTTATATCCATCCTCGTTTTATTCCCCAGCCTAATTTATACACCATTCATCTGTGTTTCTGAGACCATCTTTCTCTTAGTATTTATTTTTTTAAGATTTATTTATTTTCATGAATACAAGTGATTTGCAAACATGTATGTCTGTGCACATATGCATACCTGGCTCCTAGAGAGGCCAGAATATGGCATTGGATCCTTAGAACTAGAGTTACAGAAAGCTGTCTAATTTGACCTATTCAATTTGAGGGAAATCATGACTGGTGTTGGAAGCTAGGCAACTATCTGGGGCTAGTGAGACTGTGGAGAACCTAATACCACAACTTTACTAGACCAGTATAATTTCTAATTATATCCTAAAACAATAGTAATAGATGTGCTAACATGGAAGGTGGGGATCTCAAGGATCCCACCCATAACAAAGAACCACAGGCAACTAAAGACTGCGGAGGGAGGGAGAATCAGTCTCTCACAGGGAAAGCCGCTTAATTTGTTATCCAATATAAAGTGGTTAGCACTGAAATCATATACACAAGCCACACTAAAGGGACTCAGGGTGGGGGTGGGGGTGGGATAAGGGTGGGAGGTGGGGGTGTGTGAGCGAGTGAGTGCATGCGTGCCTGCGTGCGTGTGTGTGTGTGTGTGTGTGTGTGTGTGTGTGTGTGTGTGTGTGTAATAATAAAATTCAAAGAAAAAGAAGCTATCAGTTTGAGATGGAGTAGGGATGGGAAGGGTTGGAGGGAGGAAAGGGATTATAAAGCAAAATAAATAAAAAGTGATATAATTACATTTTAGTTAAAAAAATTTAAACAACACCCCCACACCAAGTAAAAAGGACAGAAAGAAGTGAATTCTGGAAAAACTAAGATTTAATTTGCTAAATTTGCTTTTGGTCAACGTGCCAATTTTCCTGAAGCTGAAGCTCTCTTCATGTCCTGAGTGCCATGAGGCGGCTTCACTGGTAGCTTCCAGTCTGAAGAACACAGCTAGGAAGTTAAAGTTATCATTCCAGCGGCGTCCTTGGAGGTCCCTCATGGGATTCTAGTCTAGAGAACACAGCTTTAGCTCTTTTGACCAACTGGTAAGCCTTGAATTTTCAGTGTTAAATCCTTGCTTGTTTAGAAGTATCTGGAGCAGTTTCCATTTCCGGCCTTGGTCCTTAAGTATAAAATGATGAAGTAAGCTTGGGTGATAGAAAAGAAGGGTACACAAAGGCTTACACTTTGGAAGTAGGTAAGTGAGTGAGTTTAAGTAAGTACTGAGTCCTCCTTCTTTGTACTAAGTCTGGGATGAAGTCAAACCTCAAGATCTAGTGGTTTGCTTTGAGAGAGGATGGACAGGTATGTTAGCAAAAGGAGGGTGGTCAAAATGAGAAAGCAGCTGAACGGGCAGCTTTGAAGAGAGCAAGGGCTTGCCTTTGGATCATAAACCAAGCAGTAACTAGCAAGCATGCTTGGCATTTTATGTACAACATATTCATTTATATCATCTCATTTCACACTCCGTTTACTCTCCTTTCTTTTTGGTTAACATGTGGGAGCTTTCCATATGGCAGGCACTTTGCAGGTATTTTATTTTTTAAATTTTGGAACATCCTATGAATTAAAAACTGTTATTAGGCTCATGTATCTTACCTAGCATCTGAGTTCTCATAGCTGTTAAAGAGCAGGCCAGTGCTCAAACACTTACTTTTCATCTACAGCATTCATTCTTAAGGGATAATAAAGTCATAATTTCAGTTCCTCAAGAAACAGTGCCTATTTTTAAAATCAATTCATTTTTAAGCTTTTGTACATATATATTGTGTTAACATATTTATTCTCAAACCACTATCCTGTTTTTTCACCCCCTTTTCTCACTAGTCCCCTTTGTTCACTCTGAACAGTTTACTTTCATGTAATATTAATATACATAATTTTATTTATCTATAAAAATCTAATAGCTACAAATGAGAGAAAACATATGTATTTGTCTTTTAAAGATGTATTTAATTTACTTATTATGATTCTCTTTGGTTGTTCCTGTTCCTGAAAATGACATGGATTTATTCTTCTCTGTGGTTGAAAAATTCTATTATATTTCTATATCTATATCTATATCTCACATTTTCATTATCTATTGCTCTGTTGCTGGATGCCTAGGCTTGTTTCATAATTTAGCTATTGTGAATAATGTTACAATAAATAATGTGTTAAGTATCTCTGTGATATGTTGACTTGGACAATAGGTTTATATGTTAAGCTTGAATAAATAGGGACCGTTGGATGCTATGGTGGATTTTTTTTTTTTTTTTTTAGGAATCTCCATTCTGACTTTTCTAATAGCTGGACTAGTTTGTATTCTCACCAGCAATGTATAAAGGCTCCTTTTGAGTCAAAGCATGTTTAAATATCATGCCAACATGTGGAGCTGCTGTGCTTGTCATAGAAAACCTTTCTCTTCTATGTGTCAAGTCCTCAAGGTAAGAAGGGAGTGTCTGTGCAGTTTGAAAGGGACTAAGCTACTTTAAAGCAGACCAGACTCACAATGGACAAAAGGGTCGGGGCAGTGGCAAAGAGGGAAATCTAATGGCTGCCACCATAGCCTCACTGAGACAGCTCTGTATTTCCACAGCATTGTTTATAGCTCTGAGGACACCATCCGGACCTAATAAATGAAAGTGTCCATTGGGAAGGGGAAAACACATACACATGTCCCCTTCGCACACAAAAGCACATTTGTGTCAGAGAGCCTCAGAGGCTGACACACTGAGGACTCGCCTCCCCCCTCTCCCCCAAGAAAGGCAGCTTTTCTGGTATTCCACAAAGAAGAGAGGCTCTGGCAGAGAAGAGAACAAGCCTTCTCCAAAACTGCTGACTTGATTCATCCCCAAACTGACACAATGTGGAGAGGAAAACTTCAGGAAATGGGTAGATTATGTCCAAGAAAAGATTTCCTGCAAGCAGTTAACAGGAAGCTAACATGAAAAGCAGTACTAAAAATACACAGGCTATTGGAAACAAGTGGCAGGGGCCTGACATTTTGAGACGGGGCTCAGGAAGTTACCAGGCCTTCCTGCACTCTCATCTCGTGAAGTCAACTTAGCATGGCTTACTCACCTCGATTAGCTTATTGGGGTCCTAGTGTGACTTAAACTCCACCTGAGGCTTTACCAACTCTCAGTGTGCTTTTGGCTATTCATGGGAGCCATGACTGCCCAGAGAGAAGAGTCTCACTGGTTCACATGCACACGCAGGTCAATGCACGTGATGGGCAACATGCACCCGTGGAGCAGACAGTACCTGTGTCCACCTGGGCGTGAGCTCTGAAGGAACAGGCCTCAGCTCTGACGCAGCTAGGATTTAAGTCAATGAGAAACCTGAAGGAAAGGACAATGAAGTGCAGGACATGTATCTGCACTTGGACATCTGTGTAAACAGGGATACTAAGTTGTGACGTTAGGAGGACAAAAAGGAGCTGTTAAGAAGTGATTAGTTGTAAACGCTGAGAAAGAACCTTCCCGTGGGTGGGTAGAGGCAGATGCTTCTTGTTGGGCTCTTTCATGCTCTAGGGTCAGAGCAGAAATTTGCAGATGGAATTGGTTTTCAGAGCTTTCCCCTTCTTATTTCTATAAAATCCAAAAATTTTACTAAATGTTTATTGAACTCCAACACCTGTTCTTTCCTTGCAGTACTGAATACAGCTTAAAAAGGAAGACAGAAGGGAGGGGCAGTGTTGAGCTTTATTTCAGAGTTGGTCTGGGACTGTGGAGACCTCAGCTATCCTCAGCACCATCTATTTGCTAACCCACCCCAAATGTACATTCCTGATTTTGTTTTTGCAGTCTGTACACCCCAAAGTTCTGATTCCCTCATACAAAGGGAATCTTACTACTAAGCATCCCACGAACACACAGACACATTATGGCAAGTCCTTCTTCCAAAATTAAAATGAATAATTCGAGAACAAAGATCTTTCAGCGGCATATTTTCTATAACCAATAGGAGCCAGATGTGAAGGCATACTGGTAAACAAAATGTTGGTGGTCCTGTGTGATTAGAGTCTAGGGAGAACACAAAGTTTTTCGCAGTGGGTGATCTTTCTTTTGCTATAAATCCCATGAGCACTTTTGCTGTTGCTGCTGCTCTTATCTTTGTTCATTTCTTGGCAGCATTTGAGGCAGCTGAGCACTCCTTCTTTCCTAAAGGCTTCTTTGAAATCCTTTTAATTGTGTGACATCACAATTTTCTGTGTCTTTCTGTTCATCTTCACAAGGTCCTTGTAAAGTCTACAGTCCCTGGGCTATCATCCCAGTTTTCTCCTGTGTCGGTCTTCACTCTTCTGATGATTTGATTGCTCTCCGTGTACAGAGCACGGCTGGGCTTCAACTTCATCCTGCACTTTAGAAACTGGTGAGCAATCACGAGTAAAGCTAATATCCTCACCTTCATTTGTCAGAGGGGAAGGTAGTTTAAATACCTACAGCTCTGGTAAGCTGCTTTGTGATATAAATAACAGGATTTTGCATTTTGTCTGTGCATACCTATTAGTAAGGGTTCCTATTGCTGTGATAAAACACCATGACCAAAAGCAACTTGGGGAAGAAAGGGTTTATTTTGTCTTACAGCTTGTAGTTTATCGTCCATTGAAGACACAGCAGGAACTTGAGGCAGTAACCAGGAGGCAGAAACTGACACAGAGGCCATGGAGGAATGCTGCTTACTGGCTTGATCGCCATTGCTTGCTCAGCCTGCTTTCCTTACAGCACGCAGGACCACCAGCCCAAGGATAGCATTGTGCACCATAAACTGTGGCCTTTCAAATTAATTATCTCAACTGAGGTTCTCTCTTCCAAAAAGACTCTAATTTGTACCCAGCTAACATAAAACTCACCAGCACAATGTCTGTACTATTTATTTTAAATCTTGGAAATATGAACATCGTGAGTTGCACTTCATTTGCAACATTTAAACAGCAACTATCATCAAACAGTGAAAAATCAATAAGAATAAAAATTTGAGAAAAATAGGGAGCCAAATGTATAATGGCAGGAGTCTTAGTGTACAAGCAGATAATAAAAATGAATTAATTGGATTAATAACTTGAGACCAATATATATTAAACCAGAATATATTAGCAACTATCATATTTTATTACTCATTTATTGTTTTAGTTTTTTCAGACAGGGTTTCTCTGTGGTCCTGGCTGTCCTGGAACTTACTATGTAGACCAGACTGGCCCTGAACTCAGAGATCTACCTGTTTTTGCTTCCTGAGTGCTAGGATTAAAAGTGTGCACCACCATGCTTGGCCTCTTTGTTGTTGTTTTGTTTTTGTTTTTCAAGACAGGGTTTCACTGTGTAGCCTTGGCTGTCATGGACTGCTTGTTTGTAGATAAGGCTGGCCTCGAACTCACAGAGATCCACCTGCCTCTGCCTCCCTAAGTGCTAGGATTACAGGTGTGTGTCACTGTGCCTGGCTCTATTTTTAAAAACTCACAGTCATGGAATAAAGAAGAGAATCATTGGCTTTAACTGTTCGGAAATATGGTGTCTATACTTCACTGTGGAATTTTGATAACTAGACCGAAAAAGGAACAATGTGGAGAAAATTTGGACTGGTCCACTAGTTTTTTACTAAATGATTCTTGCTAAACATTCATCTAATATCTGTTAGTTTTTTAAATCTCTAAAACAGTCTATCCTTAATATCTGGTCTGGTTTCAGTGAAAGATTATATAATCATTTATAACTCACTGTAGGTTTAATCAATGGGTTTAATTCCCTCACCCAATATGATTTGATATTTGAGCTCTAGAAAGAAAAAGAACGGTAGTAGCGCTGCAAAAGGAAAAGGAAAAGGCACTCTTGAGGGTTTCCTTTCTGCTGCAGGCTTAGAAATGGCAGTGAAAGGTCAGGAGTTGGGTGAACTTCCCACAGCTAAGTCAGTTAAAATCTGGTTCAGAAGCAGCTGAAATACGATAAAAATGAAAGAAAAAAAAAGCACTTTTCTCCCTTACGGAGAAAAGATCAAGGCAGAAGTTGGAAATAAAATGGTAGAATAATGAGCAACAACAGAAGAAGCTTCACTGTAATTACACCCCACCTTTACTCTATGCAGCATGTCCAGCTAACAGTGAGAAACAAGTGTTCTGCCAAATGTTGTAGGGAGTTCCTACATTCTATATGGGACAACCTATTACAGTGTCTACAATTAAGGTTCTTTAAAACCTTAAGAAGGCATGTGTATTTTAAAAATATAAAGCAGTAAATAAATAAATATATATGTCAGAAATTTAGTGGAATGAACAATTAGTTTTGGGTAGTCTAAGAAAGTTGTGTAAGAACAGACCTGGGGCCACGCCAGAAAACATGAAGGCCTAGGCTTTGCTAGTTTTCACAGTGACCTTCCTTTACAGCCATCATCAAACAGCTTTTAAACATACAACAACAACCACTCTTGCATGGGTAAATCGAAGTACTTCATAAAGTACGAAATGCAAATATGGCATCACTTCGTTTTCTAAAGAACACAGGGAGGAGTGCTCTCCCTCACCATCATAAAAGCACTTAACATTAACTGGACATTGCAGCAGATACTGAGCTGGATAACACCACCAGTATACAATCCTCTTCTACTCTACTTTCATCACAAAATTTAGGAAGGCACAATATTTACTTTCCTATTCTCTCTGTTAACATGTCACAGTTCTTGTTAATAAGTTACCAGCAGAAATCTAGGGGGATCTTTGGCTTTCTTTGTATCATGAGGCTCTGAAAACTAGCATACTGGATGGGAGGATGGATTAAGCATCCTTGATTATAAAGCTGGTAAACCTAGGATAGCAGCTGTTACATTTTTATGTTAGAAAAATGAGCTATTTGTTTAAGCCACTATCAATTGGCTTTTCTGTTACATAAACTGAAAATATTCCTGAAATAAATACTTATCATGTGTTTACTCAGGGTTATAAAGTAAGGAGGTGGCAGAAACAGATTTCAAGCCCATGTCTGACAGATCCAAAACCCTGACTTTTACTGCTGCACTAACAAGAAAACACACAAACTACCAAAGCTGTCTCTTAAGGACTAGGCTATGTGGTTGTTTTGATTAGACAGACTAGTCATCTTATCACACTTACATCATCCTGGGTACATTTTAATAACATCATCATCACAATAGCACTAAATCTAGTTTCATTGGCTCTCAGACAGGGGAAAAGGGACTCAACTTATTATTTATAGTTATCTCCTGATTCATTTCTTGGTTTATGACATTCTTTTTTTTTTTTTTTTTTTTTGGTTTTTTGAGACAGGGTCTCTCTCTGTGTAGCCTTGGCTGTCATGGACTCACTTTGTAGACCAGGCTGGCCTTGAACTCACAGAGATCCACCTGCCTCTGCCTCCCGAGTGCTGGGATTCAAGGTTTATGACTTTCTTTTAGTCACAATTTCCTTTACATTTGAAATTTTAATATTTGCCTACAGGAAGTTTTCCTTTTTTTGTGCCAATTTGGAGATTCAAGATGGTTACAAATGAGTCCAAGTCCAGCTCTTATTTTCTATTAAATAGACAAGTGCCACAGCAAAAGACTAAGACTCTGATAAGACACTTAGAAGATAAAAAGCAGACTATTTCTGGAGCATCACTTATCCTCTTACAATAGAGCAGATTGGAAGGTTGCTTGGGAATATTACAAAGCAGAAACAGCACTGGTCTGATGGTGGCAGTGATCAGCTGTGGCAGCAGTTGGGGTGTTCAGGCCTCACCCTCCAGGGAAATGAATTCTTCTTCTACACAGGAGGCTCTATAGGCCTGCTTCTGGCTGCCATGGAAAGCTCAGAACTGATTCTTTATGTAGCTCCTTAAGGGCAGACAGCCCTTGTGCAATGCTGATAGGTTGCCTCCCTCAACCAATTAGCTAATTGCCTGAAATCACCCCTCATAGATCAAGAAAAACTGACTTCTAAATGAATGCAGTTCATTCAGAAAGAAAAGGCCTTTTGCTTCCTTTTGACAACCTTATTTGATCCTAAAGTCCCTCCGTCTACACAAAATTCTACAAATGTGAACAATCAGCTATGATGAACAAATGCTTCTGGCTTTACAGTGAATAAATATATTTTTTTAAAAGAGGAAGTTATTTTGTTCAGGTTTCTATACTTTCTGAGCCATCTCCCTTACTACTTAGGACTCTTTCTTCAAAGGTCTTAAGTCCCACAAACAATGCACATGTGAAGGACTGCATCTGCAGCACTTGGGAATGCTGGGAATGCTTTATTGGGGGGTTGATGTAAGAGCTAAATAAAGGTCAGCTAGGATTTTAATAAGCAGACATTGGGGAAAGAGTATGTGGAAGTTTCCAGCAAGGAGAAAAGGGCACGTGACAGATACCACTCTACATACTTCCATGTTCACTCACATCTATACCTTAACATAAATGCCTATAGAAAAGATAGGTATTGTTGCTATTTTATGTTCAAATCTAAATTCAAATCATTTCTCTTCCTGTCACTCTGGTGAGGACAAGCATGAAAACAGGAAAGGACAAAGCTTGTTTAAACATTGAGAACTAAGCCTATATGGGGGAGTTTATGTGGTACACTTGTACGAATCTGAATTGGCAGAACAATATACCTTTTAAGAGACAATAATCAGACCTGGAGTTGATGACCGAGCTGAGGACGATCACAGTTATTTCTTTTATTACATCTATTTGCCAACATAAATGAATGGAGTCACAATACTTAAACCTCAGTGTGTGCTCGTCACCAATCTTACCATTTCCCAAGGCTATCCAAGGAAACTACTTGAAATCTTGTCACACCTAACATTTAATGCTATGATGATTCCTCAACTTATTGTTATGGTCACTCTCCATTTATTCACTCTATCTCCTTTCTTCTCTTTCTACCCAGTTTCTAAATTAACGCCTAGAACAATAGTAAGAGTTCACTGGGGGAAAAGGGCACATAAGCATTTGTTGCATAAATAAATGAAGTATTAGAAGCAGTTGAGAGGTAATAGGGTACAAATGTACAGTAAGATGGAAAATGCACTTGGAGCCTCCAGTTAGACTGAGCCATCTTAGATACCAGATATAGGGATCTAAATTCATTTTTATAAGAAATGAAGAAAGAGAATTTCTAAATGCTGCTAAGAAGAAAAAATTTTTTTGGGCACCGAGGAAGGAAAGGTGAGTGCTAACAAACAACTACTGTGAGAGGACAAGAAATTCCCCAAAAGTAGAGACAGAAAGATGGATGGAAAACAGAATTCTCATATTTCTTTAACAAACCTCTTAAGCTTCATATGACACCAAGGGTCTACCTCTCTCTACTTTTTCTTTGCCAAACTACCATGCTTTGTGCAATCCTTCTCTTTATGGATATCCTATGTTTGAGCACTGCTCAAAATGCTGGTTCAAGTTGTCATCTGACTGGATCAGCATAACGTCAAACAGCCCCACCTTAGAACTACCTCCACCACCGTTCCCACTTCTAATCTTGGTGAAAGGAGAAGGGCTAGGTGTAACTTGTTCTTGTTCCTATAACATTTGCCTAACACATTCTGACTAGACCTGAAAATGAAGGAAATATTTTTTCCCACCTTCTCTACTGAAGCACTGCAAACATAGAGAGATTACTACCCTCATCTGGCACATGCAGACAACTCTACTCAAGGAGAGAAATTACAGCTTTCCTTGCCTTTGCTTATCACTCTAGGAAATGCTCTAGTTGAACTCCACTAATGCCATCATGCTTGGGCTCATCCTCATACTCAACATTCCTCAGGTAACTCAATCCCCAACTGTGACTTTTCCTTCAAGACCTACCTCAAATGCCATCCCCCTCGGTGACACACAGTCCTTGATCTTGTAAGAGAATGCAAACGCTTCTACATCTATCTCTTTCAATGCTTTGCTTACAACTCTTAGCACGTATCACGACAGGATTGTACAGCAGCTTCTCATCTCCTATTCCATACCATTCAGAAAAATCAGTTTGAGGCCAGGGTCTGTATCATTGAGACATTTGCCATAGTTTCTAAAGTAGTACACATACTCTGTTCAATTAGAGGGTTCTTAAACCCTCACTGATGTGAATTACTGACAATGCTACCTTAATCAAGTTCTTCAGGGCATCATTGTCCTAATTTTAAAAATTGGAAAATGAAAGCTCAGTGATTCAGAAAAGAGATCCTACTTTCCAAACAGAAGTCGAGTGTCCATTAATGAGTTCAGGTGTGAAGTGTTGTGGTGGTTTGAATAGGTATGGTCCCCACAGCCTCATGTGTTTGAATGCTTGGCCTATAGGGAGTGGGACTATTAGGAGGTGTGTCCTTGTTGGAGGAAGTGTGTCACTGTGGGGTTGGGCTTTGAGGGCTCCTATGCTCAAGCTATGACCAGTGTGGCACATTCTCCTTCTGCTGTCTGTAGTCAAAATGTAAAACTCTCAACTCCTTCTCCAGCACCATGTCTGCTCAGACACTGCCATGCTTCCCACCATGGTGATAATGGATTAAACCACTGAAACTATAAGCCAGACTCAATGAAATGTTTTCCTTTGTAAGAGTTGCCTTGGTCATGGTATCTCTTCAAAGCAATAAAACTCTAACTATGGCAAGTGTGTTCTTTGGTAACTGTTCCTATCTTTTGTTGAACAGCCCACTGAAAACAGACCAATCTCTGGGGGCAAGGAGTATAGGTGAGCAGTCTGTCAATATTTATATCAAGAGACTTAAGGAATTAATCTAGGGTTGGTGAGATGGCTCAGCAGGCAAGTTCTTGCCGCAAAGCCTGATGACCAGAGTTCAATCCTCAGAAACCACGCCATGGTGAGAACCAGCTACTGAAGGTTGTCCTCTGGCCTATGCACACTCAAATGCACACACACAAACACACACACACATGAAAGAAAGAAGGAAAGAAAGAAAGAAAGAGGAAGGAAGAAAGAAAGCATAAAAGAAATCTGAAAAGAGAAATTACCCAATTTAATATATCTGTTTCTAGAAATACACCTTAGGGAACTATTTAGAGATATAGACAAATGTATATTATGTGAGGATGACCATCATACTACTGTGAAATAGTGAAAAAATAGTAAAATCACCCATTTCCCAGTACAGAAATTAAAAATATATTTGCCTCTAAAAATTTAAGGGCAAAGAAAAAAAAAGAAAAAAGAAAAAAGAAAAAAGAAAAAAAAAAAAAAAAGAAAAAAAATCAACTACTGTTTTGGGGTAGAACGAAAACTAAGAGAAGAAAAGAGTAGAAATTCTTAACATTGAAAATGGATGGTATTATACTAATAGGTATGTACACTATAGATTACTACAACATCCATTTATCAACCCAAGTGAAGGAAAGAAGGTTGAGGAAAATGAAGAAAGGTCACTTGTGTCTGGGCCTGGAAAAGTATCAGGCTAGGGAATATGGCAGCACAGATAAATAGAAGCATACCACATAGCACACATGTGATTTTAAAATTTTCCAGTAGCCAAACTGAAAAAGCAAAACAGAAACAAGTGAGGTGAACTTAGATATCTTTTTTTCGCACAATATAAGCAAAATATTATCATTTCAGAACCCAATCAATATAAAAATGACGTGATTTGTTTATGGTTCTAAGTCTTCCAAATACATTGTGTGTTTTATACTTAGAGCACCTGTCAGTTTAGATGGACCAAATTTCAAATGCTCAGGAGATACATGCGGCCAGAGGTAACAGCACTGGATGGAGAAGAATTAGAGAATAAGGAGAGTAAGACAGGAAGAGGAGCAGAGATAAAGACGAGTCCT
Organism: Acomys percivali; assembly: GCA_907169655.1. Taxonomy (NCBI): domain Eukaryota; kingdom Metazoa; phylum Chordata; class Mammalia; order Rodentia; family Muridae; genus Acomys; species Acomys percivali. The sequence goes on along the minus strand of OU015752.1, from coordinate 113,233,091 downwards.
AGAAAGAGCTGCCTTAGAACAGCTCAGTAAAATGTCTTAATGGGCTAAGTATTCTTTCTAAAGAAAAAAAAACATTAAGGATGTCTATAGAACATTTTTTTTTTTAATTTAAGAAAGGACTTTAGTGTGTGAAAGGCACTTGCCACCAACCCTAATGACCTCAGTTTGAGCTTGAGAATCCACATGGTGGAAAGAGAATCAACTCCTGAGAACTGTCTTCTGACCTCCATATACATGCTATGATGAACACACACACACACACACACACA
>OU015752.1:113213197-113232722 GCA_907169655.1 Acomys percivali | reverse complement strand
GAGAGAGAGAGAGAGAGAGAGAGAGAGAGAGAGAGAGAGAGAGAATAGAATGGGTTACAACTAATACGATCTAACTTAAAATGTGAAATAAATGATTACAGGTCTTGAAATTAGATGGAATCTATAAGGATTTAACAAATGTATCAAGAGAGTCATTTTGACTTACAAATGGTATGATTAAGACACTAAATGATCTTAGTCAAAGGTAAAGTCACACATTTATTTCTTCAGTTATGAAAAAAAGGAAATTAGATGCTCAAGGAAAACAAGAAGTGAATACAAGGTATGTAAATACAAGACTGAAGATCTATTTATTCTACAAATGTGAATGTAAATGTTATTTACCTATATGATTAAATACTTAGGAAACATTTCCTCATTTTACTTGTTGGAGTCAGAATTCTCAATACACAATTATGGGAGGGGCTGAATTTTAAGAATAAATGGAAATCTTCATAAGGCAAATCTGACTAATAATTCAACAATACTCATTTCATTTAAGAACACCAAAGTTCCAATGTCTTCATGGCATGATGAAATTCACACTGTGACCAATAAATTGTTCTCAAAGTTTATAACAAGCATTTCTGAGTTTACAATGTTAAAAGAGATAAACTGCATCCAAAGAAAAGTTGTTGCGAGGGAAATGAGCAGTGCTGCAAAACACTTTCTGTGCACTGAGCATCAGTCAGGTGTTTGGTGCTATGCCAGGCATTTCAGTCTAACAAATGTGATGAAGTAGTGCTATCATGCCTAGTACAGATGGAGGGATAGGATCAGAAGGCGTTAGGACCCATAAAACTTTACCCAAATACAAAGTGGCAGATTTGGATTTAGTGATGATCTAGTGTTAGAGCATATAGCTTCAAAGACAGTACTAATGTCTCCTCTCCTGCTTAGGACCTTCTCATTGCTGACAGCCTACGACAGGAACAGAGGTCACCTCTAGATAGGAGTAGGTTATCCTCTCAGGTGTGAGGTTTCTGTAGTCTTGTTCAAAGGAGTCTCAAAGAGTGGCGAGGGGGGTACACCTCTGTTTGTGGGGCCAAAGAGTATTCTCTTGCTTGGCTCTAGCATCTCCTGGTATTTTGCTAACTCTTAGCTTCTCCAAAATACCCACCCACTGGTTTCCCAGAGTCAAAAAGCCAAAATATCTTGGCTGAATGGGTGATGGATTACAGATGACAGAGGTTCAGGAAAAGAAAGTCTGTAATGTGTTTCTTTTTTTAAAGGCCAAAACATATCACACGCTTCTCATTCTTATTCTCTTTGTGTTCTGTCTTGTGAAACATTCTGTTGTCTGTATTTTCACTCACCACAGTGAAAAAGACAAATAGGTCATGCTGAAAGCCTAAATAAATCCACTGTCTTCCGATTTCAGACCAGCTGTAGTCCATCTCTCCTGAAGTTGGGCCAAAAATCAAGGAGAATATGGAGGGAGCTGCTGATGCTTGCCCTCAAAGGAGAACTCTGGGAAACGGCTCTAAGGGAGACTGACAACGAGCGGAGACTGGGCTCTAGGAATCTCCTTTCTATGTGTCCTTGCCTCCTTTAACCTTAGAGAACCCATGAATGCTGGTTTTCAGTGAAATGTGCTTTTCAACTTTTCAAAAAATACTCCATTTTTAGCCAAATACAATTTTTCTAACCTTCAAATTTTCATGTACTTCCTCTGTAAGAGCTGCTCTGCTGCCTGTTTATTCCTCAGCAGCCAAACTTCACTTTCTGAAATCTGTATTATAAAAATATATAGCTTTTCATTGTCTGATTATAAATTATAATACCAAATGAAAACAATTTTAAAGTATATACAAGCATCTGCTGAATTCTGTTATAATCTAAGTGTTGTTGAGAGCCAGGGGCAAAGCCTTTTAAAGCAAGTTGTGGTAATTCGGGTTGTTCCTCATTTCCATTCCTGATTTAGCCTTAGCTTCAATTTTACTAAAGCTCCTTTGCACCCCTTTCCCATTTGGAAAGAATTCACCATAGGGTTATATGCTTTTGTGCTCATTTGACTAAAGCCTCCTCCCTGGAGTGTACTCTGCCAAACTGTTTCTGGTAAGCAACTTTGGACAATGAAAACTCCCTACACATTTTGAAGAGGGGCGTGAGAGAAAGACACATAGGGACCAAGGAGCTGAAACATAGCCCTTCTGTCCTGAGAGGATGGGGGAAGGGCGCTGCAGGTTGGTTATTAGAGGAAGGAGACTTGCTGGATTTTGGCTGCAAACAATTGGGTAGTGATATCCAGCTGTTGGCTGGAAAGCTGTCAACTGTGAGCAGGAGGTCAGGATTCTGTCTAAAGTAGGAGTGTACCACAGGGTTTCACTTGTTACAGCTTCTTCACTCTTACCCTTTAGCTCAATGCCAGTGTTGGAAGGGTTCTTAGAGATCACTTAGCCAGTTTAGGGTTTTCTGTCTCTCCCTGCCTCTCTCCTCTCTGCCTTATATTCCCCTTTCTGTATACTAAAGTTTACAATAGACCCACAAGCTACAAATTAAAGCTGACCTACTTCTGGCCGGAAGGGGACACAGGCAAAAAGGTTTGCCTGTCTAGCTGTCTCACCCCTTTAATCCTACCACTGGGGAGGCAGAGGCAGGTGGACCTCTGAGTTTGAGGCCAGCCTGGCCTATAAAACAAGCTCCAGGCCAGCCAGGGCTCCAGAGTGAGACACTGTACGAAAACAAAACAACCAAGTCTTTCTGGTCTTGATTTCGCTGATACCCAGCCTTGGCTCACAGTACCATGGAGTCTTTGGATAACACCTATGGCCAGGTCTTAAGTGTGGGTCCACAGACTCATGTAGATAGATATGCTCAACTTTATTATATATTCTCTCCTGATGATATCAGTAACTCCCAATGCTTCATTAACCATTTCTACATGGAAGAGTCTCACATTAGACTTTTTAAATTTTTATCTCTCTATTTAGCAAAGAAAGAATCTAAAGTACATGGTAAGAGGAAACGAACAGGGATGCTGACAAGCAGACAGGGATCTAGAAGTCTAGCAGCAGAATCTCCAGTGCTTGGTCTGAAAATTCAGGACCAGATCTCGTAGCTCTCAGAGGACCTGAGAGAAAATTATGGACCAAAGTAGAAAATGGCATGGAATCAAAATGGCTCTAGTCAGGGACTTGGCCAAAAGGAAGCAAGTAAGAACACTTTTTAGAATTGGGAGCTCCAACAGAGAGGGACTGGCCATAAGATTCACTTGATACTGATTCCTAGAGGCCTAGATCAGGTTTCTAAATTCCACTCTCCTTCACCCTACCAGACCTCTCTCACTCTACTAGAATGGCTTTACAGAATTCACTGTAAGGTAGAAAGGTAAAGCCCTGCAGGAGTCACAGCACAATATGTCTAGGCTCTACTTGCCTAGCATGATGAAAGCAAGGCTGTTGCTAAATGATGCAGACAGATGCTCTGTTTTTGTCTCATTTACTGAGAGACCCAAAGCCATTTTGTTTATAGATATAAAGCCAGGCATGATGGCATTCATCTATGAATGCACCACTTGGGAGGTGCAGGAGGATCAGGAGATCAAGAGAAGCCTCAGTTATACATCAAGCTAGAGGCTAGCCTGAGCCACATGAGACCCTGCCTCAAAAAGCTAAAGCCAAAACCAAAGCCAAAAAAGGTTACCAATTTGTTCTTTTCTTCAAAGGGAAGGTAGCCCCTTACAGTTACAGGGGTTGAAACACAACTAGACTAAAGCAATTATGTAAATTTTTAATTAAAAATTTTATTTATTTACTTTATACCCCAATTATAACCCCCTCCCTTCTCTCCTCAGGTTCCACCCTCCCTTATCCTCCTCCCCTATTCCTTAGAAAAAGGGAGGCCTCTCCTACCTACCCAGCTCATCAAGTTGCATCAGGACTGAGCTCCCTCCCCTAACTCTGTGGCCTGGCAAGGCAGCACCCCCAGGGGGAGTGATCAAAAAGCAGGCAGCAGAGTTCACATCAGAGACAGTCCCCTCTTCCCTTACTAGGGGGACCCACATGAAGCCTGAGTTGTCCATCTGCTATATCTTTGTGGGGGCCTAGGTCTAGTCTATGCATGGTCCTTGGTTGGTGCTTCAGTCTCCACAAGCCCCTCTGGGCCCTGGTTAGTTGGCTCTGTTGGTCTTCTTGTGGGGCTCCTGTCCCCTCCAGGTCCTTCTATCCATCCCCTCACTATTCCACCTTCTAGACTCCCTATATGTCACTCAATGTTTGGCTATGAGTCTCAGCACCTGTTTCCAAGCGCTGCGGGGTGGAGCCTCTCAGAGGACAGCTTTTTTTCTGCAAGCATAGCAGAGTATCGTCAACAGTGTCAGGGGTTGGCTCTCTCCCATGGGATGGGTCTTAGTTTAGGCCAGGCATTGGTTAGACATTCCCTCAATCTCTGTTCTATCTTTATCCCTGCACATCTTCTATTCCCCTTAGCTAGGACTGACATAGAGAAGAACATGTTAACAAAAAAGAAAAAAGAAAAAGAAAAGATAAAAGAGAAGAGAAAAAGGGAAAAAAGAGAGAAAAGAAAGGAAAGATTCTCAAAACTATACATAAGGGTTTTTCTGAGAGATACAAAGTACATAGTTTTCCTAGCAACATGTTTGAACCACAAAACAAACAAACACCTTGATACTTGCTACTTTTTAGTACATTTAACAAGTGTCAGTGTCCTTATGATTTAAGTCACTACTGGTCAAATTTTGTTAACTGTATCTGTGTTTTTCTGACCTGCTGAAATGCTTAATAAATAAATTAAAATCATAGGCATTATGTCCTGTAGCCCACAGAGGTATGTATTATTTGGTATTCAGGTTTGAGAGGTCCACAAACTTCAGATCAAGAGTCTTTACGCTGGGCATGTTGGTGCACGCCTTAAATCCCAGCACTTGGGAAGCAGGTCTCTGTGACTTCTAGGCCAGCCTGGTCTACACAGTGAGTTCTAGAACAACCAGAGCTATACAGTGAGAGTTATATAGTCTCAAAAACAACAACAACAACAACAACAACAGCAAAAAGAGTCTTTACTTCAACCAATGGTTCTTAGTACATGGTCCCGGATGATCATCATGAATACCACTTAAAGGCTAGGTCTCTAGCCCTATGCTGTACCAATTGAATTAGAAACACCAGGAACGAGGCCCAGCAATGTTTTTGTTTGTTTGTTTGTTTAAAATCAAGTCATCTAGCTAACCAATTCATGCTAAAGTTTAAAGACAATTGCTTCAAACTCAGCTTTATTCAACTGAACTTTTTTCAGGAATAAAAATGTTTTTTATTGGAGATAATATAATATAGTTGCAACTAGGCACATATATCTATATAGCACTTGGAACATAGCTAGTCCAATTGAGAAAGGGGCTTTTTAATTTTATTTAGTTTTCATTTATTAAAATTTAAATAAGTGTTCATGGCCAGTGGCCTATGTATTAAAGAGTCTAGGTCTGAATTAAAATAAGGAATCTCCCAAATCAAACAGCTCCTGGTAGTAAAGTAGGAAAACATTGGTATGCGATTGACTCCTTAGAGAGAAAAGTAAAACGCACACTGAAGGCTCCTATTCCTGAATTTTTATGACCCAGCAGGCCCGGCTTGGCCTGAGACTCTGCATTTCTGACACAGTTCTATGTGACCTGAATGCGTCTAATCTCAAGCTAGCACTGTGAGAAGCACTGAGATAGGTAAAGCTTGGGTGTGTTCTCCTATAGTCAGTGCCTTAGGCCCTACAATGGCTTGATATTACTGAAAGAACAACAGCTAGTCTCTAACAAGAGAAATAGTTTGGAAGGTCTGATGTGGCTCAGGGACCATTAATATTTCCTCATAATATCAAGTGGCAGGAGCCATGATTTCAAGAAGTTTACAGGAAGGTTACATGATTTGCACAAGGTACCCCATCTTATTCCTTTTATTTCATAATTCATTGTGTGTGTGTGTGTGTGTGTGTGTGTGTGTGTGTGTGTGTGCGCGCGCGCGCGCTTTTTGCTGGAAACTAAAATATTCACGAGTGTGAAGACTTGACACTAGAATAGAGTCAGGAAGGACAGCTGGACTGGTGATCTGGGTGGGGGCTGCGCCTTCTTGAGAAACACTACAGAGGAAGCCATCTATGCCAAGACTGGCTTTGGCCAGCAATACAGCTTTCAGGTATTCATGGGAAAGGCAAAAATCAAGGACAAACACACAAGGGACTTTTCTGAAGGTCAAAAAGGCAATAATAAATGCCAAGCCCAGAAAAGCTTTTAAATCTGACCTTTTCCTCTGCTGAAGCCATTCTCCTTCCAGCATCTTCAATCTAATAGACTGAAGTGGGCTCTTAGGAAAGAACTGGGCTAGTCTTTTCCTTAATGCTGCCTCTCTACCACTACTCTAGCCGAAGCAGTATTACTGGTAATTACATCATTATACCGTAATGGAACACATGTGGTGCAAGTGAAATAGCCCAGCAGCTCCTTAGTTGAGGAGAGGAGAAAAGGACTACCCATTCACTGTTTCACTTCTGTTAACCCTCTAGGCTCTGGCTTATTTCAAAGACAAAGCATCCTTGGGATATTTCACAATCACAAAATAGAGACCATGGAGGTGGAGCTTCCTCGAAGACCAGGAGTGAACTTAATACTTTAGAGTAAAGGCAATTCTCCCTGGAACTGGTAATGTCTGTGTCTACTTCAGTCTTTGCTGTGAGTACGTGACAGTGTGGAAATAATCTGCAGCTCACAAGTTTCAGTTTCTTCATCCATAAAGAACAGCAATGCTCCAGTGCAGGAGATTCTAATATGTCACTGGAAGCAACTGAGATTGGATCAAATGATCTCAGGAACTTGCTCCTCCCACTCTAAGCCCTACTATTCTATTATGTAAAAAGACTCCAATAGAGAGACAGAGTGAACGGAAGGAAGGCTAACTCTATTTGGGTTCTTGCGTCTGTTCTAGCCATACATTAGCATCAGATCATTGTCTGTAATATCCTCAACATTTTCTTTGTTTTTTATTAAATATTTTTACATATACATTTATATTATTATACATATATACATTAAACTACCTATAGCAAGAAGAACCATGAAACAATCAGGAATTATATACATGTTAGTGTTTTGGCTATTTGTATTTGGCAGCTTTGAAGAAAACATCTTTCCTATCTTGGTGCATCTAAAATTCTGAAAGTAAATCAATTATCTATCATATCTTGTCATTATCAACTTAAAACATCTTTACCCCTAAACAACTAAGCTTAATTGTAAAACTAAACTATCTGGTCTTCAACCCCATCAGAGACTTGAGAAGGAATAAAATTGATTACCTGAGGCTAGAGGGAGTGCAGGTTAGTAACTTTCCAAATGAGAAGATGACAGAGACTCTTTGCTCACTGAACAGTCATTAGAAACTCTCTATGAGGTTGGAGCATCTCATCTTCAGACTTCTGGCCCAGTATATCTGACAGACATATTTGTGAGGCAGGAACTATTGAGGACTTGCTTACCCTGTCTTGGTAGAGTTTGATCATCAACTCTGCCTGCATCCAAGCTTGTCTTTTTTAGGCAGAATTCTTTCTGTTGTAGAAATAAGGACATTTTGCCCAGTGGCTTGTTTGCCACATTTGAAGCCATCTCCATAAGGAGGTTCTTTGATGCACATCATCCTCTTTGAGGTAGGCTGGGTGTTGCCAGGAGTTAGCCTGCCTCATTGTTAATGAATCTTTAAAATAATAAAAACATTTTAAAATGCCATATTCTGTATATCTCTGAAGTTTTTGAAGACCTTATCTATTTTACCTTATCTTTATATAGAATCATATCTACCTACCTGCCATCTCCTCAACATTTTCAAAGGGCCAGGTTCAGAACATACGAATTACAAAGTCTCTTCCAAGAGAGAGAGTAGTGAAGCAAGTTTCAAATGCTTCTACAGGGACTTGAAAGTCGGTGGAAAATTAGCATAAATGACATGTCAACAATGCCAAATACAAAAGAGAGCTGTTTTGGGGTATGATTTTTAAAGGTTTTCTTATATGTAAAGGAAAATTGTATATTAGAGCTCAAAAAGAATAAAAAAACTACACATCAACTGTTCCATACCTTATAACCTTAGACTCTCCGATTCCAGTGCAAAGAAAACCAATTTAATAAATGAAACAAAAATAGTCCTAAATATTAACTTTTAAAATATTATCATGCTGATTTTTCAAGGACATAAGATATTGGTAGAGAACAAAAATTATATGAAAGTAAGTGGAAACAACCTAAAAGTCAATTAATAATGATGGACAGCCATAAATTAAAACAATGTAGTATGAGTAACATTCTCTCTCTTTCTTTTAGATTACTTAGCCACCAAAAGAAATTAACTTCTGACACAAATGACTAAGAAAATATGCTAAGTGAAACAATCCAAGTCACAAAAGGAGAAATACTGTATGACGTCACTAATGTGGCAAATCTAAGAGTAGTCAAATTCTGAGAGGCAGAGTGAAGATTTGGAAACAAGGGTTGAGGCCAATGGGGCAATATGTAGCTACTGTTCAGTGGGCACACAGTTTCAGTTTTTGCAATATGAGAAGAAATTCTGAAAGAGAATGGTAGCACTGTTGCTCAACATAGGGAATGTTAATGCTACTGAAGTGTTCATGTAAAAATGTTGAAGATGGTATAAATTATGAATTTTTTCATAGTAACAACACTTAGTGAGAACAGAAATCCTGAAAAGGAGAAAAAGCACTAAAACGATCTTTTGCATTGAGGTTACCTAAGAGACACTAATGACAACTATTATAACCATTTGGAGTCTGGGAAATAAAATCATGAACCTAGGATTCACTTTAAGCAACAGACTTACAAAGAACTGTTCGGGAGTTTTGGGAAGTATGGCCTTGTTGGAGAAAATTGTTAATGAAGGTGAGTTTTGAGAATTTTTAAAGGCTCCTGACATTTTGAGTTAGCTCCCTCTGCTTTGTGCTTTTGGTTCAGGATATGAGCCCTTAGCTTTGTCTCTGGCTGCCATGCCTGCAGCCTCCTGCTGCCTCTGCTCTGCCGTCATAGACTCCAGCCCTCTGGAGTTGTAAGCCCAAATAAACTCTTCCTCCTACATCTTGCCTTAATTATGGTGTTTTGTCACAACAAAAGAAGATAACTAATATATTTCCTAAGAGAGTTTATTAATGTTACACATAAACATTAGAAAGCAATTTTAAAGTTCACAGATGAAAATAAACATGAATATTAGTAAGGGGAAACCACTGCAAACACATGATAAGAATACATTATGAAGTCTTATTAATGAAAACAAAGTAGATTGCCATATATAAGTATAAACCAATGAAATTTAATATTTAATAACTATAAATGGTTAGTAATACATCAACTACTTAGACTATAATAGAGGTAGAATCTCGAATTCATGGATAAAAGAGTTGAGGTAGCATTTAAATCTAAATGTATTGAAAAATAATAAGAGACTGGCAGAGCTGTGTAAGCTGGTTCACATTTGGGATCTAAGGCAAAAGGACCGAGAGCTCTATGTCTGCTGGGGAACTCAGGAGAGGAGAGGGAGAAATAAAGGGAGGGGACGGAAAAGGGGGAGGAAGGGAAGGAAAGAGAAGACATACAGAGTACAGTGTGGCTCATTTCTTTTCTAAGCACAAAATGGGAAAGTATTTCTTATATATCTAATATCTAGAGCTGTTAAAATGCTCATAATAGTGATTACAAAAATTTACAAATCTTGTATGGTAAAACACATCTACACATAATATAGAACCCCCAAAAGATAAACAAATTATAAACTGTGGCAAAAAAAAAAAAAGCCACATTTGTCATAATCCCTGTTAGAAAAGCTTCATCTTATTAAAGAGCACTTACTATCAATGAGACCAGCAAACCTGTAAAAAATGAGCAAAAATGTAAACAGATATTTAAGCATTGTGAAAAAGATAACCAGTTCTGACTTACAAAAGCAATGCAAACTAAAAGTACTCTGAAATACTGTTTTGCTAGTACATTGGCAAAACCCGGAAATTCAACAATGTTGGCAAGACTGTGGGCAAACAGGTATTCTTTGCCAGAAGGCATTCTGTTATCTCTTTGGAGGGCAAGATGGCAAAATAACATAAACCAATCAGAATTATAATAGTATATATATTCTCTAACCAGACAAATATGTATATTTCAGCCAGCCAATTCCTTCTTGGAACTTTATCTTAGAAAACTCCACATATATAAAATGACATACATATACTTTACAGTTTGTTTTTAAAATAAGACAGAAAACAATGTAAATGTCTATAAACAATTTTAAGAGGGATGGGTATCATGCCATGGGCTCACACTCCCAGTTTCTCAGTAGGCTGTTGTATAGAACTTCTTGAGTCCAGGAGTTCTGAATGACCCTGTCAGGGTAGGGAGAGGAAAAGGGAGATAAAAAGATACTGAGATTTTGTTATGACTCCACTAATTTCTGTAATAACACTCAAGTATTTAAATGAAAAGTATGAGGAAGGAAAAACTTAACATATTAATATGTAAAGATTATCAAGCTGTGTCATGTGTAAAGTATATTTTCACTCTGTGCTTCATAGTATCACTTAGATAAAGGAAGTAACCAAAATATGTATATATTTGTATTTATAGCTATGATCTGCATTAGAGCATATAGGTTAATATATATTATAGAGATTTGTTTACCAAAGTATTAGAACTGAGCAGACTGAGTCAGAAAGATCAAAGGAAGACTCTTCACGTGTATTTCTTAAACAATTTGTGCTTAAGCCATGTGCTTGTATTTCTATTTAAAAATTAAAAGGTAGTAAATATTTTCTTAGATGTCAGACTGCAATAACAATGCTGAGATGGGTAATTTATAAAAGAATAAAGTTGTTTTGTTTTTACAGTTCTTGAGGCAGGTAAAGTTCAAGGTCAAGGGGCTCACATCTGGCAAAGGTCTTCTTGATGTATCATCCTCTACCGGAAGGCAGAAGAGCAACATGAACAGAAACAAGCTAAGAGGAGCTGAACTCATACATGTAACAAATATATATTCATGGTAACATTGATCCATTCAGGAAAGCAGGACACAAATGACTTAATTACCTCTTAAAAGTCCCACTTGCCAACACTGTTAAATTACTAATTAAGTTTCCAACACAAGGGCTGGAGAGATGGCTCAGTGGTTAAGAGCACCACCTACTCTTCCAGAGGTCCTGAGTTCAATTCCCAGCAACCACATGGTGGCTCACAACCATCTATAATGTGATCTGATACCCTCTTCTGCAGATAAAGCACTCATATGCAATAAATAAAATAAATAAATCTTAAAAAAAAAACAAAAAAGTTTCCAACAGAAGAATCTTTGGGATACACTTTCAAACCATAACAAATATGTATAGTAAAATACCTAGGCAACTAATAAAATACATAAAATACAATGTTCAAATTAGTAGAGCAAAAACAAAATGAGAAAAGGCAAAATATTCAGTCCAAGGATTAAAAGAAGAAATAGAAAATTCAGTACAATAAAAGGTATAACACTAGATGATTCTGATAAGTCTAAATATTTTCTTAATCATAACAAATATAAATCAGACTCAACAGTTAAGAGCCAATTACCTTACTGTCTTAACCTCAGTAAGTTTGAACTAGGAGAATTCACAAGTTAAAAGAGAGCCTCAAACTAAATAAAAACACAACCTTGTAACTAGCAAACTGTTTTCAAAAGGTACCACTAAATTTAACAATGTGGGAATGCTAAAAGCCAAGAAATGGAAAAACTTACACATGATCTATTTCTCAAAAAAAAAAAAAAAAAAAAAAAGAAAGAAAGAAAGAAAGAAAAAAAGAAAAAGAAAAATGCTGGTATACCTATGTAAAGAGTCAGGAAAAAAGGCTAATGCTAAAAGGTAAAGAGATTTACTTTCATAGATAGAAGGTTCAAAGTCCAGGCAGATATATTACTCTAAAAGTATGTGCACTTAAAAAGCACAGCCACAAAATATATTAAAGCAATAACTGCTGTCTCTGCAAGTAGAAACCAACAACCACATTACTATTATGGGAGATATTAGGAAAGCTCTTACTACTTGATATAAAAAGGGTGAAACTCTCTTATGCCCTCCAATTAAACTTTCTTAGAACAGCTTGGTCATCATATCAGAAAAAAGATTTGCTCCTATATTCCTGAGAAAAGTAATTGAGATGGACAGACATGCTTCTTGTCTGGCTCTTATGACTAAGACTTAAAAACAGAAATGGGAACTTACGCATTAGCTGCATAAACAAGCAGGCAACCACACGTGAACATGATGTCTATGTCAGCAATTGTGTGTGCTTACGGTTCCACTTCTTAATGCTCTCACAAGATGACACTGTTTTCTTAGATGCATCTGTACCTATCCCCACACAAACCACAATGCCTGATATACAGTAAGTGTTTATTAAGTGTCTTATTGACTAATTCATTATGTACTTTTCCTAAAGATATTCATGCTAAAATTTCCGAAGCACCTATCTTGTAAAATTCTGAGAATATACAGATGAATAAGGTGTTTGCCCCCCCAGAACCTTATAATCTGGAAGTAAAACAGAAATGTGTTTTTTAAGTAGAAAAAAAAACCAACACCCCCCCAAACCCAAAATGCCAAAAACCAGATAACACAAACTATCAACAGAGCAGAAGGTAAAATGCTCAACGAAAGATCTGAATGTTTGAAGGAAAAGTTCTGAAGTATATGGTGTGTGTGTGTGTGTGTGTGTGTGTGTGTGTGTGTGTGTGTGTGTATGTGTGTGTGTGTGTAAAATAAGCACCATTGATGCCAGAATCAGAGAGTGTGAAAGAAAAGGTATTTAAGTTAGCCTTGAGAAGCAAATGTATACAGTCCAAAGAGAAGATGCAGGGCCATGAGAAAGAAGAACATAAGGCATAGAGAAAATGTCATTGCTCAAAGCCAAAAGGCTTGGACACAGAGCACAACCTTTACTCTAGCATCTTTTCCACACTGCCCGTTTAATACCTTTTTCTCCTAGAACTCTCTTTATTCCAATACTATCCCTGTTTAGCTCAAGGGATATTGACTACAAGCTAATCAAATGTCATTTAAATTGTAGCACAATATTTAAAATGCACTGAACTTTAAAGTTTTGGGGTTTTTGTTTGTTTTTTTGTTTGGTTGGGTTTTGTTTTTTCTGAGACAAAGTTTCTTTGTGCAGGACTTGCTTTGTAGACCAGGCTGGCCTCGAACTCACAGAGATCTACCTGCCTCTCCCTTCCTGAGTGCTGGGATTAAAGGCGTGGGCCACCATACCTGGCTTTACTTATTTATTTTTTGGCCTTTTGAGACAGGATCTCTCTATGTAGCCCTATCTGTCCCAGAACTCACTTTGTAGGTCAAGCTGGTTTCAAATGGACAGATATCCACCTGCCTCTGCTTCCCAAGTGCTGGAATTAAAGACTTGTACCCCTAAGCCCAGCTTGAACTTCAAAGTTATAATACCCTTGTTGAATACAATACATGCTACTTTAAAATTTTTTATTTATTTTATGTGCACTGGTGTTTTGTGTGAATATGTATCTATGTGAGGGTATTGAATCTCCTGGAACTAGAGTTTCAGACAGTTGTGAGCTGCCATGGGATTGAACCTGCGTTTCTTGAAGAGCAGTCAGTGCTCTTAATTGCTGAGCCATCTCTCCACTCCCCTACATGTCACTTCTGAAACCTATTTCATTTTTTAAAAATTGACAGAGCAAACCTGGGGTGGTGGTGCTTTAATCCTAGCACTACAGAGACAGAGGCAGGTGGATCTCTGTGAGTTTGAGGCCAGCCTGGTCTATAGAGTGAGTTCCAGGACATTGAAGGCTACACAGAGAAACCCTGTCTCAAAACAAAACAAAAACCAAAATAGGCAGAGCAATAGCAAAGGCCCACTAAGGGAAAACTAATTCCTTCTGGGCAAGAGGATGAAATCTCTAAACTGGGGGAGACCTGATACTTTAAGCTACCTAAAATTATTCCATAATTAATCTAGTTGGACTGGTTAACCACTTGGCCAAGGGACCACTCCTCTAGAAGATGAGACCACTCATAGAAAGGTCATGTAACCCATGTTGAAGAGAGAGGCAGAATAGCTATACCTTTAATGAGAGACTGTATTTTTCCTTCCCAGGATTTTTGCCACTATGTACAGTCTCTTACAGAGAGCAGATATGCAGCTTCATAAATGATAACTGTTCTTTCTCTTTTTAAAAAAGTATTTATTTTTATTGTATGTACACTGATGTTTTCTATATCTGTGTGAAGGTGTTGGAACTCCTGGGGCTGGAGTTACAGACAGTGGTGAGCTGCTATGTAGGTACTAGGAATTGAACCTGGGTCCTCTGAAGAGCAAACAGTACTTTTAACTGCTGAGCCATCTCTCCAGCCCCATAACTGTCCTTTTTATCTTTTTTCTAAGCATGTTTTCCTTTTTTTTTAAAATTAATTTATTCTTGTTACATCTCTATGGTTATCCCATCCCTTGTATCCTCCCATTCTCCCCTCCCTCCCATTTTCCCCTTATTCCCCTCCCCTATGACTGTTCCTCAGAGGGATTACCTCCCTCTGTATATACTCATAGGGTATCAAGTCTCTTCTCAGTGACCTGCTGTCCTTCCTCTGAGTGCCACTAGGTCTCCCCCTAAGCATGTTTTCCTTAATAGTCTGGGCTTCATTCTTTTTCTAAAACCACTCCCCACCATGTGGCTGTCTGTCACCACATGGCTGACCTCCATAATGGATTAATTCCAACAGCACAGAGTTTCTCCTTCTCTCCTCCCGGTAGCTGCTTAGTTACCTGCTTACAACTTAACTGTCTGGGGCCTTTTCTTTTATACTCTAATAATATTGCCTTCTTTGAATAGATGTTGGTTTTGCTTTATCCTCAAGCTTTTCTTGCCTTTCAATTCTTTAATCAACAGAAAAAGGGAACCCACTCTATATTCCTAGATGGCATCAAAACAACGGTAGCAACCTACTACCATTAAGTTAACTACTCATTAATAGATCTCAAGTCCTGCTTTACAAAATGCTTATTGTGTGATCATTAAAATCAGCTAGAATTTCCTTTAATAAATTTACTTATTGTGTATGTGTATAAATATTTTGGCTAAGTGTTTATCTGTGCATCACATGCATGTCTAATGCCTGAGGCCAGAAGAGGGCATCAGATCCCCTACGACTGGAGTTACAGATGATTGTGAGCTGCCCTGTGAGTGCTATGAATCAAACCTGGGTCTCTGCAGGACCAGCCAGTGCTTTTAACCACTGAGCCATCTCTCTAGCCCCTCTAGGTCCTTTCTTGATTTATGAAAAGACCACACACATACACTGGACAATCATAATAGTTAGAACAAACATGGTGATGGGCTTTATAGAGATCTCTATAAACAAGCTTTTAAAAGTACAAACTGAGACTTTCATAAAAAAATTCACAGTTAGTCTTTCTCTAAGAAACATATTTACAACTAAGATAATGATAAATCTTATGATTCAGGCAGGTGCAAAGTGTGGGGGATGTTGGGAAACGCTTACCAGGTGATAGTGCCTGGATGATTTGAGGCCCCTTTTCCCTCTTAACAAGACAAATATTTAGGAAGTGGGGCCAAGCAAAGGCCCAGACACAGACAAGAAAAGAATGGAATCTTAATAGTACAGATGGCCTTTCCTTGTAATCAGTGAGCCAGAGCAAAGCAGAGCCTAGAAGCAAGCTCATCTGATTCCCAGACCCTTTCAGGAAGTTCCCACTATGAAAAAAATGAAGTCTTTCTATCAGTGTTCCTTCTTTTGCACTGACCTTTTATTGTAAATCAGAAATTCCCCCAAGGGACCTTGGCATACTGAATGCCAATTAGATTTCCTCCACCTGCTCTGGGGTTTAGAGGGCAGTGCTAATTCAGTGCCCTCCTAGCTAACAAAGCCACTGGCATTCCTGGTATGCAGAGGCTGGGCCCCCATTTTTTTTTTTAAAGTCTAGAGCGATTAAAGGGCTCCTGTCCAAGGCCCTAACGAGGAAGTGGAGAGAGGAGGTTGGTCCAAAAGAAATGGAAGTACAGCCACAGATTGATTGTTGTTGCAGAGATGGGTGGGAACAAGGAAATTCTGGGAGGTAGGAATGGAATCAGGGTGAGGCACTCACAATCTTTACTCCCCTTAGGAATGCTATTGTCCTCAAGACTGAAGGGATGAAGGCTTGGACGGCAAAAAAGAAAAACCTCATCCAAAAATAATTTCATCAAAAAACATTTCCCTTTCTCTTCTTGCTTTCATATATACAAGTCTAAATTGCCCAGTTCAGTCTGTATATTCAATCATTTGCACTTTCTCTGTACTTTGACCTCATTGTAGCTTTCAGAGTTGACTTCAAGATCAAGTCAACAATAACTATATGGATGTTTATTTATTTATTTAACACGACTCCAAGCACAAACTCAAATAAATTTGTTTTCTGAGAATCCAGAAGTGTGCTTATACTAAGTTGCCATAAAACTGTAACATAAACATTAGCTGTCAGACACACAAAAAGCAAACTATATACAATTCTAACTAATGTGACAATCATAGCCTTGTTTGGGAGATAAGATTACAAAATAATATAATTAGCACTGAAATAGAGTTGCTAATGTACTCTGCTACTGAAGAGCAAAGGTGAGGGTTACTAATAACCTTCTGTGGCCCTGATTGTGAATAAATATGATTAGAGTGTGTACACAAGGAAAATGCTGCCAAGGATACAACTGAACTAGCCATCTCATGGTTTATATTTCCTGTCTTCGCTTACAAGGGTTTTTGTTGTTGTTGTTTTAGGTTTATTTTATGTATATGAGTATTTTGCCTGCATGCCTGGTGCCCACAGAAGTCAGAAGAGGGGGATTGGATCCCATGAAACTAGCACTATGGGTGGTTGTAAGACTCCATGTGGATCCTGGGAACAGAACTCAGGTCTTCTGGAAGAGTAGCAAGTTCTCTTAATTGTCAAGCTTTCTCTCTAGTCCCAGCTTTTAAGTTTTTCTCATGAGAAATCATTCAAGAAAGACTTCAGCATCTCTTATGTACAAGGTATTCTTTTTTAAAATATATTTTATTAATTTATTCATATTACATCTCAATTGTTATCCCATCCCTTATATCCTCCCATTCCTCCCTCCCTCCCATTTTCCCCTTACTCCCCTCCCCTATGACTGTGACTGAGGGGGACCTCCTCCCCCTGTATATACTCATAGGGCATATGCTCTTCTTGGTAGCCTGCTATCCTTCCTCGGAGTGCCACCAGGCCTCCCCATCCAAGGGACGTGGTCAAATATGGGGCACCAGAGTTTGTGTGAAAGTCAGACCCCATCCTCCACTTAACTGTGAAGAGTGTCCTATCCATTGGCTAGATCTGGGTAGAGGTTCGAAGTTTACTGCATGTATTGTCCTTGGCTGGTGCCATAGTTTGCACTGGACACCTGGGCCCAGATTTGCCCATCTTAATGTTCTCCTTATAGGTTCCTAGGACCTTCTGGATCCTTCTATTTCCCCATTCTCCCATGCTTCTCTCACCTAGAGACCCAATAGGATGTCCTCCCCTCTGACCCACTTTCCTGGTGAGTGAATACTTTCATGGGACATGCCCCTTGGCCTAGTTGTATAAGGTATTTTTAAGCATACAAAATATTACAAAGCAGACCCTTGAGGGATGGGGAGATATCTCATGGGTAAAGTGCTTGCTACATAGACAAAAGGACCTGAGTTTGGACCCTTAGCATCCACATAAAGGCTGGGTACATTTCTGTAACCCCAAAACAAAAAGACAAAAAGTCTTGTTTTAAGGGACATACGTTCTATAGGTGTATGTATGTATGTATGTATATATATATATATATATATATATATATATATATATATGAGAGATGAGAAGGAGGGAGGGAGGGGGCACAGAAAGAAGTCAAGCAAACAGGAAAGCCTAAGTTATAGCCCAAACAGACAGCTGCCACCCAGTTCCAGTTAACTTTTGCTATGCAAAAATTTGTGCCCCGTGTTCTCAGATCTGGAAGCTATAAATTTTATTCAAATACCTCAGCTTTTAATAATTGACAATGAATTAAAACTTTAAAAAATTCTGCAGGCCAAGCAAAAATACTTCATGGGATTCTGGCTAAAGATGTTTATTTATGACATATGAGAATACATTTCAAGCTACTGTGGTTTAGACACTACAAAGAGAGGTCCTTGGTAACTACAGTGCTGTAAACTAAGTACTCCTAGACTTGAGGAGTACTTAGACTTTTAAAAATCCTAAGTAAAGAAAGCCAGTTAAGATCATCCTCATTTTAAATAAAGTACTGGAGTTGGCCCAAGGAGGAAGGAATTCCCAAGAAAAATAAAGTTCTCCTGGACTAAAAAAAAAAAAAAAAAAAGATCATCCTCAACTACATATGAAGTTCTAAGGCTGAACTATATAAGACTCTTTTGAAAACAAAATAATATACAAAACATAATGGAATATCTCAAAATGTACTTCTGACCAGCTATGTGGCCTATGGCTTCTTTTGGTTACTAAACTTTAGGATGTGAAACTTGCATCTCTGCTGTATTTTCTGTTTCTGTTCTACTCTGATAGAGGAGTCCTGTCAGGGCAGATCATTTTGTTTGAGTTTTGCCTTGGTCCAGCCAGAGCCTTTCATCTGCCAAACAGTTGTATCTGATGCATACCTATATAACAATTTTCAAAGTAAGACACATACCATATTTTTAGCTAATTGCAGAAATACAAAAGCATTTATAAGGACAGTCACTTAAGCATTAAAAAATAATACAAAGAAATATTGTGAAGGCTTAATATTATGATTTAGACTCAGCTCAGAGTTTACATGTTGGGAAGCTTAATACCCAAACTTGTATGCTGATGATATTTGAAAGTGAGATTTTAATTTTTTGGAAGCAATTACCATAAGGTTAAATGAAGGAATAAAGGTGGGCCCCAAATGCAATTAGTGGCTTTATGAGAGACCCTCTCCCATCCTGCTGATGCCTCTTACCATGAAGGACATAACAAGGCTTCACCAGAAGCAGGTATGTGACCTTGGATCTCTCAGTCTCCAGAATAATAAGAAATAAATTATTTTTCTTCAAGAGTTACACAGTGTATGGTATTATGTTATAGAAACATTGAAATCATACCAAGACAATTATCAACTAAGTACAAGTTAAATCAAATTATTTACACATTACTAAAGAGGTACTGAAGAAACTTAAGAGCCCCATGAAGCTGATGGGGATGTTGTTTGTGACTAACCATGCACAAACATTTCTAGATGATGAAATGCACAACAAGGGGCTAGAGAGATGGCTTTGGTTAAGAGTCTTTGCTTTTGCAGAAGACCTGAGTTCAGTTCCCGGCATCAGTGCAAGAAGGCTCACAGCTACTGTTAAATCCTGCTCCAGGGGACCAAACACATTATTCTACAGGTACCTGCACATGTACACACACACACACACACACACACACACACACACACACACACACACA
>OU015752.1:113188742-113213187 GCA_907169655.1 Acomys percivali | reverse complement strand
CACACACACACACACACACACACACACACACACACACACACACACACGCATACACACACAGGAGAGAAAGAGACAGGGGTAAGGTGGGGTGAGTTTTTGTTTTCTTGAATTTTCAGCATGTTGAGTTACAGTAAACATATATCATTTTAATAAGAGTGAAAATCACTCTTCTCAAACAAACAGTTGACCTATATATACATCATGGAACTATTATCATGGTTTGTCTTATCTCACTTTTGGTGCACATTAATTAGCAGGACAGCTAGGCAAGGTAGTTCACACTGGTAATGTTGAACCTGAAGGCCTGAAAAGGGGTACAGAGTGCGAATCTGCCAAAAACAAACAAACATCCTCCAAACCAAGGAACAAACAAAAAAACATCAAGCAAACAATAAAACTGTAAAGACTTAGAGCAGTGACACATAGACACTCTAAATTAACTATTAATATGCTGTCAGAGAAAAATAATGCACATGAGGGTAAGTTTGTAGTTCAAAGGAGATTGTTTTTCACTGAATATTACCTCTCTAAGTTCCATAAAAAACAGCTTGGGGCAAAGTTTACTTGCTTTATCAGATATTCCCATCTCAAAGGAGTAGAGGGAAAGATTAATGAGGCAGAGTCAGAAGGAATTCAAGCAAAAGGGTATACTCTTAACTGCCTACAGTTAATGTTAATGAAAATACAAACAATAGGATGTTTAGGATAGGCTGTATCTAAAGGGGAGGTGTAGCTAGATACAGGGAGTTTATGAATGAGCAGGAAGACAAAGGCAGAGAGCAGCTTTTCTGGTAGCTTCTCTTCTTTGGCCTCTTACTGTACTCAGGCCCTAGAGGCTGTCAGTTGAACCTGGAAGTGGTGGGAGAAACTAGGACTTGGCTAGTTGAGGCGTACAAAGGCATCAGATTCTGTAGTTGTCCACAATGGCTACAGAGACCGCAGAAGAGCTGAGGCTTTACCCCAGAGAGGGGATGAGAGCTTGCAATACTAGGGAATGCATCAAAAGCAGCAGACAACCCAAGACTCATCTTTTAGTAAGCAGGCTAGGGTCTGGAAGGCAGAGGGATCTATCAAGGGGATTGGTAGATAGGTTAAGCCTCACTCGACACAAACACTTGTTATCACAGTCGAATTTTATTGTAACGTATGTGCTATTTCTTAAAACATAAGGGGGAATAGAAGAAATATCTATACTTAGTCTTTACGTAGTGCTCTAATTAAACAGCACTTGTACCCAGACAGTTCTAACTCTAAAAAACCTGTGAAATGTTGGTTACATTGCTCATCTCCATAATCCAAATGCATGGTGACTACTGTGAAGCCTGAATGAGCTAAGGTGGCTTAGCTCTGTCTCCTCCATGAGAAATGCCGTCCCTTCCCTCACTCAATCTTAACTCCTTGTTCTTCCAGAACAACTGGTAATGTTATTCTGCCCAAGATTATTTATATTTATGAGTATTCTCTACAAAGGGAGGTCTACGTGTGGAGGATTATTATTTCATTCTTTGGTGCCTGGTACAGCTCACACACATGGCTCAGGCTCAATGCAATAACAACTTCAAACAATATTCAGGAGACCACTTGTCACATGATCATTAGTAGTCACTCAAGGGACTCATGAGACTTTAATTTGAGATAGCACTCTGTAGTGCTATCTGGCTTGGAACTCATTATGTAGAACAGATAGGCCTCAATTTTATGGCAAACCCTCCTGTCTAAAGGCCCCCTGAGTGCTGGCATTACAAGTTTGAGCCACTGTCTGCCTTTCATGAGATGTCTTAAATATGGTATGACAGCCATGTTTCATAGGTTTTTAAGTCAGACAGACTTGTAGGTCGATCCCAGTAACAATTGGTCAAGTGACATAAACTCTAAAACATTAATAAAGAACGTTAAACATAGAAAGGAATAGTGCTATATTTTATAGCACTGCTTTAGGGACTAGAATTAAACAATAAAACTATAAGCTGACAATAATAATCTTAGCACTTAGGAAGCAGAGATAGAGAAATCGCTATGAGTTAAAGGCCAGTCTGGGCTGCATAATGATGTCCTGTTTCAACCCGAACTGGCAGGGCCCTGACAGGCCTGGTCCTGCCTCTCTCAGTTACCCCATCCATGCTTCAGGGCACTAAAACAGGGCTATATCTACATTCTGACTGGAACTGACAAAAGTGGCCCCCTCCCCGCCACCACGAACGTTTTGTTATGGAGATACTATGCATGGTCTTGAAATTTATATTTTTATTTTATTTAGCCCATCAAACAAAAGTAGAGTCCTAGAAATTAACAAGGAACAAGAATCATTCCACTTTAGAAGCCAAGGTTGAAAACCAGGGGGAAACTGTTAATATGAATTATATTATAATATAAATGATATTTCTGAATTTATGAATTAATATGAATATATATAAATTATAACACAAATATATGAATATATACACACAAATATATACTAGTTATATATAACTATTAGATGAATTAACTTTTTCTGTTATTGCATTTAATATCTATTTTTGTTTTGTATGTATAAGTGGCCTGTCTGCAGACATATATGTATACTATGTGTGTGCTTGGTGCTTGCGGATGTCAGAAGAGGACCCTGACTCCCTGGAAATGGAGTTACAGATGGTTGTAAGGTGACATGTAGGCTCTGGGAGATGAACTTGGGTCCTCTGAAAGAGCAGCAGAATTCTTAATCACTGAGCCATCTCGCCAGCCCCACTTTCTGTATTATATACGCATATAGATCGCCAGCTCTAAAGCCAAGTGATTATAGTGATTTTTATTA
This sequence comes from Acomys percivali, assembly GCA_907169655.1. Lineage (NCBI taxonomy): Eukaryota > Metazoa > Chordata > Mammalia > Rodentia > Muridae > Acomys > Acomys percivali. Next base: position 113,210,396 of record OU015752.1, on the reverse strand, counting down.
ATCAAACATGAGAAAAGCCACAAACAAAAGATCAAGGCTCTACATGTAAAGCTTAAATTTCTTGATTATATTAAAGGGACTCAGGATAGGAAAAAGTATAGGCAAATACTTCATATCAAATACTTATTCATTCTTAGCCTCTGTGTAACCACAGAAGATATCACAATATGGAAGAATTAATCTTATTGTGTCACTCAAATTTTGGGGGGAAAGTTCACCTAATAACTTCTTTGAAGCAGAACTTTGAAAAAAATATCTTGCTTGTTCCAGCCTGCCCTGAGGAGCACTACGCAGCTGGATAGAGGAGGAGAGCCTGTTGAAGAAACAAACCAGTCCCCTCCCCCAGTCTGCTCTGAAGGCCTGAGACTTCTGCATTTAAAAGAATTCAAGTCCCAGTTAACCCTCTGTAAGAGCCACTTTTAGTGGGGGTATGATAAATCAGAAGATTTGCCTGACCTACATCATACACACAATAAACAGACAGACCAGTCACATCTTCCAATAAGTGACTCAAAAAAAAAAAAAATCAAGTTGACAACATTTTATTTTTATACTCTAAAAATACCACTTCCTCAATAAACATTTCCCATACAGTTGACTACTTATATGTGTTTCTCCAATCTTATGACTTCCTAGTCAACTCTCAAAGAAAAAGCAGAACTTTAAAACGCCCAGGCTGCAGCCGGAGAGATGACTTAGGCAAAAGTGCTTGTTGAACAAGGATGAAGACCCAAGTTTGGGTCCCTAGCACCCATATAGAAAGCCGAGCACAGTGGTACACACCTGTAACCCAAGCACTAGGAAGGTGGAGACAGGAATATCCATCCGCGTTCAGTGAACAACTCTATCTCAAAATATAAGGTAAAGAGAAACTGAGGAAGACAACTGGTATCGGTTTACATGTGAAGGCAGACAATAGCCTCAGGCACTGTCTACTGTTTTGCTTTTGAGACAGGATCTCTCACTGGCCTTGAATGAGCACCAAAAAGGCTAAACTGGCTGTCTAGTGAGTCCCATGATTCCCTTTTCTCTGCTTCCTTGGTGCTAGGATTACACGTACACTGTAGCTGGGCCCTTTGGCTGCTTTATTTGGGTTCCTCTATCTACCACCACTCTCCACCCCAATCCCTTCTGACCCCACAACACTAGGTGGGTAAGAAAGAGGGTCAGAGGGGAAAGGGAGCATAAACCTCTTTAGACTACTTCCTGCTGGTTAGGGGCACTGAGTTCCTTGGGACAAGTCCAATCTTCACAGTCAGAATATCTCCAACCAGCAATCCAGCAATAGCAAAAGGAGCAGCAGCAGGGGGAGCAGTAGACATCATAGGCTCTCTTGTGGCTCTCGCATTTATATCTTCTCAAGGGTCCCCAGAATTCTGAATGAAAACTATCCTCAGCTGGCAAAATCATGCCCCTGCTAGAGTCAAATCAAGTCAAATCATAGTTAGTGGCTGTGGACAATCTGAAGCAGCCCCACATCCCACACCTGGGATTGAAACAAAAACATATTCACATAACATAACTAGGATTTTTAAAGGTTTTTTGAGACAGGGTTTCTCTTTGTAACAGTCATGACTGTCCTGGACTCACTTTGTAGACCAGGCCTCGAACTCACAGAGATCCCATGCCCCTGCCTCCCAAGTACTGGGATTAAAGGCGTGTGCCACCGCACCCATACCCATACCTGTACCCGTAACTGGGATTTTCAAGAAACCAAAATTCTCAATGTAGTATACATGTCTGTCTGTTTGTTTGCTTGTTTGTTTTAAATGGGTCTTTGGGATTGAGCTCAGGTCTTCAAACTTGGGTGGCAAGTACTAACCATCAATTTCTTAATGTATTGATGATTCACTTAAATATTTGTTGAATGAGTATTATGTAGAAGACACTATATTGAATGCTAACGATACAGAGGTCAATAAGACTACCCTATCCTGCTGGGGTGGTGGAGGCGGTGGTGATAGTGCAGGACTTTAATCCCAGCACATGGAAGGCAGAGGCAGGAGGATCTCTGTGAGTTTGAGGTCAAGCTGGTCTACAGAGTGAATTCTAGGACAGCTAAGGCTACATAGAGAAACCCTGTCTCAAAACCAACCAAAGAACAGTCCCCCCAAACCAAACCAAACCAAACCCCAAACCTAAAATAAATAAATAAATTTTAAAAAAAGCTTACCCCATCCTAAAGGTTCTGACATTCTACTGGACTTGGAGTGCATAAAGTGTGGAAGTACTACAAGGAAAGTAGTTCTAGAAAGGATGAAGATCCATTATTTTTTCTGATATGTAGGTATACACACCAGGGAACTAGGAATTTTTAAATTCTAAGCATAAATTAGGCAGCGGCTACAGGGTAAAACAAATATCAATACCTAGTTACTAAGTAGGATCTTCCAATCACTAATGACATAGAGTCTAATAAAAATATATATGGGTTTGGGGGTGGGCAGGGAGTAAGATAGGTCTTCATATAGTCCAGACTGACCTCAAACCTGTTACGCAGTAGGGCCTTAAGCTCCTGATACCTTTGCCTCCACCTTCTAAGTGCTGGAGTTAGGTGCATCTGTTGTAACACCTAGCTTAAATATTGTTTTTACGGTATTGTGTAATGAAGACTTGCACCAGAAGGAAGACCATGAAATGTATACTTCACACTATTTAGGTATCTGAAATAAGCTACTACTACAAAATATTCTCAGTCATATGACATTTTTGAATGCAGACTATTCACTTTCATCTTGAAATAGTTTTCTTCATGGAAGAATTAGTTATAAAATGTCTGATATAAAAATCATTTAACAGTATAACAAATATACAGTTACATTGCCAACAGATCCATAGGCAGACTAAAGAGCTTACCATTTAGTGATATAGCTTCCAATATGCCCTCTGATGCAGAAGCAAAAATCTTGAGATGTCAACTACAAATGAGGCTCAGATCCTAACATCACGTCCTAATCTGGACCAGGCTAGAGAAAAGTAGTAAAAAGTGCCCCAGAACTGGAGTACTCCATAAGAATCGTGATGGCTATTCTTGTTTGTCAACTTGACTATATCTGGAATTAACCAAAACCTAAGCTGATGGGTATATCTGTAAGGTGTTTCTCTTGACTAGATAATTCAAGGCAGGAAGACCCACTTTAAAATAGGTCACACCTTCTGGCAGCATCCTATATAAGGATGGAAGAAGGAAGCTCTGTTTGTGTGTTTGTCCTTACTTGCTGGCGATTCATCTTTCACTGACATTAGAGACTACTCTTTCAGGATTCTGGTATATACTGAAGACCATCTGAGATATCCAGCCTTGTAGACCAAAACGTTATTGAATTCTTGGTCTTTCTGTTGGTAGAGCCATTGTTGTCATAGTCAGACCACTATAAGCCACTCTAATAAATTCCGTGTGTGTTTGAGTGTGTGTTCATCCTATTGGTTCTGTTTCTCTTAGAGAACCCTGACTAGTATACTCATCAAACTTACAGAGTAACAAATCTCCCATCTCCCTCTGTACCTAACCAGGTAGTGTGTCATGCAGTATGCTCAGGTTCTCTGCAGGAGCTCTGCAACACCAAAATTAGGCCACAATGTCCCAGATCCTTACCAGAGAAACTATATTCCATGTGATTTAAGAGCTACATACGTGGAATCTCCATGGCTTCTGGCCTCTGTCATTAAGCTTAGATCATCCTATTCCTTATACCATCCTTTTGCCAAATCACCCTTAGTACCTGGAAAGCAGTAATTCTGCGTGTGAGATTCACACACATCCCATAGGCTGACAGAGGAAGTTTAGTGTTTAAACTTTTATGTTTAAAGCCAGCCATAGTGGCACATGCCTTTAGTCCCAGCACTCGGGGGAGGCAGAGCCAGGCAAAGCAAGTCCAGGACAGCTAAGGCTACACAGAGAAACCCTGTCTGGAAAAACAAAAAACAAAAAATAAAACAACAACACAAAGATTGGTGTGTAAGTATAATAAAGGAATACAGATGGGGATTGTATATGTGTATATAGGACAAGAAGGCATGGAAATGATTTTCCTTTAATACTGGTCACTCCAGATCACAAGCAGTAGTTTATTTCTGCCTTGATTGTGGTGAGACAGGTTTGTTCCTTTGTGAGATAAGCACATATATCCCAGGCATGAACCGAAATAGTAAAATAATAATTCCTTAAGCAAAGGTCTGTCTACACTAAGCAGAGGGGGGCATTATGGTAAGTAACAATGATACTTCCAATAAAAACAGCTGATTATACTTGTGCACAGACACTGTTCTCAGCATTTTATATACTGACTCATCCAAATTTCACAATAAGCCTAATGAGCTAAGTTCACAAGCCTCACTTTAAAGATGAGCAAACCAAGACACAGAATACATTGCCTACTAAGCAATAGACTCAAATTCAGAAATCCTGCTCATGCTAGACTTTCCTTTTTATTTTTACATTTATTTATTTAGGTTTTTTGAGACAGGGTTTCTCTGTGTATAGCTTTGGCTGTATATTTATTTATTTATTTTGTTATTTTGAGACAGGTTTTCCCTGTGTATCCCTGACTGTAGACCAGGCTGGCCTTGAATTCACAGAGATCTGCCTGCTCCTGTCTCCTGAGTGCTGGGATTAAAGGCATCATGCTACAGTTTTTAAACATTATTTAAAATAAAAGACCATGTTCAGAAACGTGTTTCCAAGGTTTAGGTCAATCACAGTACTGATGATTTAAAAAAATGTTTTGAGATTATAATTTCTTCCTTTCTTTTGCTCTCTCCAAACACTAACATACCCCTCCTCGCTCTCTTTCAATTTCATGGCCTTTAAAAATATTTTTAATTTTTATTTTTATGATTACAATATAACGTACTCCTGCGTTTAACATTTGTTTTAATTTAATTTTGCTGCAGTACTGGAGAGTGAACTAGAGGCCTTGTGCATGACAGACAAGCACTCTAGCATTGATCAATATCCCCATTCTAGTACTCTTGTTTAAATAACACTTCCTTTATCTACTGTGGGAAGGAATAAAAATGACCTTATACATCTGGAAAGTATAGTATCTGATTTATTTCTATTAATTAATGTGGCTTTTTATGTTGGTGTTGGGGATACAAACTCAAGTCCTCATGGCAAGCACTTTCCACTGATTCATCTCCACAGCCTTCGCATAAAAATGCCCACTAAGCTTTGGCGATAAGTGGATCCAATGTTTTAGGCTTTATCACTTATACGGCCCTAGGATAAATTTCTTAGTTTAGCTGGTTTCTCGGTGAAGTGAATTATAATAAAATCATATAATTATAATAAAAATTAAATGAAATATAATAAAACATGCATTGAATTTACTTACTTCATATAAACACACAATAACATACTTTATTCTCCCTTGCTTCTTAACTTTTACTTCTCCCAATCTATTAGAAAGATAAAACATACTTAGGACAAAAAGCAAAACTGTAGACGAACTCTTTGTCATTATCAATAATTCTATTTCCTTTGGAGGAACTACTCTGTGTGCAAACATAACACATCCATCATGGCAACCAGGTAGAATACATGCAGTGCTGGGCTGAGAAACTCACTTCTTTATTCCCTGGTCACAGTTATTAGTCAAGAGGTAGAAATATGAACTAGGCTATTTCCAGGCTTTTCAATTTGGAGTTCTAAGAACAGAGACTTTGTTGTATGAGTCACAGACATAGGATAACTCGGGGGCTGGGGGGTGGGAAGAAGGTGGTACGAGCTGATAACAAACCTCTTTCCTATCATCTGGAGAAAGCTTGTCTAAAGGGAAAAAGCAAACCAACCATAGCCAAACAGTAAGAAAGTAGTAAGAGCTTTGAACGCATTAAGTATGATTGTGTGCCGAATGCCACCTGAGTTGTCCTGGTATCTGAAACACTTCTTCCAGTTTTATGAGCTTCCTTACTAACATTCAAAGGCATTCATATTTATTTTTGGTTTGTCTGAGTTGGGTTTTGTCATTATTAATTTAAAGATATTTAAAACCCAAATTTATATTTTGTGTTAGGCTTTCTGTAAGGTACCTTGCTTTCAGTGTCCCATCCAGTCCTCAGAGCAGGCCTAATGGGAAAGGCAGTGCTGCATATCACAGTAATGCAGATGCCTCTGTAAGCCCAGAGTCAGGATCGCCACTTTATGGAAACAAAATTCATAGCAGAATGAAGGCTTCACACACACCTATCCCACCAACTAAAATACATTCAGAATGTACCACTTAGAGTACAATTAGTTAAATAATCACGGAGGCCTGGGGATGGAATGTACTGTCTAACCACAATGACACCCAGGGTAGACGAAGCCAGTTTATCAAGAAGCACACAGACAGCTGAATAGAAATTAGGTGCTCCAAGGAGAAAGCAAGAGATGACTTCATGGGGAGCAATCAGTAAGTGTTCACTGCATATTCAACAAGAAAAATTAGAATGAACATTTTTAGACTGTCTAGATTTCTGAAGCATCTGATCAATAACTCCTCCTGTTCACATGGCGTCCTGCTGTAAGCTAGCATGTCTTTAGTCTAATTTAAGACTATTGTACTCCAGGGATTAGGTGTCTCCACAGGGAAGTCAGCTAGGTTATCACTGGCTCTCGAAGCACTCATTCTGGGTACCAAATTGAAGTGCTGATATTGCAAGAACAAGAGATCTAAAGATACTTCCTAGACACTCCAACTATGAAGATCTGATTAAAAATAAGTCCCTCTTGACTTAATTAAAATGTCCCTGGCTGTTTCTTTCCCTTGGCTTCCTCCTTACTACCTGTAAGCACAAGATCACAAGAAAATAATGCAAAGCTTGGTTGAACTGTTAACAGTGAGCAAGTGAGTTTTCTTTTTTAAAAAACAGAAATTTCTGTTAATGCAATGAGCAGATGATATCATCGCCCAGCACTGGATTGGGATGTAAGAGACCTTGGTTGTCAATTGATCAGCTGCCCCTTGTTTACCTTCAGAGTAAGTGATGGATGACCTCTCATCTTGACTAGTACCAGGCTTTCTATGAGCATTATTTCCTGATTGTAAAAATAATGGTGTCACAACCTACCTTATTTGACTTATATGAAGATTAAACAGGACTGGCACGGTTGCTCAGTGGGTAAAGGCACTTGTCACCAAATCTGATGACCTGAGTTCAATCTCAAACATCCACATGGTAGGAGAGAACTGAGTCCTGCAAATTGTCCTCTGACTGCCACATGTACATTATAGCATGAATGTACTGCCCCCACATGTAGGTAGACACACACAGACACACAGAGACATGCACAGACACAGAAGTAGAGGGAGAAAAAGAGGGAAGAGGAAATAAATAAAACAAACTTTTAAAAATACTGAATGCAGGAAAGCTATGAGTCACATATATTATTTAGGAACAAAGTGACAACCTACAGACTGGGAAAAGATCTTCACCAACCCTACATCTGACAAAGGTCTAATATCCAAAATATATAAAGAACACAAGAAATTAAACACTCCCAAACCAAATAACCCAATTGAGAAATGGGGCTCAGAACTAAACAGAGAATTCTCATCAGAGGAATATCAAATGTCTGAGAAACACTTAAAGAAATGCTCAACGTCCTTAGTCATCAGGGAAATACAAATCAAAACAACTCTGAGATTCCATCTTACACCCATCAGAATGGCTAAAATAAAAAATTCAAGCGACACCACATGCTGGCGAGGATGTGGAGAAAGAGGAACACTTCATTGCTGGTGGGAATGCAAACTGGTACAGCCACTTTGGAAATCTATCTGGTGCTATCTCGGAAAATTGGGAATAAGGCTTCCTCAAGACCCACCCAGAAGATTCTCCAGCACACAACAAGAACATTTGCTCAACCATGTTCATAGCGGCCTTATTCATAATAGCCAGATCATGGAAACAGCCTAAGTGTCCCTCAGTAGAAGAATAGATTAAAAAACTTTGGTACATTTACACTATGGAATACTACTCAGAGCTTAAAAACAAGGAATTCCTGAAATCTGTGGACAAATGGATTGAATTAGAAATGATTATAATGAGTGAGTTAGCCCAGAAGCAGGAAGAGTCAAATGGTATATACTCACTTATATCTGGACACTAGCCTAGGGGGCATGTCCCATGAAAGTCTTCACTTACCAGGAAAGTGGGACAGAGGGGAAGACTTCCTATTGGGACTCTAGGGGAGAGAAGCATGGGAGAAAGGAGAAATAGAAGGATCCAGAGGGTCCTAGAAACCTACAAGTAGAACATTATGATGGGCAGATCTGGGCCCAGGGATCCTGCTCAAACTATGGCCTCAGACAAGGACAATAGAGGAAGTAAGCTTCGAACCCCTACCCAGATCTAGCCAATGGACAGGACATTCTCCACAGTTGAGTGGAGAGTGGGGACTTACTTTCACACGAACTCTGGTGCCCTATTTGGCCATGTCCCCTAGATGGGGAGGCCTGGTGGCACTCAGAGGAAGGATAGCAGGCTACCAAGAAGAGACTTGATACCCTATGAGCATATACAGGGGGAGGAGGTCCCCCTTAGTCACAGTCATAGGGGAGGGGACTAAGGAGGAAATGAGAGAGGGGGAGGAATGGGAGGATACAAGGGATGGGATAACAATTGAGATGTAATATGAATAAATTAATAAAATATATTTTTAAAAAGTTGAGGTATACTTACTGTTTGATAAAAGGCTATATATGAAAGTGTTTAGCTAGAAGCAGTCTAAGAACCATGTATACACATGTTATCACTATTCATAAAAATAAACTATTCGTACGGCCTTCCTTGCTTCTTTTCCTACCTTCTTCACACTTACTTCTTTTTAATACCATTTATTCTGGTTAGAGCCTCTAGTGATTCCAACGTTATATAGAAGCACACAGACTAGGGAAGTACAGACCAGGGAAGTTAGCCACTGCTGACCTCATACCCACAAGCTGAGACCTTTGACCGATACCATGTCTTCCCCCCCCCAAAAAAGCAGAAGAATCTGTCTGGTTCATCAGAGGGCTGCACCCCACCAACATTCCAGTGACAGGAAAAACAAGGATGACAAGGGTGAGGTGTAGACATCATCCCAGACAAATCCCAACTTCTTTATACCTGACCATGTCAATCTGAGCAAGCTTATCAAGAGAATTAGAAGAGATTGTACATGGTGAAGGACTGCCATGTCCACACTCATGTCCAAGGTATACCAGAGAATGAGATGAGGATGGACTACTGCACATGGTATGTACCTCCCAGGCTCAGAATGAAACTGTTGGAGATTAGACCGCTACACCTGATGTTTCTAAAGCCCTTACCAAGAGGGGAAATGAACTTTACTAGCTGAGATGGATAGCAGTTCATCAACTCACAGAGCAGAATGGCAATCTTTCCAGCTAGGAATTATAGGATTGATTTTGTATTTTAGGCCGGAAATCTGAGTTCCAAATGAGTATAATCAGATTTGGAAAATGATATCATTTAACCTAAACTATCCTGCTTTTACATTTTAAAATGTTAAAAATAAAGTACTTTGAATTATTTAAAAAGTACAGCCAACTCTGCCTTGTTCTTGATCTTAGAGCAACACATTTAATATTTCATGAATAAGAATAATGTTAGCTGTAGGCATTTATAGATTACAAGATGGAGGATATAGCTAGTATTCTAAGACTTTTATTTTTTAGATAAAGGTTCATGTAGCCCAAGTTAGCTTCAAATTTGCTGTGTTGCTGACGATGACCTTAGACTTCTGAGCCTCTTCACCTTTACCTCTCCAGTACTGGATTTAGAGTTCAAAGATATTTTTTAAAAATTCAAATGCTTTTTTTGTTAATCCAATCATACATTCCTTGTACAAATGCCTTACTCACAGTGTGGCAGAGCCAGACTCTGACCCTCCCAATAATGCCACATATGGACAATATGCCACGTATTTGGACCACATGAATGATGAGTAGGTTGACAGTGGATGAGAGGGAACAATGCAAAGGTGACCCTAGGATGTCAGAGATGTGTAGAAAATAGAACATAATTTCCTAACCTGCTACAGTCTTCATCCTCCAAAATAGCAGCACTTTTTTTTTGTTTTGTTTATTTTGTACAAGGTCTCACAGTGTAGACCAGACTGGCCTCAAATACACAGAGATCCACCTTCCACTACCTCTTGAGTGCTGGAATTAAGGGTGTGCATCACTGCACTTGACTTAGTAGCTCTGTATCTACACATCTGCATCTATACTCTGCTTTAGTATTCACTTTATCATTTTTTATACTGAGGATTTTCTGTAATGATTTCTCTCAGCTTCAAAAATTAAAGTTGAAAATTTTAATTTCATATATTTACTTTTAGTTTTTGTTTTTCAAGACAAGGTTTCTCTGTGTATCCTTAGCTGTCTTGGAACTCTCTCTGTAGCCTAGGCTGACCTTGAAATCACAGGGATTCATCTGCCTCTACCTTCCACGTGCTGGGATTAAAGGCATGTGCCATCACTGCCTGGCTTGTTTTTAGTATTTTAAAAAGAAAGTTTCACTAGACATAGAGTCTAGACTGATGGGACCACTTGCTGTGTCATAGTCTACGTACTCTATACTTTTATTTTGTCAACTGAGCAATGAGAACACTAACATGCCTATGCTATTAAGATGCCCTGAGGACATGAAATAACTCAAATGAAAGTTTTGATACCATGTCTTACCTCTAGCAAGTATGCAAGGAACACTAAAAGAAAAACAAGTGCAAGCCTACATATTATTTTTCTAGGCACACAAGACAAAAGCCACAGAGCCCAGACTCAAGGACCCTGAAGTGTTTCTTATATACTGAGGCATCTGAAAGCACAATTCTCTCCTGCTAATGGGTAGGATTGCACTGTTCTAAGGTTAAAGGGAAAGTAAGGAAGGTTGAAGGAAGAAAGTGGGGAATAGGAGGGGAGAGGAGAAGAGAAACAGATAGTAAATATAATTGCCTGACACACACTAGTAGAACAACCAAATTCAAACCAGGTGGGTCTGACTCCAAAAGCTTTGGATTCAGCTACAGAAGATGTCCAGTCAAGCTAAATATAATCATTTGTCCAAGAATAGTTCCGTCATCTTCTCAGTGAAGCATCTGGCTATAAATAGAAAATTCACTGATGAGTCTAAGATTTTGCTGAGGAAAGCAGCTTGGAGAGAAATGTTTCACGCTATGGGATCTCAAAGCAGGACTACCTTGTCTCTGAGGTTGGCTTTGTCCCAACAAAGCCAGAGTTTCTGGTTTACTTCTTGTCTTTGTCTAGCCCTTAAACTCTGAAACTGAATCTTTATTTTAGATTCATGTCTACGTGTTCTATGTGGAAGTCTATGTATCCTGCTTTTCCGGGGAAGTTTGTCTTGACTCTTCCATCTTTCCCTCTCTGCTTACAGGGGAGGACACATGCAGAAATATTAATAGTTAACCAGAGGCATATCCGGAGAAAGGTAACGTAGAAGCTTTGACAAGCTTGACAGGGAGAAAGCTGTAGTAGCTTTTTCAGAGAGGGGATAGGCCCTGTCATGCCTCAAACTTCAGTTCACAGAGTCCACCCAAGTCTGATATGGACTATCTGATACAACTTCCATACTATATTTTAAAATGAGTGAGTAAAAAATCCCTATCAGGTGAATACTGCCTGTGAATTAAGCTTAGTTCGAAAACCAGTGGTTGTCAAAAAACATAAATCAGGTCCAATTTTTGGTAGATACTATTAGAGATAGAATAATTCCAGCACCCTTCAATATGTGTAGACATACCGAAAATGAAAATACCAGTATTTATTCTAACTGGAGACTAGCACTAGAAAACAGTAGCCACAATTCTCTGTCCATGTTCCTGATGTAACTAGTAGAAGTGGAGACAACATAAAACAATAGAAAGAGCCAGAAGCCCCAAGTTCCAGGTCTGCTGTGAAGCAACTATGATGCTCCTTATGCTCCAAGTTACTATCTAATAAATAGGTCTGAAGATATACTGAAATGTCTACAGATGGCAATTTTATATAGACAGATGTAGATATATACAGATAAGTAAGATAGGGGAGACACATTATAGACACTGTTCTAAGTACTTTGTTGTTATTCTTCTCAACAACTCTGTAACATAAATATTATTATCCAAATTTTCCAGATGAGGAACTAGAGGTGAAGGAACTTCCCAAAGTCACAAAACTTATCAATGAAAGGGTTGGGCATACAAAGTACACAGACTGGTTCCAGAATCTACATTCCTTACTTCTAAGTTCTGGTCCTGAGAATCTCACCACTGTGAGGTTTCCAATGGGTACTTTATTTCATTAATTTAAAAAAAGTATCAAAATTAGGATGTTTCTTCCTGCCAATAGTATCTTGTAAGCTGCAGTCAGGGCAAGCTGTTTGCACATGGATATAATTGGTTGCCATTTCTGGTAATGCAGCTACCCAAATACAACTCTGAAAAAATAATTTATGGGCATTTCAAGGAAGAAGATGAATCTCTATAGACGTTAAGATCTTCTATTAATATCAAGAAAGTACAATTAGGGAGCTGGAGAGATGGCTCAGAGGTTAAGAGCACTGTCTGCTCTTTCAAAGGTCCTGAGTTCAATTCCCAGCAGCCACATGGTGGCTCACAGCCATCTATAGTGAAATATGGTGTCCTCTTCTGGTGTCAAGGTGTACATGCAAGCAGAACACTGTACACATAATAATAAATAAATCTTTATTTTAAAAAAACAAAGTACAATTAAATGTATGGAATATGTGATTAAATAGAGAAACCTTTGAAGGCTATGAACACTACAATGAGCCACCTTTCCTGGGGTCAAATTTGTCAACAGCTTTACATCAGAACACTATTCATATATTTTTAGGGAAGAGAAAACTTGAGGTGCAAGGATTTATTCCCTAAAGTGAGCAACAAGGAGAAAGCACTCTTAAAGAGTTCTTAGGATGCCACCACATCTTCCTGTACATGTCTGTCAAGCTCCTGCATGGTGCTGGGGCCATGAAAATATGGTTTGATGGAAGGAAGTTTGTCTATAACCGTGATAGAATGGAGAACTGTTATAACATTTTTGAAAGAGTTCCTAACTTGAGTCTTTGTGTCAAGATCCTGTCTCTCTATGTATTCCATTCCTCAAGTATCTCCCTACTTGCAGGTATGTTTGAGTTAGAAGCCCTGGCTATACAAGAAAGGGGAGGAAGCAAGGGTCCCAGAGATATATACTAAGCAGTAATATTACAAAGCCAGGCATTGTTCTCACCTGATGAGATCTGGAGACAGATAATAAAAACTGATGTCCAAACCAAGGAAGACTTTGGATGGAGAGAGAAGCAGATATAACTCTCAAAGATGAAGTTTTTACTCAAAGAATACTTGATTATGAAGTTTTACTTTGAAAATGTCAAAGGAGACCACCCTTAACAATAACTATCATTGTGGGAGGTTTTTCTTTTCTTTAAAGGCCACAAATTTAGGGACTAGAGAAATGGCTCATCGGCTAAGAGCACATGCTGCTTTTTCTAGAGGACACAAGTTTTGTTCCCATGCCAGGTAGCTCACACCACCTGTAACTCCAGCTCCATGAGATCTAATGCCCTCTTCTGGTCTCTGCAGGCACCCACATATGTGGTGTGCATGTATGTGTATCCATAAAAAATATAGGTTATAAAGTATGTCTGCAAAATGGTGCAACAGGTAAAGGCACTTGCTGTCAAGCCAGATAATAAGTTTAATCTTTGGGACCCTCATGATGAAAAGAGAGATCTGACTGCTGAAAGTTGTCCTTTGACACCTACATGTACACCATGGCATGTGCATGGTCTACCACCAATATAAAATAAATGAAATTTTCACAAAACCTAATAAACAAGTTAAATATCATAAACTCTTTACATTCCCTCTATCAAGAAATTAAAAGACTGTGTTTCTTTTCCTCAAATCAAAAGGGATTTGTGAATCCCTCAACCAGTAAACGGTGGCAAAAGTAATACACAACTTCTAAGGCTGGGTCATTTTAAAATGAAGTCTTGGCCTAAAGATGCTTGCTCTTGGGCTCTAAGCCACCATGTAATGAAGTCTGTCTATTTTGAGTGTTTTGAGGAAGCCCAGGCTGCACGTAGAAGACATGTGCAAGTGTATGAGTCAATAGCCCCCTGCTTAGCAGCACTTTTGAGTCACTGTAGGCCTGGTAATAGGTATGTGACTGAAGATACTTTAAGATGATTCTATCACCTAGCTGTTAAGTCATTCCACGCCACTCACTGTCCTAGCTTAGGCCCTGGGTGCTGGCAAACACAGTAAGTTCTTGCTGTATTGTCTGAATTCCTAACCCACAGAATCTGTGTGCAAAATAAAAATGTTTTATGCCACTGAGTTTCAAACACACTTTTGTATGACCAAAGATTTATTATAAAGTAGCTAGGATAATTGATAGAACAACAATTTAAAAAACTGAATTTTCTTCTTCCTGTTCTGTAAAATGGAAACAAGCTAACTTTAGTTGCTTAGTTGAGTAACTATAGCTCAAAGTGAGATGTGAATGATACTGCTTTACTTGTTTTTAGAAATGGACAAATCAAGGGCACTCTGGGTCCTGCTTCTTCATTCTATAAAGAAGTCTCTACATGACGTGGAGGGGCTAGACGTCTAAGGTGATTGATTAGCCTTACTGAACTGACCTCATACATCTTGCAAGTAACCATTTGCAAAGGTTATTTAATAGATGCAACTACCACTACAGAATGTCTTCATAGCTTTTGCAAAAGCTGCATTATAAGACATTTTTTACTATAGCAACAGATGCCCAAAATGCAACATAGTTGCCCTCTCTTTATAATATAAGGTTGGATTAACAATTACAAGACAGTATACAAATTAGTGATCAATCTAGAGAAAATCTGTGCTTTATCATTTTTTTAGGAGAAAAAAAAAAGCAAATTCATTGTTTCTATAAGGAAAGAGGTGTAGGAGTGCCTAACCCTGCTATTCCACAGCTAGCCCCTTCAAGGAAAGGAAGAAGTAAGAAAGTCCTAGAGTCAGTGTTTTGTATTCCACCTGAGCTTGATACGTCTTTAGTACTTGCATTCGTTGGTGCTAATGAGGACACAAGACATTTTAAGCCACTGGAAAAGACATTCGTGCATGTTTCAGGAAAAGCAACTGCTGGGTGTGTAGAAAAATTTCTTAGAAGAAAAATGAGTCTCGATCCAGCTTATCAGGTAGCTATCTATCATCTGCAGTGATCACTTATGGGAACAGTACCAAACTCTTTGGTAAATCTGACGTGCAATAGGTGATGCTGCAATGCAGGACGGTCTTCTTGTTCTTCATTACAGTCTTGTGGTTTCTCCTTTGAAAATAACTTGAAGATGCAAGGGTATATGAGGAAGGAACACAGTATGGAGGCTTCTGCAGGTCTGCATCACACTAAAGATTCTCACGAAACATGAAGCCACCACTACTTTATGTTGTTACGAGCTAGCTTCTGTTTTCAGCAGCAGAACCGTAGCATTTTTGTACGATGTGAAGCAATAGAATGTATCTGCTACACTAGAGACTATGTAAAACACCCAACACTCAGAGGAAAAGACTGAAAACACTGAATTTTAACATTCCTTGTGATTCTAAATATGAAGAAGTTTCTGGTCACTTCCCATTTTTGAGGTAGGTTGGCCTTTTTGGAAGCTAGGTGTCTGCCCTCCAGGTTGGGCAGGTGTCCTTGCAGAACAGCTTGGCTTTGAATTCAAAGCCAGTCTGTTAAACTTCAGGATTCAGAACCAAGACTACTGGCCACTTACATGCTCCTATCCTATTCTGAACTTGATACTACTAAAGCAATGTTACTCAACTCTGTGACTGGAGACACTCTCTCCTGTTAAGATATGGCTCTTCTTAATGTCCTTTCTTTGTGATGGGTTGTGTATATCGGTGCCACTGGGACAGGTGTCACAAGGTACTCTCGGTGTGACTGTTGATAACAGTAGCAAAAAAATTCAGGTGAACTGGGGACTGATTTTGATGTGAACTCTGGTGCTCCATATTTGACCACGTTCCCTTGGTGGGGAGCCCTGGTGGCACTCAAAGAAAGAATAAGCAGGCTACCAAGATGAGACTTGATAGCCTGGGGAGAGGAGGTCCCCCTTGGTCATAGACCTAGGGGAGGGGAATAGGGTGAAAGCGGGAGGGCAGGAGAAATGGGAAGATACAAATGATGGGATAACAATTCAGTTGTAATCTGAATAAATTAATAAAATTAAAATAAAAATTAAAAAATTCAGGTGAAGTACCAGCAGTTTACAGAATCCTTATTGTTTCCTCAGTTATTCAGCTTTACTGGTTCTGTGTTTAATGTTTGTTTTCTCATCACTGGGATAAAAAAAAAAATCAGTCTTTGAGAACTTTGCTCTTATGAAGGCTTAATGTTAAGCATCAATTTGCCTAAAATTAGCATTCTGATGCTTTCTAAAAAGTATTTTGTAGACTCTTATTTCACAGCAAAATTCCCAAATCTGTACAGAAATGTATAAAATTTGACATATATTGGTACCTGTTTTTGTAAAGAATTTTTGAATTGTGCACAACTCTCTTCTGACATTTAATAAAAATTTATTTTAGCCAAAAAAGAGAAAGAAATGGCAAAATCTCCCTGGTCCTCCATGAACAGATACCTTGTGCACAGTCCACACAACTTTCTGGGCATGCTGGATTATTGAAAATCCACCATGGAAATCTGGCTACTCTAGTGGTTCTACAGATAGAAGGGTAGATTTGCATTGTTTCATTTATTTTTTCCTACTCCTCCGCCCTATTTCTCACTTTGGAGAAAGTGAACAGTCTCTCTGATAATCCTTCCCATGCCCGTCTGGATTTGAGTTGTTCTGGTGTGAGGTATGGCGATGAGGGTAAGGAGCAAAGACCAACAGCTGCTGGCTGCGTTGGAATCCCCTGAGCAGAGTTCCCATGTGCCAATCAGAATTGCCTAGATGTTGGAGAATGAGTTTCTTCACTGTGTGGTCTTCAGACCTGAAGAACAGCACTCAGCTCTTTTTATCTGTCAGACCATTTACCAGTCTCCTCTAGTAGCCCTGAGCCCTCTTGGGTGGAAAACTGTCATGAGAGTTTAACACCAGAAATTCCCAAGATCACTAGACCCATCAGATTCTTTCTATACCAATGGTGGGATAATAGCATTCCTGCCCCTACTTGATCCATTTTGTTCAGACTGGAGTAGGCAGATCTGCGAGTTGCCCACATAAACACATTATTTACCAGGCATTGGTCCTCTCCTTTTCTTGACTAACATAAATATTATGATCCTTAAAAAAAAAAGATTTCTCTAGTTAAGATTAATTACTATAAATGAAATTTGTAATTCACAGGGTAAGAAGGCCTTTGATGCAGTGTAACAAATAGACTTATTCAGAAAAGGTAGGTAGAGTTTTGGTTTCCATGATTTCTCTTCAATGCTAGACATAATTGAGAAATATTTTTAAAATTTCATTGATTGCTGCTGAGCTTGAACATATTTTCATGTATTGTTAACTTATACTTTTAAAGGAATTGCTTGTTTAAATGTTAAATACTGTGTGAAATAAATAGATAATGATGTTAGGGAGCAATTTGGGTGCTATGGACAAGAAAACTTGAAATAACCTGAAGTTGGTGTGATAGCACATACTCATAATCCTAGCACTCAGGTAGTTGATACAAGGGGGATCCTCATACACTCATCGAGTTCAAAACTATCTGGAAAACACATGACCCTGTATCCAAAAGAGAAAATAAAGGGCTGGAGAAATGGCTCAGTGGTTAAGAGCACCGCCTGCTCTTCAAGAGGTCCTGAGTTCAATTCTCAGCAACCACATGGTGGCTCGCAACCGTCTATAATGTGATCTGATGCCCTCTTTAGCAGATAAAGCACTCATAGACAAAAATAAAGTTTTAAAAAAAAACAAAAGAGAAAATAAAAATAACTTGAACAGAGACACTCCTGCAGTTCAGAAGGAATGTGTGAGTAATCTGACCAGATGTGCCTATTAATTTAGTGGCTTTCTTTTGAGTGTTTTCAATTGTTTTTTAAAATTTTTATGAGTTTATTCATATTACATCTCAATTGTTAGCCCATCCCTTGTATCCTCCCATTCCTTCCTCCCTCCCGCTCCCCCTCTACTCCCTTCCCCTATGACTGTGACTGAGGGGGACCTCCTCCCCCTGTATATGCTCATAGGGTATCGAGTCTCTTCTTGGTGACCTATTATCCTTCCTCTGAGTGCCACCAGGCCTCCCCATCCCAGGGACATGGTCCAATATGGGGCACCAAAGTTTGTGTGAAAGTCAGATCTCCTTCTCCACTTAACGGTGGAGAATGTCCTATCCATCGGCTAGACTGGGTAGGGGTTCGAAGTTTACTGCCTATATTTTCCTTGGCTGGTACCATAGTTTGAGGAGGACCCCAGGGCCCAGACCTGCCTGTAGTTTTCCAGGACCCTCTGGATCCTTCTATTTCCTCATTCTCCCAGGCTTCTCACACCTAAAGTCTCAATAGGATGTCCTCCCCTCTGACCCACTTTCCTGGTAGGTAAAGTTTTTCATGGGGGCGTACCCCTTGGACTAGTGTCTCGATATAAGTGAGTATATACCATTTGACTCTTTTTGCTTCTGGGTGAACTCACTCATTATGATAAATGGGGCTCAGAACTAAACAGAGAATTCTCAACAGAGGAATATCAAATGGCGGAGAAACACTTAAAGAAATGCTCGATCTCCTTAGTCATCAGAGAAATGCAAATCAAAACGACACTTGAGATTCCATCTTACACCCATCAGAATGGCTAAGATCAATAACTCAATTGACACCACATGCTGGCGAGGATGTGGAGAGAGAGGAATACTCCTTCATTGCTGGTGGGAATGCAAACTAGTACAACCACTTTGGAAATCTATCTGGCGCTTTCTCAGAAAAATGGGAATAGGGCTTCCTCAAGACCCTGCTATTCCACTCCTTGGAATATACCCAGAAGATGCACTACCACACAACAGGGACATATGCTCAACCATGTTCATAGCTGCCTTATTCATAATAGCCAGAACATGGAAACAGCCTACGTGTCCCTCAGTAGAAGAATGGATAAAGAAACGGTGGTATATTTACACTATGGAATACTACTCAGCTATTAAAAACAAGGAATTTCCGAAATTTGTGGACAAATGGATTGAACTAGAGTGTTTTCAATTGTGATTCTGTAGATTTCCCTCATGTCGCATTTTGTTTGATTCAGTTTGGAGTCCTACCTCAAATGTCACCAACTTCTGAGTTTTTCCCCTGGAGAGATGCCTTCCCACTAGACCTGGCATCCCTGTGTGCAGCTCTTAGGAAACTACAAAGTGACTGTGGTTTTAGATGTCTTTTCCTTTACACAGACTCCCCAAGGCTAGTCATATTTTCTTTCTGGCCCAGTCAGAATAGGAAATTAAAGTTCAGAAATGCAAAAACAATTTACTCAATCCCACACAACAATGGGAGGTTTGGATTCCAATAGAGGACTAACTTCAGAGGCCATGTTTTTGTTTTTGTTTTTGTTTAACAGTTATTTGAGGATTTCTCCAAATAGAATTTGATAACATGTATCTTTAGCATTTGAAAATTCACTTGGATTTTTTCATACTCAGCAATAAAGAATAATGAAATAATTTTTGCTGAAAAATGAATGAAACTGGAGATCATCTTACAAGTGAAAAGGATTCAGAAAAACAAATGCCACATTTTTCTTTAAGGGTCCTAGTATTTTTTATAGATATACAAAACCATGTATATATGTTTATATCATAAAAGTATAATGGAGGTTATGAGAGGGAGGAAACAAATGGGGAACTGGGAAAGAGAATGGGGAACTAACATGAAGGAACAGGAGGCAATGACTACTCTCAACACCTAAGGAACTGTCTACATGAGGCTCAACACTGTCTGAAGAAAATAGACCAATAAATGGATTTTGGTCTTGAAGCTTTATCTCAAGAGTGATTTTAAAAATATATAAGCACAGGCTTGAGTGTGTGAATGATCCGCTTAGCGGTGAATGCTGCTTCTTGCTAGCCAGCACTGTATTTTAAAACTTGCAGATATGAAGTGCTAAGTTCTTCACTTTTCATATAGTAATAACCTAGTAAGAAAGAGCAAAAAGGGACAGTATGTAATCCATATGACCAGAGCAATTAAAAGCCAATGTATCAACATTTCACTGTGCTTTAAAACATAAGTTCGCCTGGTCTACAAAGCAAGTCCAGGACAGCTGAGGCTACATAGAGAAACCCTGTCTAAAATAAAACAAAACAAAAAATGAGAACAAACAAACAACCCCTCCCCCCAAAACCATAAGTTCATGTGGAGAAGAAACAATGGGGGCAGAGGACAGTCAGACTCTATAGGAAGAAGGGCCATACTCACCAATCTAGGTCCAGGTAAACATCTATAGTTACATATATAGTTTGTAATAAAATCATCAAATGCCAATACCATGAAATGCTGCAGCACTTAGGAACTCAAAATAGCTGTGGATACCTGTGCAAGATAATTCAGTCTACACTCTAGAATGGGGGAGGAAGGGCTGCACGCTCCTACCCTTAACGATAGTAGTATGGACAGGGACTGGCTTCTGGGAGAAGGAGAGTCAGCTTTCTTTACAAGAGCTATTCCTAGTAGGTCAGCCACATTCCAGTTGACGGCCCCACACCTGGGAGCGTATGGAAAGGCACAAGTGAAATCTATGGCTTGTGTTTTATTAAAATCAATAGAAGACAATAAGTTGAAGGGGTTAGAGAGGTGGAAATGGATCTGGGAGGAATTAGGTGGAGGTAAATATGATCAAAATAGATTATACGAGATTATCAAAGAATTATTAAAATTCACATGTTTTAAAAGGAGCTCAAAATGGATAAAGTGATCTTTAATTGCATAAAATTTAAAAGTTCCATGTTAATGCCATTCTACTTATATAATCATTAAAATGCCATGCCTTACTGGGAATGGTGGTAAATATCTTTAATCCCAGAATTAAATATTACAAATATTGTAAGATATAATAACAAATATTATACAGTACTCAGGAGACAGAGGCAGGTGGACCTCTATAAGTTTGAGGCCAGTCCAGTCCAGTCTACATAGTGAGTTCCAGGCTAGTCAAGGCTGTATAACCTTGTCTCAAACGAACAAAATAGCCATGTCTTAGAAGACTATTTTATGACACAAATATTTTTAGTATACTAACTTAAGGTAATACACAGGATGAACCGTCTTTCACATTTTGTAAACTATTCAAATATATGAATACAGAAAAACAGACAAAAGAAGTACACTTAAAATTTGTGTACTCAATGTTCCAAGTGTTGTAAATGCTGTTACATTTTTGTCATCTATATTTACAATAATTTCATTATAGGAGTAAAATTTGAGTGTCACCAAAAAACATATATTAGTTACATATAAAAATGGATGTTGTTACATTTTGTGTGTATATATAATGTATTTTGACCATATTCATTTCCCTTTTTTATCCTCTTTTGTTCCTCTCCCACTCCTGTGGATCTCCTTCCTCTTCCCAAGTAGATTCCCTTTTACGTGTGTGTGTGTGTGTGTGTGTGTGTGTGTGTGTGTGTGTGTGTGTGTGTGTGTGTGTGTGTGT
>OU015752.1:113169711-113187643 GCA_907169655.1 Acomys percivali | reverse complement strand
CACACACACACACACACACACACACACACTTTTTTTTGAGAAAGTGTCTTGCTATGTAGCCCTAAGCTGGCCTCAAACTCCCCATGTAACTTTAGCTATCCTCAAACTCATAATGCTTCCACTTTACCACCCAAAGTGCTATGTTTATACACATGTCCCACCATGCCTGGTCTAATTGACATTTGTAGACTACTGTACTTCATGATAGCAGAAAAAAACATTATTTTAAGTACTCCATGATAGCAGAAAAAAACATCATTTTAAGTACTCAGAGAACATAAAAGAAAAAAAAAACCATATCTTGGGCCATAACACAAATCTCAACGAAGTTAAAATTATATTTATTATACAGAATTAATTTTATTCTCACAATGGATCCAATCTAAAAAGTGAGAACAGAGAAAATAACAAGAAAATCTTTAAGCATTTGGCAACTAAACAACATACATTTAAATAATTCATGGGTGAAGGTCTCAAGAGAAGAAAAAAATAGACATTGAACTAAATAAAAAATGAAAATACAACTTATTAAAAATTTTAGAATTGAGGCCAAGCGTGATGGTGCATGCCTTTACTCCCAGCACTTTGGAGGAAAATACAACTTATTAAACATTTTAGAATTGAGGCCAGGTGTGATGGTGCATGCCTTTAATCCCAGCACTTGGGAGGAGAATACAACTTATTAAACATTTTAGAATTGAGGCCAGATGTGATGATGCATGCCTTTAATCCCAGCACTCAGGAGGCAGAGTCAGGAGGATCTCTGAGTTTGAAGCCAACCTGATCTACAGAGTGAGTTCTAGGACAGCTAAAGCTACACAGAGAAATTCTGTCTCGAAAAACCAAATAAACAAATAAACTAATACAACCCTCAAAGGGAATTTATAGCACGAAATGCATATATTAATGTTAGAGAAAAAGTCTCAAGTTAGTAATTTAAGCTCCCACATTAAAAGAGAAACTTATAAAAATAAAATAATAAAATAAAATAAAAGAGAAACTTAGAGAAGTAATATATATCAAATGCTACCAGAAAAAGGGTTATAATAAGTGACAGAAACCAATGAAATTGTAAACATAAAAGCAATAGACAAAATGAGTGAGATAAGCAGCTGGTCCTTTAAAAATGTCAATAAGGTAGGCATAGTGGAGCCTTTAACCCTTGGTGGGTCGATCATGCTCCAGCGCCAGGCTACACACCCAAGATTATATGGTTGACATAAATTAGACTTGATGAGATTGGGGGTGAGAACAGGACACAATGATGGGTGGGTAGGGAAGCGGCTGGATCTGGGAAGAGTTGAGGAAGGGTAAATATACCAAAATACATTGTACAAATTTCTCAAAGAACTAATTTAAAAATTACCAAAAATGGAAATAATTGTCTAGGTAGGTAGGAGAGAATTTGTGCCTAAGTATTGTTAGTAGAATTAGCTCTGACAGTGGGGCACCTTATCTACTCTGAGAAGAGGAGAACAGAAAAGGAATTGTAAACACTGAGTAAGTCTGGAAATTTGACTGTGATTTGTGCACATGCTCATACTCTGATCAATTTTCTTTATGACAAGAAGGGAAGGTCATCAGCAAACACTGAAGGGATGGGCCAGTTAACTAATCCAAAGCCAGGAATTCACATAGTTAATAATGATAATGAAAGAAGAACAAACAGTTACTGTTTGCTTCCTGCAGCTGTTCATTAGAACCAACACAACTTTCGTCACATAAACCACCAGGGGGCAGTGTTGTAACCAATCTTCTTTTCCCTCATATCTTGTAACACTAAGAAATTATAATAAACTATAATGCATTGTATGCTGTAAATCTTCTGTCCACAGAAGTACTGCCTAATATTTAAATACCTGTATTCCCGTGTTCTCATGCATGTGTAAACTCACATACATACATGGGGATGATGCTGTTTCTTTTGTCTACCTCTCAGTGCAACCACATGCTACACCAAGGGTAATACTCTGTATATCCTTTTCCTCTCCAATTTCTTTAGGACACACAACAAATACTTTCTAGATAATTTGTTCTTTCTGATGCTTAATCAACTAGAAATCCAATGGAATTTTTTTTTTTTTTAATCCTAAGAACAAAACCATGGTGCCCGATGGGTTGGTATACACCTTCAATACCAGCACTTGGGAGGCAAAACCAAAAGCTTATCCCAAAGTCAAGGCTAGCCTGGGTTACACAGTGAGTTCTAGGCCAGCTGGAGAGCCCCCATCACAAAACAAAACAACAAGCAACCCTTCCCTGACAACATTGCGTCTTCCAAGTTCTATGTTTCCCTATTGCTTACATTTCTCTACAAATTAGTTATGCTTTCAAAGTAGCCTTAAATTGCCATGTATTGAATAAGCTCTTTCTCCCTTATATCTGATTCTTGATGCATCTTTAAAATGAAAAAAAAAAAAAAAGTCAATCTACAATACCACATGACTATTATGTATACCAGTCACAACAGCTACTTAGGGGTTATGTATGGAGCAGCCAGGCTGGAAAATACCTCTAAATTTGAGCCTAATTAATTTGGGCTTAAAACAGTTGTGGAGATTTCCAAAGGAAAAGTAAATGTAGGGCTGGGGCTTCCAGTGATAGACCTTTTCCCCCCACCCGTCAAGAATCAGCAAGACCTTGAGTTCATAGACAGGGCCTTGAGTTCGATGCCTAGTATGCATGTGTGTGTGTAAAAGCCAACTGTTTCCTCCAGAAATGTAGTGGATATAGAAGAAGGCTGTACTCTGGGAGCATAGGTAATTCGGATTGGCTGTTTCAAGCAGGAGGACTGGATTTCTACAAATGGGATAGGCTTCCAGTCACACTAAGCTTGTTGTGTCAGATGCCTTAGGGGTTAGAGCCAAAGGGAATGTGTGAAAGAGGGAGGCTGAGGTCATCAGAGGACCCAAGAGTATTAAGCAGTTTAAATGGGTAAAATTTGCGTTTGACACAAGCCTCCGAACTTGGGTATTTTGAACTAAAGCTGTTCTAAAAAATATTCAAGCGCTAGGTCAGAGAGAGAATCTACATAGAGGCTGTCATGGGTCAAAGTAGCAACAGTATCAACTCTTTTGCTAGTTGTTTCAAAAACAAAGTTTCAAAGCTGTCTAAACTAGTATTGATTTTGTTTTTTTCAGATTCAAGGATGACCTGAACTTCTAATACTCCCTTCTCCTCCTCCTCCTGGGAATTCTGGGATTACAGACTTGTGCCACCCAGCATCGTTTACGAAGTGCTTGGATAAAACCCAGGACATCTTGTATGCTAAGCAAGAATTCTACCAACTATGCTACATTCCCTTATAATATGAAATTGCAAAACAAAAAACAAAACAACAACAACAAAAAAAACTGGACACTATTTCACTGGTTGATCCTGTAGTCTGTGGTGGCCTTGAGCTCACAAAGTTGCCAAGGATGTTCTTGAACTCTTGATACTCCTGCCTCCACCTTTCAGGTGTTGGGATTACAGGCAGGAGCACCCCACTACCACCACCACCATCCACACAAAGCTTCCCCCATCCCCATCTCTTTGGTTTGTTTTTTTGTTTGTTTTTTGAGACAGGGTTTCTACAAGTAACAGCCCTGGCTGTCCTGGAACTCTTTCTGTAGACCAGGCCTGCCTCTACCACCCTACTACTGGGATTAAAAGTCATGCGCCACCACGTCCAGTTTCTCCTAATTTTCTTAACTATTATTATTGTGTATGTGAGAGAGACTGTGTGGCAAACATACATGGACACCATAGCGTGTATGTGAAAGTCAGAACTTTTCTTCCGTCTTTATGTGGGTTCTAGGGGAGCAAATTAAGTCTTTAAGCTCAAGGGACAACCACTTTTACCTACTGAGCCATCTTGGAGTTGTGCACATGCATGAGCGTGTGCGTGCGCGTGCGTGTGCGCGCTGTTTGGTATGCAAAAGGTAGACAGGTCTCATGTAGCTTAAGCTAGCCTAGAAAATGGCTGACTTTGAACCTGCGATCCTCCTGTCTCTGTCTCCAAAATGCAAGTGCTGGCAATTACAGGCCTAACCTACAGCAACAGGCAAACAAAACAAAAGCCCTCTTTGTAATTAAAATCTTTTACCCACATCAAAATCCCAAAATGTGCTTTAAAGTTTAAAGACCCCTACTATATTACTGTATGCCAAATCTCTGTCCTCTTTCAAAAAGCCATGCACTAAATCCTTAGATCCCCTACCCCCACGCAAATGACCTAAGTCAGAGCCTGATTTCATTGACACACTTGCGCTCCCAACAACAACACTTCCTTTGAAAAACAGAATGTCACTTCCTCAGTCCAGAGGCCAGAAGTCCCCTGATTCTGATCTGGGGAGCAGAGACAGGAAACTCTGGTAAGCTTCTGTCCCCCATGGCCAGCCACTATGCAGCTGACAGAGAGAGAGAGGGCAGGGTCTGTTGGGAGCTCCCTTGATGCACTGCAGCTGGAAGCAACCGCTCACTTCCAGGCTGTGGGAGTGATTTCTCAGAGTCCAGCACTCCCAGTCAGCATAACAAGGACGTTTCTTGGCAAGTGAAGAGGGAGAAGATGCGAGAACCTTCTCACTCCTTTAACGGACTTTCCATTTCTAAACTCCTCAGACTACCCCAATCTCAGATCCTGGCACCACTTTGTTCTTCTCTGACCTCGCTAGGCAAGGAGGGGGTATTCCCCCTCAATTACCAGCTTCTCGCCTAAAAGGGACAGCCTGTCCCAACAATTTCAGTAAACACTGTCAGTTAGCACCACCGAACAATTCAGAACCATGATCTTTTCAGACCCCAGACACCAAAGGCTACACAACACAAAACTCTGGCCAGTTATAGCGGACCAAACTGCAGTGTCACTCCATGGGGCGGCGGACCGCGCGCGGTGGTGGTGGTGGTGGTGGGGATGTGAGAGACAGTCGGAATAATGGGAAAGAAGGGGGACAAACAAATGAGTCACTTAATACAAGCGCTGCACATGCCGCTGACGCTGCCCGTGATGCAGCGGCGGTGGACTGGAAGGAAGCCGGCAGCCACCGAGGAGGGGCGGGCGGGAAAGGGATCCGGAGAGGGGCGCGGCGCCTCGCCCTTTGTGGGCCCGGGGCCGCGCGGCCCCTCCGCCTATCCTCCTGCTCGGGGTGACTCGGCCCCTTCGTCCCCGGGCGTCAACTCTCCGGGTCGCCCAGAACAATCGCTACAAACTTCGGCACGGCGGGCGCGGAGTTCCCGGGGAGGCCGGCGGCGAGCGGCGGCCGCGGCGGAACAGCAGCCCCGACCTGCGCCCCGCCCCTCGGCGGCGCACCTGTGACAGGTGTGCGGCGCCCCACTCGCGCCCCGCCGCGCTTGCCCTCGGAGGCCGCGGGGACCCGGCCCGCCGCGCCCGGCCTCTCTCAGCGACCCCCACACCTCAGAGGCCGCGGGACGCCCCACCCCACCCCACCCCGTCCGTCCGTCCGTCCGTCCGCCCGCCGGGCCGCGCCCGCTCGCCTCACTCACATAGCGCCTCAACTTCTTCTCGGGAGGCGATTTCCTCAACCAGCCGGTGCACACCACGTCGTCGCCGCCGCCGCCGCCGCCGCCGCTCATGTCGCCGGCTGACTGGAGCCCGCCGCCGGCTCGCGCGGACAAGGGCGCGGGCGCGGGCTGCTGGGTCAGCCGGCAGCCGGTGCGCAGCTCGCGCGGGAGGGGAGGGGCCGGGCAGCCCAGGGCGAGGACGAGGCTGAGCGCGGGCCCGGCTGCTGCGCGCGCTCGAGTCCACCCCTCCCACCCCCCCCCCCCCCCCCCCGCGCCGCCCCCCCCCCCCCAAGGACCGCGCGCGCGCCCCCGCGCACACACGGCCCAGCCCCACCAGGGCGCCTCGGCGGGCGGGCGCTCGCCACGCCCACAGCCCCGCGCGGTCCCTGAGGGCAGCCGGCGCCGAGGCCAGCTACCCAGGCTTCCGACCCGACAGGCCTGGCTGGAGGCCGTGAGTCGAGAGGAGAGCTGCGGCCGGTCAGCGCGCCCTCAGGGTCTTGGTTGGTGTTGTTTTTCCCTCAGCCTCGAGCTGCAGGCCGGGTCGTGAAGACCTGCGGGCTGGCGCTGGTGCTAGGGCGAGTGAAGGAGAGACCCCGTCCTCTCCCCGCTCCCTGTCACACCCCCCCCCCCCCCCACACCGGCTAGGGTCGTGTAGGGAGGACATCCAAGGGCTGCTCCAGTTTCCGGTCCATTCCCACAGTTTCAGGTTTCAGTAAGTCTGATTCTGACTGAAATGGGTGTCCTGCTTCACTGCAAGTTAACTCTCACAGCTCTAGGACGGAGAAGAAGGAAACAGGGCCTACTGTGTGCCCGGGGCAGGAGGGGGGTAGGGGGCTTTTGCATTCATTGTTCACGGTGATTATCTCCACTAACCTACAAATTGGGTAGGCTGTGATTATACCCATTTCACAGATAGCCCGAAGTCGCACAGCTGATACAGCGCAGGCCTTTCTATCTAGTCCAGGTGTGTTGGGAGGAGGGGAGGAGAGCTTTTCACCTGGCTTTTTTTTTTTTTTTTTTTTCCTCTTCAGAGTGGCAGATTGCTGTAAGCTCTGCAGGTCAAATGGGGGTGGAGGGAGGGGACCTTATTGCTGGGAAACAAAGTCCAGCTGGCTCTCTCCCCTGTTGCCTCTGGAGAAACCGAATCCAGTAAAAGGAAATTGTAAGGTCTGCAGAATGGAGGAAGCAAAAATTAGGCAATGTATTTCATAGTGAATTGGAAAACAGGGAGGTGTAGAAGAACAAGCAATTGAAAAGAATTTTTTTTCCCAGAGTTTCCACTCAGTGACTTGCAATGGGATCTCTTATATATAAATGTGAATATAGAGCTCTCTTTCTCACTGCCTGGTGTTGAGAGGACTGAGATAAAGTACCAGGAAGCATACACCTAATACCAGTGCTCCGGGGGGCAGGCGGTGGGGGAAGGTGGAGAAAAAGGAAAACCAAAACCTCTGGTAAGAGTTCTTTTTTAACTCAGAAATCACCTTCACAGACAGCATTAAAAGGCGGGTTCCCTTCTAGTTTCGCTGGGAAGTTGCTTAGTAACCAGCTTTATCACTAGGGACTCATGCAGTGGACCAAGCGCCAGGGAGGCAGCACCTTGCAATGCCTCCGCACAACCTTAGTTTCTGGAGAGTTTGTTCTTTTTTTTTTCTCTTTCGGTGCAGCAAAGCTGCAGAGCTGTTTTAGATAGTTGGACATCCTTTAGTCCAACAGATTTGGATTGGCTTGGAGAATCTTCACCCATTTCAACTGTAAAAGCCAGTTCCTACCATGGGCTTAGCTTTCCTAGGCAGCCTGGGAGCTGAAGAGACCACTTGCCCTCATATTTCACTGACCCAAGTAGCCAGTGTGCTGCTGGATGGAATGTGAAGCCAGAATGCTTAGGCTGTATCTGGGACCGTAATCACCCTTGGCTTTTTAATTTAGGGATTTTTTTTTTTTTTAAGCCACCACTAGAATTATGGCCATTTTAAACTTCTGGCTCCCAGGACCTTAAACCTTTTGTGAGACATAAATATCAAAATACTTAGTCTGCCAAATCAATCAGGAGGCAGTGACTCCCAGTCAAAATAAAGCAGCTCCATTCACGTTTGAGTCATGGTGCCAAGTCTCCAGGATCGCAGCCTGAGAAACCTGCAAGGATTGGCTGCCTTGAGGGTCTGTGATGAAAGTCAAGCAGAAATTAGCCGTGCCCTTTCCAAAGAGAGTAGAGAGAGTAGGAATACTTATCTGAGAATTATATGACGGAGGCTGGGAGACTCTTCAACTGTTAGTTTGGGCTGGTTTTGTTTAACCAAGACCTGGGCTGTGTTTATAAGTCCACATGGAAACTGAAGCCTGGTGTTTTGTGATCAAAGACAGAAAAGGGTCTTGAAACACAGCAGTGTTAGAGTATGGGTTTTGGGGAGTCCTCTGAATACCCTGATCCTTCTCCAAAACTTAGACAAAGGGGCTCTGCTTGGTGCTGTGGCTCGCCTGACTTCCACCCTCCCTTTCTTGCCACTAGTTGTCCGGGATGAGCTGTGCACAGGAACCAGAGCAGTGGCTGGGGTCCCTGGCTGTCTTCAGAGTCTCAGGAGTGTGTTAGGCCTGGAAACAGCCCTTGGACAGAATGTTCCTGTCTAGGCCTTTACTAAGTCCTCCCTACTCGCTGCTGTGTCCCCCCCACCCCCTCACACTCCCTGGCCCCTATCTCTGGGGGAGGGGGTGAGGGGTGGGGTGGAAGGGGAGAATGACAACAAATTATTTGAGTGATTTATTTACATGCAGGTGGGCGCCATCTATTGGAAATAGCTGGCGTGACAGTGCCCCCTAAGCCCTGGGAGGGCATGCTTCACTAGCTTGTAATTTAGGCAATTTTGATTAAAGGCTACTGGTATTTCCTAAGGGGAATTAATAGCCAGCCCCAAGAGTTCTTTGGGACATTAATCCTATATTCCAATTAAGTTCCCAGGAAATGACCATTTTAGGGGAGGTTGCCATGCAGAGATTAAAGACATGCACAACTTGGGGTGGCGGGCACCCAGGCACCACCTATGCCTTGTTGCCGGTCTCCTCCACAAAGCCTGGGCTCTAAAGGGTGCAGTGTGGCTTTGAATGTTACTGGTGGCAGCCTGCATCCGTGCCTGTCTCAAAGCTGAGGGTTTGTGGCCAGCAGCAGGTGCGTGGCTGGTGGAAGGATCCCAGGAATGGGTTGAGAGAGCTGGAAAGAAAAGAGCTGTCCTCCACTGCGCACCAGGCGGAGTGATTAATACCGTCCTCACCAGGTTTGACGTCAGTGACTGGCCTGCTAGTGGGGTTGGATATTTGTGTCCTAGCCCTTCTGCCTTTTCTCCTCTTCAATTTAGATGACAGGTTAATTTCAGAGCTGAGTGCTGCTTGTGAGAAAGTCAGTGTGACCCGATGAACCATATCAGCTGGTGACTTTCAGGACATTCACCTCTGGGGGATATTGTGTGCCTGTTGATTACCTTGAACCTATCATCAAATTACCAAGACTTATCCACGGCTGAGGATGGTGGGCTTATGGTGTGATTAAGACCTAACGGCTTCCTCTCTATGAGTTGTTTGATAAACTTCTTTGAAAAGTTTAGCTATCCAGTTTTCCAACTTCACCTATGTCAATAACCAGAACCAGCCCCAGGCATGGTGGCACAAACCTTTAATCCCAGCACTCTGGGAGGCAGAGGCAGGTGGATCTCTGTGAGTTCATAGCCAGCTTGGACTACACAGTGAATTACAGGATAGCCAGAAATACATAGTGAGCTCCTGTCTCAAACATCAGACCAGTGCTACTTGTTCTACGGTAGTTAGCCAGTTAGCCTCCTAGGGCAGGGCGTCAGCAGTGGTGGAGGGGGACAACGTTACCAGAGTCATTAGCTGAAAATATAGCCTCTGGCAACCTCAGCAAGCTACCTGTCCTTGTATACCAATAAAGAGACAATTAATAGTGGAAAGCTGAGAAAGGATATTTACTCAGTGTGGCCACATTGAGAAATAAAAAAGCTTCAGTGGCCCACACCCCCAGTCCCAAGTTTGTCCTGTGAGGAGCACTGACTTGAGGTTTAAATGGAGGGCAAGAGACATATATAACTAAGCAATTCTGTGGACTACTGGAACATCCAGAGTATCAGAGAAGGAATTGTCTTTACCACAACTCTTGCCTAGCTGGAAAGGCTGAGCAGATGCAAGGAATCCTGAGGTTGCCCCTGACCCCACCCGAGGTGGGTATAGAGACTGGAGTGTAGTTTACAGGTGTGGAGCTTGCCTAGTTAACAGCTGTAACTCCCAGGGAGTTTCAAAACCCATGGTTCCTCTGACCTTTTGGTTTCTACCCTCAGGCTCCAGAGAGCTAGCTCTGTTAACCTTTGGTTTCCACATCCTGCCATGGTAGTAGATGCCTGATTTCCTCCTCTCTGGGACTAAGGACTGAACCGTTCTGGTGCTCCTGACACCTGGCTTTACAGATGGTCCTGCAGTTGTAGCACTAAACGTCTCTACCCACACAGAAGAACGAAAGCGGGAGAAATCACACCCCCTGGTTCAAGGTAGTCTCATCACCTTGAGCAGACATGATTTTGGGGGGCACAATGGTTTATGACGCCTGTAATCCCACCATTCATGAAGCAAAGGGAAGAAGACTGCTGTGGATGGAGGCCCAAGCTGAGCAGAAATTCTGGGTGTGCCTAGACTATGGAGCCCCCTGCCCGTCCCCCAGAGGAAACCCTACTTGCCCCTGCATTCACCAGTTGCATCGCACACTATGTGAGTCTGCAGGCTGTAGATCTGTGCTTTGTTTTTGTAGGGGGATCCAAAAGGCCTCTGGTGATTACCTGACCCAATTCTGTATTTCCTCCCAGGTCCCCAAGATGACGGGCCCAAAGCGTATGGGATAGATGTTGAATGCTTTAAAAACTGGCTCTTTGGGAGGGAAGAGGTTGCTTTATAGTATCTGCCAGTGAATACTCAGGGACCATTTAAGGCTATCAGTTTAATGTCCTTGAACACAGAGTCAAGAGATGGACACAAACACACCAGAATTTAGTATTTCCAGCATGAAGATATGCGACATAAAACACTAAGAGGCATAATAGTGTAAAGAATAGTCAAATAAACGATAGAGCAAATGATGGTGTGGGGAGTATGTACCCACTGCCACTTTTTAAAATACAGCGTGTCACATACCAAGGGTTTGAACCCTAGTTGAGGATGGCGTTGATCTCCATCTCCTCCAGACCCCACTACTGGAATTACAGATGTGTGTACCTATTGGAATATTCCATTTGCTATTAAAATTATTTAACTGCAGACTTATATGACTCAGTGTGTTGAGACATCATTTCTTAAAAAGATAATTTTCATTTTGAGACAGGGTCTCACTATGTAGCCCTTGCCCTGTAACTATTGTCTTGAACTCAAGGATGTTTGCCTGCCTCCGCTACCTGAGTGCTGGAATTAAAAGCATTTGCTACCATGCCTGACCACTTTTTATGTTTTCAAGGCACATTCGCTGTAGTACTTTTCAGAATTTTTTTTTT
The DNA here is from genome assembly GCA_907169655.1 of Acomys percivali. Lineage (NCBI taxonomy): Eukaryota > Metazoa > Chordata > Mammalia > Rodentia > Muridae > Acomys > Acomys percivali. The sequence continues at coordinate 113,176,601 of OU015752.1, read as the reverse complement.
AAGGCAGATGAACTATATTCCACAAAGTAGATATACCACATTGTACTTACCTGTTCATCAACTGATAATTTAGTTGCTTGTAGTTTTAGGCTACTATGAAAGCGGTGATGAACATTATTTCACGCCATGACCTTGGAAAGGGTTGCCCAGTCTATCACCCTCTTAGTGGCTCTCGCAGTGCAGCCTGGAGAAGGCACAATACTCTTCAGCTTCACTGTTACTGCTAAGACATGTAATGACTGTGAAATTTATACCCAGGAAACAATTTATGACAGTCAAAAGGCAGGGAGTTGGGGATGAGAAAAAGACGGGGTCTCACTGTGTAGCCCTGGCTGGTGTCTTGAATTCCTAAGAGCTCTGCCTGCCTCTGCCTCCTATCTGCTGAATGGAAGGTATGCATCACCACATCTGGCTTGAAATTCAAGCTTTTATGTAAACACATGGTTTCAAGTCTCTGGTTACTTTTTTTTTTTTTTTTTTTTGATAGGATCTCACTAGGTAGCTGTACTAGTTACTTTGCTTCATGGTCACACAGTGCCTGATAGGCACAACTTTAGAGAAGAAAGATTTAATTTGGTTACTGGTTTCAGGCCATCATAGTGCAGAAAGCACAGCAGATTAGCATAATTGGTGGCAGTGAGAGCATGTGGCAGAAACTCTCCAGGTGCAGAACCAGGAAGAGACTGGACCTAAAATGGGGTGGGGATTCAGGGCAGGTGTAATCTTCAAATCCTAGCCCTAGTGACCTACTTTTGTCAGCTACGCCCCACCTCTTAAAGGTTCCACAGCTTTCCAAACAAAAAACAAACAAAACAAAACCAAAATCCTGGGGAACAAGAGCCTGTAAGGGGCATTTCAAATCCAAACCATAACAGTAGCCCAGCTGGATCTGGTCTGTTCAACATTTAAAAAAAAATTTTAATGTTATTTTATATGTATGACCATTTGTTTGAATGAGTGTGTGTGCACCATGTATGTATAGGAGTCTGCAGAGGCCAGGAGATGGTGTCAGAACCCTTGAAGTGAATTCCAGGCATTTGTGAGCCACCATATGAGTGCTGGGAACCAGACCCCAAGCTCTACAAGAACAGTAAGCACTCTGAATTGCTAAGCTCTCTCTCTATCCCTCTGTTCACTACTTAAGTACTGCTGGATTATTTTCCATAGCAGCCATACCTACTTGCAATGTCTGAGCAGGTTTCCAATCTGTCCACATCGTCTCCGATTCTTATTTTTCATTTTTTGTTACAATTTAAATATTACTTAACAACTAACTTGTGATACATTACAACAGAACAATCTATTCTCATTGGCTGCCACGAGCCAGTTCTAGCACACCACTGCACACAGCCTAATGGAAACCCCACCTTTTCTCTAGTCAACAGATCCTTATACCTTTTCCCCCTTACAGAACATTGCACAGAAGGTCTTGGGAATGGAGATAATTTTTGACTGAAGCTGGATAATCACAAAGTGTTCAGCTCCCACCAAACATTGGAGGGAGAAGAGGGTGTTTCCCTAGTACAGTCATATTGTGGAACAAAAATAAACCCCAAGCATATCTCTCTGACACCCAGATGCATCTTCTGGATGAACCCTCAGGCAGTTGCTGCAACAGGACAAACAGCTGTGGTCTGTTTCAACATAATCTGATGTAATCAGGGTTAATTTTGATGATGTAGTAACTCTGAAGACTTTTTTTTTTTAACTGGATTAATGTTGGGTCAACAATCATGTGCTATTACATTTAGTGGCTGAAACAAAAGCCAGAATTAAAACAGCTTCCGGCTCAGCCCCCTTCTAAATGACAGCTCCACTGGGATTAGAAGTTATAAAACGTATTAAACACAATTAACTAAAAAAGGAAAGCAGTTGCAATCAAATGACATGCAAGCAAATCCAAGGTCCAGTGTATCGCAAAAGAGTTGGAAATTCATTTGTTGTTTCCTTTTCCTAGAGTGGTTAGAAATATGTTGGCAGCAATAGTAATTTAATATTTTCATAATAGTCTAGGAAAAAAGCCTTAAAGATTCTCCTCTGAAATTTCTCTGATCAATCAATGAATTTAGCAGTTATGAGGTCCTGGTGACTGAAACAGGAGCAGTAGTGCATGCTAGGCAAGTGTTCCACAACTGAGCCATATTCCCAGGCCTGCTTTTTTTTTTTTTCTCCTGTCTGTCTCTTTTTTGAGATGGAGTCTTGGTATATAGGCTCTCCTCAACATGTGGCCAACCCTCCTGGCTCAGGGTTTGGAATATCGAGATTACAAGAATGTACTACCATGTCAGGCCTGTAAGGTGTAATAGGTATAAAAGGCAACCTTTTTTTTTTTTTCAGTGTGTATCTACTTATTTACCACTTGAACTTCAAAAACACTTAGAAAAGCATGTGTTTCTTTCAGATACAAAATATCATGCTTATATCCAAATACACGTTACTTAGCAATGGTTACTTGCGCAGACGGCATTGGATTCTCAGGAAGTATCTGCTGAGAAACTACCACCTCAAGTGCAGCAGCACAATACTGAGATGGCAGAGTGGTCTCTCAGGAACTGCCACATCCTCGAGCAAAGAGGTGGGCAGGTCCCTGCAGTAGTGCTGGGTACGGTTTCAGGAGGTGTGTTTAGATGAAATCACAAGTTACTCACCACCACTGTGGGGTCTGAAGAAATAGGGACTTACATTTCAACTCGCTTTTGGATCATCAACATGGACAGGCAGCGTAGGCAACGGACATTTGTTGAATTAGAGGATATATGTAGTTACTACTTTAAATTGGAGGCAAGAAGCCTGTCTAGAATCAGAGTAAGCTTGAAGAAAATCATGAACTGAAAATCTCAGCAGTTTCAGCCCAATCCACCTGAGCCTGCTTCTGGATGTTTTCAGCTGGATATAATCACTGAATAATATTACCTGAATACCATATACACGGTGCATTGGTAGGCCCTGGGCTTACAACGGCAAATAATCAGATCCAGTCTTGAGAAGTCACCTGCTGAGTCACTGTATTCAAGAAGCAATACCAGGAGAGATGCCACAGAAATCACCTTTAGAAACACAAATCCTAGAGACAATTAGTTGAACCTTCAGATTGTTTTCTGTATGTTTTGAAATAGCATCTCACTATGCAACTCAGCTTAGCCTCAAACTTACTATTCTCTTACCTCAGCTTCCTGCATGCTGGGATTCCAGGCATATACCACCAGGTTTGACCTATTAATTTTTAAAATAGGAGAGCCTCATGCAGTCTAGGCTGGACTTGAACTCATTATGTAGCTGAAGATGACCTAGAACTTCTCCTTCTTCTGTATCTACCCCTTAAATGCTGGGACTACAGGCATGCACTGTTATACTTGGTTATGCACAACTGGAGATCTAGCGTTCTAGGCAAATACTCTATCAACTGAGCAACAAACACTTCGAGACTCCAATATTTCTTTTGATTACTGCTTTTGATTCTATGGATTTTTTTTTTTTTTGGTGGTCATTAATCAGCAAATGGCCCACTCTGATTTTTTTAAAATACTAACTGGCACATGTTGATGTCTAGACAAATGATAGAAGTTGTTTTCAATTGGCATGTTTAGGGGTGTTGGTGTGGGAAAAGGAAGGGGAAGCACCTGGACACTGATATATTGCTAGTATAAAAGTAGCCAGAGCGGGAGAAAAAACACATAGAGAGGAGGAAATATGAGAGAAGTGTTGGGGGAAAAGCGATGTGGGGGTGAGTGCTATGGCAGGCTCTGATGCATGGGTTCCTAGGGGGTATCACTCGGCTTCATATGGAGGCATAAAAACTAGCTTACAAGCACTGGGAACAAACAGGCATGGCCACATATACCTCTAATCCCAGCACTTGGGAAGCTGAGGCAGGTTGCCCCAAGTTTGAAGCAGACCTGGACTATATGTCCCGGCTGACATGGTGAGAACAAGTCTCAAACAACAGCAACAACACAGAATGCAGAGGACAAACCCACTGTGTTCACTGAGTAGGACATTTGTACAATTAAGTATCCTTTATTACATACATAAAGAATTAAAACCCGTCTGAACTTCCCTCAGTGCGGAAGCTCTTACATCAAGTTACATGACATGTAAGAAAATGACAATTATGGGCTGTTCTATTCAAGATATACTCAATCATTATAAACAATAAGCTATGACAAAGACGGCATGAACCGGGAGTCCCTAAGAGGAGTGGGCACGCCATAGTTACCACTATCCCGAGGGTGCGTTACTGGGTGTGGCATGGTGAGTGGTCAATAAAAGCTTAGAGACCTGAACTGTATACTTAGAAAGACTTTAAAGGAAAAGCCACACAATGCCATTGCCCTGTAATAACTGATTTATCTCTTTTATGTATACAGCATTTATCCACAGTTTAAAACTCAACTGGGGCTGGAGAGATGGCTCTCTTCTTCCAGAGGCCCTGAGTTCAATTCCCAGCCACCATGTGGTGGCTCACAACCATCTATAATGTGATTTGACGCTCTCTTCTGACATGCAGGTGTACATGCAGATAGAACATTCAAATATGTAAAATAAATAAATTTGGAAAAAACCCTTAACTGTTCAAAATTATCAGCATATTTTCTCATTACTTTACTAGCTATAAAATACTTCATATGACATGAACATATGCTGATTTAGGTATGCTTTTATTTTTTAATTTTGAAAGTTTCCCTTAAGAGAGTTTACATTTGGACAGTGCTTTCAGCTTATGAAACCCTGTCATATAACCTCATAGCTTCTTCCAACACTATCGGAGTGCAATCTCATTTTGTAGGTGGCTTGCAGACTTCAGAGATTAAATACATTGTTGAGTGTAACACAGCCAGGAACTAGAACATCAGACTTAAGCGAGGGTCTTCTATGACTAGTATCACTTCCTTGTCACCAAATACTCAGAAAATGTTCTCCCAGGAAATTTAACTCATCATTTTACCCAGTGCAAAATCCTGTAATGGAGAATACGACTGGTGGGAATTACATTTACAGAGATCACTGGTCAGACATATACTAACTATATGGAAACCAGGTCTTGCCTTTTGTGGTACTGCAAAAAAAAAAAAAAAAAAAAAAAAAAAAAAAAAAAAGTTATGTATTAGTGCTGATCTTCAGTGAAGAATGCAGGGTGCTTCAACTGTCTTGTGCTGTGGTAAATAATCTATGCCTGTCTGTGTAATCCAAAAGTGAAGGAGGCTGGGATTGCTTCAGAATTCTCTCAAAGTGGAGTTAAGAGCCTTTAGTAGTATGTATAGGAGGTATAGCAACTACCCCAGGCTGTGAGGTGGACAGTAGGTGACTTCAAAGTTCTCCTATCAAAAATGTCTTCCCAGGACACACACATGGGAGCTGCTGGGTGAACAATAGAGGGAAGCTCTCAGCTGCCAAAAAGCCATATTTGACGGACACACTTGAGGGGTGACCTGGAGGGGGACACCACCCCAGGAAAAGAGAGTTATCCAGCTGAGTTATGTACTGGAGAAGAGAAGGCCTGGGAAGCAAAAAGTGTCGCCGCATTCCTCACTTAGTACCGAGCTACACATCAGTTTAGTTACTATCAGGCAGGGGTTTCTAATGGTAACTCTGAGGACAGAAAAAGTTCTCTCTTGAGGCGGTGCATCTAGGCTAGTGGAGTAAGTGGGAGAGCATGTGTGAGGTCCTGGGTCCAACTGCCAGGACTGCAATCAACCAGTTAAATAAACAAACAGGAAGCACCCATCAAACCTCCTTTCTGTTGGAATGAAACCAAGGCAGTGTTTACTGTTTACAAGGACAGTTGGCAAATAACCCAGAATGGGGAAATAGAGAGTTTTTATATATGATGGCTGTGAAGTGGGGTATGATATCTACAAAGAAATTTAAAAAAAAAAAAAAAAACAACAACTAGGATCCTAACAAAAACAGAAAAGCCAGCATTTCTTGTGGAGTCAGCATATGCAGAAGGTTGTGTCAGCCAGTTGTAAATAAATAGCCCAGGTTCTGCCAAATACATTGAGCTGTGTACTTATAATAGAAAAATAAAATAAAAATAAAAAGCTAAACTAAACCAACAACCAAAGAAATTAAACAAAATACCAAAACGTTTACTAGACAGGTATTCTAAGTTTCTATTATCAGAGGAATATTTTTGTTTGTTGTTTGAGACAGGGTTTCCCTGCATAGTTCTGACTGTCCTGGACTCACTTTGTAGACCAGGCTGGCTTTGAACTCACAGAGATTCATCTGCCTCCCCAAGTGCTAGGATTACAGGTGTGTGCCACCTCAGAGGAGTATTTTAAAACAAAAGCCCATTTCTTTGGGAGAATATCAGCAGTTCTCATCCAAGTTATTCCATCTTTCTATGTACATTCTAAGATAATCAAAGAGGAAAATAGGATTATAAATTCATTTAAGAAACTGAGGATGGTTAAAGATGACCCTTAGTTAGTTGAGTACTTGTCTAGCATGGATTTGATTCCCAGTACCACATAAACCTAGAGTGATGGTGTGGACCAGTCATCCTGGCACTTGGGAAGAAGATAGGAGGCTTAGGAGTTCAAGGTCATTTTCAGCTACATATTGAGTACCAGGCCAGCCTGGGCTACATAGGATCCGATCAGGAGGAAAGGAAACAAAGGTAAGGCAAAAAGCATAGTGGCACGTGCCTGTAATCCCAGCACTTGGGAGGGTGAAGGAAGCAGATCACAGGTTTGAAGCCTGTCTAGGCTACATAATGTGACCCTGTATCCATCATCCATCCATCCCGAGGTTAACTGAAGCACAATAAACTGAAATAAACTGCTTGACCTAGTGCCCTTTGCCCCATTTTCAGTTTCTTTTTACTAGAATATATTTAAGCTCGTGTGTGTGTGTGTGTGTGTGTGTGTGTGTGTGTGTGTGTGTGT
>OU015752.1:113146130-113160280 GCA_907169655.1 Acomys percivali | reverse complement strand
TTTTTAAGCACTATGAATATTAGCTGATAGAATCTGAGGGGGTGACAGCATAATTGGCTGAGTAGACTTATCTACTAAATAGCAATACTTAGGAGAAAAGAAGAAAAGGGTGTACACACTAGCATTTACTGAACTGCTTCTACTCTGTGTGAATACACGTACTGTTTCATTTCATACAATAGTGCTGTGAAGAAGATATTATCACTTCATCTTATAAATCATGAAAAACAAAACAAAGTAATAGACAGCAAGGTACTTAAGGATATTGCTGGTCACTATCAGGCCATCAAAAGCTATTAGCTGAACTTTGACACTCTGAAATCAAGACTAATAATCTGTCATTTCCTTCTCCTAAGAACACAAAGTGGTTAAAGACATCGCTGATCTTACATGTAGGTAAGTAATCCATCTGCACTTCCAAGTACTTGACAAGCCTTGGAAAGAAACCCAGCTCTGTGGAAGTGAGTGTGGCTGTGGACAGGTGGCTGTTCCTAGGCAGCGCAGGGCTCCGTAGCTCTTGGGTATCTCAGGCATCACTTAATTAAAGCTCCCAGTGACAAACACAGGGACGCTGAAGCCTAAGGAAGGCCCAGAGGCTTCTGCCTGGCCTGTGCAGCAAGGCACTGCGTCACAAATGAGCAAAAGTGCAAAGAAAGGCTTTGGTGTACAGCCTGCTCAGGTCCATCCTAACATGATCTTCACCAAGTTAGTTCACATGTCTCGGCCTCATGTTTAGGGGGTGTGATAAAGGGGTAACCACAGTACCCGCCTCTCAAGGGTCATTATGATTACACGAAATAACAGACATAAAAGTGTAAACATTGTTTGGGATACATACAAGGCAGTAACTAAATGGTAACCATTACTTTTACTGCTAGTTTCACAGACTGGGAGGGAGTAAACAATTTCCTGAGCTTCATGTTCAGTTCTTAGCATTTGCTTACAGGGGCATGGAAATTACAACTAAGAATCCTAAAAAAAAACCAAACAAAAACACACACACACACACACACACACACACACAAGTAAGAATCCTTTCACATGCTGGGCATGGTGGCACATATCTGTAATCGCAGCACTTGGGGAGCCAGAGGCAGGCATATCTCTGAGTTTGAGGCCAGCCTGGACTACAAAGTGAATCTAGGACAGATAAGGCTACACAGAGAGACCCTGTCTTGGAAAAAAAGAAAAAAAAAGAATCCTTTAACATGACTCAGAATATCAGAATAGGGCCACATGGCCACATCCTTACCACTGGTAGGCGTTCATTAGTCCCGATCTGTAAAAAGAAAATAAGGAAAAAAATTGTGGACTGTAGCAATAAAACATTTATTAATCAACCATAAAGCATTTATTCTAGGGTGTATGCACAGGGACCTTTGTAAGGAAGCACACACAGTGAAGCCTGTGCCCTCCAGTCATACGCAACAGCACTGAGGAAGTGAAGTTTTCTATTAGAGAGGAGACTTCCTATTAATATAAGGTAATCAATATTAACATTAAGTAATGAGGTATTATGAAATAAGAGATGTAGGCAATAAATGATATGGGATAAAAACAGGACTTGAAGGGGCTGGTCTGACGTGAGCTTACTGCCTGTGAAGGAAAAGCAGAGTCACTACTAGTCACGGTACCTGGAGGCAGGCAGGCAGGCAGGCGCACGTGTGTACACACACGCACACACGTGTGCACGTGCACGCAGACAACACACACCGGGACACAACTTTCATCCCACAACATTTACCACAATAGTGCAATCCTGAGGTTGCTTTCATAATACTATTGCAACTTAGTTCTTGCCTAGAGAGATGTGAGTAACCATTTTAAGCTCCTGGTGGTCATTAAAATTAACCGCAGCCCTTGAAAAAGGTACGTAGGACTGCATCTGAAATGACAAGGGCCATCAAAGTTCTAATTGAAAGACAGTTATAGAGAACATGAGCACGAGACACACACAGAGCCATGAGACGGAGGAACACACAGCTACCTCACTAGAAGAGAAAAATCTGGATATTATCAGATATTAGGAAAGCATTTAAAATTATGGAGAGAAGGTTTCTGGGAGGAAAAAAGCAACTGAAGAAAATGAAATGACCAATGTTTCAACAGATGAGGTTTCTTGCCACGTGTGATTCTTCCTGTACTTAAGATTCTGTGCTGCTCGGCAATTCCACAACGTTCCCAGCATTGCCTAACAGCGAGTGGCAGTCTAGCCCATGGAGGGAACCTTCCAGAGCACCCTTTACTTCTCTTCTATTGGAGCCTAATCCAGTGGAGCAGTTAAGGAGACTAGAGTTGCAACATCAAGTTACTCAAGAGATTTACAGGTTGGATCTTGGATGAGCATCCACTTTCAAAGTGTGTCTCCAACTGGAAAAGCTGGCCTTAAAAATGGCTCATTTAATAGGATATTTTCAAAATGCCTCTCCTTCCAGGTATTACAAAACCCAGTACTATTGGAGAGAAGGATTAACACAAACATGAGAAAATAACTTTTTAAATGTCTGGTACAGCAAAAAATGGAAATCATAGAAAATAGAGGTTTTATAATCATGGTCAGTTTAGGAAGTCATTGTGGTTTCCTGGCAGAGCATCACTATACAGGAGAGACAGTTCAATTAGAAATATAACTCCTCACTTTCTGTCTCCAAAATATTTTTTATGTATCTATGGATTCATTTTTCACATCTCAAAAGGCAAATTAAAACAAAGTTATACAAACAGCTAAATCAGGACTTGTGTACAGTACAGAATTCAAGGAAGGAAATCTACTTATAAGTGCTAGCTTAGCATTTTTTATCTTTATTTTTTCTTAGTTGTTTGTCTTTATGACACAGGACATAAACATAGGACATAAAAAGGACACAAGTAAGATAAAAATGAAGGAGACGCTTTGAAGGGTTGAGAATATCTCTTGCTTTTATTGCTTTTATTTTTTTAATTTTAAGACAGGGTCTTAAATTTTATATAATTGTGCCTGACCTGGAATACACTACGGAGACCAGGATGACCTTGAAACTTAAAAAGGCTGGGCCTAGGGGCACGTGCCATCATGCCTTTTTTTTATTTTTTGAGAGGGTCTCACTCTGTCATCCATGCTGGCTTGCAACCTGTGAAATTCTTTTTCTTGCCTTGGCCTCTCGCTGAGATTTTAAGCAGGAACACCTGTCAATAAGTCCAGACCTCAAGAAGATGCTTACAGATGATAGAACAGTCTTCCTTAGGATCACATGGAACTGAGTCCAAATGCTTAGGTTTTGCTACTGTGCAGGGGGGTTTGGGGACCCCACCCCAGTTACTTAAGTGCATGTCTTTTAGGTCTGACCAATACCTTGCTAGTCGCTGCTCTAGGACGTGGTACCGCTCCTCCCTGAGGCTACCTCCAAACAGCTCCCCAACTCCAGGGACCAGAAGGTCAACGGCAGCAACCTAAGAAGAAACCAATCAATGAACAGCACTGCACCTCTCAGTGATTCCAACAACACTAAGATTTTCAAGCAAATGGAACATTTTCTTGAAACAATTTTAAAGTTGGCGCTTGACTATTAGAATCTCATTCACCTTTTCTGTCCACATCCTCTGTTTCAAAATCAAATCAATATTATCTTTGTAATAATGCAATAAGTTATGGGCAAAGATTTTCTCCCTTAAACTATTTGTGTGTCTTGTGAGCAATACCCACTGTCAAGAACAAGAGGAGAAACCACAAAGAAGACTTGCAGTGAGTTCCACAAACAGAGTGTGGATGGGATTAAAAGCCCCATGTGAAGAAGGCAGTACAGATTTGTGCATGATGAGACTTATGAGGAATTAAAATATAAAAAAAAGATGTTTTAGATTTATCTTGTGTGTATGAGTATTTTACTTACATGCACATGTCTGCACAGGTGTGCCTGGTGCCTGCAGTGGTTATAAGGGGGCACTGGATCCCTAGGAACTGGAGTGATAGTTGTGAGCCATGTTGTGGGTGCTAGAAACTGAACCAGTGTCTTCTGTAACAGCAACAAGTTCTATGAATCTCTGAGTCAGCTCTCCAGCCTCCGTTTTTGTTTTTAAAGATTTTGTACCTGGTTAGCGCAGAGCTAGGTATGTAGACTGGGTTGACCTCAAAGTTTGGCCTTGAACTTACAGTGATCATTATCATGTTTAAAGTGTTGAAGAGATCAAGGGTACGAGGCCCATACCTAAACATAATAAAGGCTGTATACAGCAAGCCAACAGCCAACATCAAATTAAATGGAGAGAAACTCAAGGAAATGCCTCTAAAATCACAGAGCAGACAACACTGCCCACTTTCTCCATACCTCTTCAATATAGTTCTTGAAATTCTAGCTAGAGCAGTAAGACAACAGAAGGGGATTCAAACGGGAAAAGAGGAAGTCAAATTATCCCTAATTGAAGACGATATGAAGGTACACATAAGTGACCCCCAAAATTCTACCAGACAACCCCTATAGCTGATAAACACCTTCAGCAAAGTGGTTGGATACAAAATCAACTCAAAAAAGTCAGTAGCTTTCCAATATACAAATGACAAACATGCAGAGGAAGAAATTAGGAAAACTACACCTTTCACAATAACCACAAGCAATATGAAATATCTAGGAGTAACTCTAACCAAGCAAGTGAAAGACTTGCTTGAAAAAACTTTAAATCTCTGAAGAAAGAGATTGAAGATGACATCAGAAGATGGAGGAATCTCCCTTGTTCGTGGATCAGGAGAATTAACAATAAAAATGGTCATCTTACCAAAAGCAATTTACAGATTCAATGCAATCCCTATCAAAATACCTACAAAATATTTTGAAGGAATTGAAAGATCAATTCTCAACTTCATATGGAGAAACAAAAAGCCCAGAATAGCAAAAACAATCCTATACAAGAAAAGATCCTCCGGAGGAATCTCCATACCTGATCTCAAGCTGTACAATAGAGTAACAGTAATTAAAACAGCATGGTACTGGCACAGCAATAGGCTGGTGGATCAATGGAATCGAATCAAAGACCCAGAGATGAATCCCCACACATTTGGTCACTTGATTTTTGACAAAGAAGCCAAATCTATTCAATGGAAAAAGGATAGCTTATTCAACAAATGGTGCTGGTCTAACTGGATGTCTACATATAGAAAAATGCAATTAGACCCCTATTTGTCACCATGCATAAAACTCAAGTCCAAGTGGATTAAAGACCTCAGCATAAAACCAGAGACATTAAATCAGTTAGAGGAAAAAGTGAGGAAGAGCCTGGAACACATTGGCATAGGAGACAACTTCCTGAACAGAACACCAACAGCCCAGGCTTTAAGGTCAACAATTAACAAATGGGACCTCATGAGGCTGAGAAGCTTCTGTAAGGCAGGAGACACTGTCAACAGAACAAAGCGACAGCCTACAGACTGGGAAAATATCTTCATCAACCCTACATCTGACAAAGGTCTAATATCCAAAATATATAAAGAACTCAAGAAATTAACCACCACCAAACCCAATAACCCAATTAAGAAATGAGGCTCAGAACTAAACAGAGAATTCTCAACAGAGGAATATTAAATGGCTGAGAAACACTTAAAGAAATGCTCAATGTCATTAGTCATCAGAGAAATGCAAATCAAGACGACACTGAGATTCCATCTTACACCCATCAGAATGGCTAAATCAAAAATTCAAGTGACACCACAGGCTGGCGAGGATGTGGAGAAAGAGGATCATTCCTTCATTGCTGGTGGGAATGCAAACTGGTACAACCACTTTGGAAATCTATCTGGCACTTTCTCAGAAAAATGGGAATAAGGCTTTCTTAAGACCCAGCTATTACACTCCTTGGAATATACCCAGAAAATGCTCCACCACACAAAAGGGACATTTGCTCAACCATGTTCATAGCAGCCTTATTCATAATAGCCAGAACATGGAAACAGCCTAAGTGTCCCTCAGTAGAAGAATGGATAAAGAAACTGTGGTACATTTACACTATGGAATACTACTCAGCTATTAAAAACAAGCAATTCCCGAAATTTGTGGACAAATGGATTAAATTAGAAATGATCACAATGAGTGAGTTAGCCCAGAAGCAGGAAGAGTCAAATGGTATATACTCACTTATATCTGGACACTAGCCCAAGGGGCATGTCCCATGAAAGTCTTCACTTACCAGGAAAGTGGGTCAGAGGGGAGGGCATCCTATTGAGACTTTAGGTGAGAGAAGCATGGGAGAATGGGGAAATAGAAGGATCCAGAGGGGCCTAGAAACCTACAATAACATTATGACGGGCAAATCTGGGCCCAGAGGTCCTGCTCCAATTATGGTACCAGCCAAGGACAATATGGGCAGTAAACCTCAAACCCCTACCCATATCTAGACAATGGACAGGACATTCTCCACAATTGAGTGGAGAGTGGGATCTGACTTTCACACAAACTCTGGTGCCTCACATTTGATCACGTCCCCTGGATAGGGAGGCCTGGTGGCACTCAGGGGAAGGATAGCAGCCTACCAAGAAGCCCTATGAGCATATACAGGGGGAGGAGGTCCCCCTCAGTCACAAACATAGGGGAGGGGAGTAGGGGGAAAGCGGGAGGGAGGGAGGAATGGCAGGATACAAGGAATGGGCCAACAATTGAGATGTAATATGAATAAATTAATAAAATATTAAAAAAAGATTTTGTACCTGGTTAGCCCAGAACTAGGTATGTAGACTGGGTTGACCTCAAAGTTTGGCCTTGAACTTACAGTGATCATTATCTTTGCCTCCCAAGTACTGTGACAGCAGGTGTAAAATTAGTACTCTTTAGAGACAAAAGATTCACAGGAATGTTTGTCTGTATGAAAACCGAGCAAAGGGCAAAGGGCTGGGACTAGGTAAGCTGTGCGTGCTTCTTTAGCTCCACGGCCTGGTAATCATGTGCTTATATGTATGAGACACTAGTTTCTTCTCTCTGAGTATCATTGGCGGGAACTACTAACTTATTATAAAGCGTGTACAGTAGCTCAAGAGCATACCACACCTAGACTGGATTTAATAAAGCTTATAAAATAGCATCTGACATACAATATAGCATTTGTTTGAAGGGAGAAAGTTCTGAAGTTGTAGTGCTTCCAAAAAAAGACAACATGAACTATAAACAAGTATACATTGCGTTTTCAATAAATACTGAGTATTGCATATACAATGTAAAAAATATGTTAATTATATAAACCTATGTTTTTGAGACAGGGTCTTACTGTGTAGCTCTGGCTTGTTGAGAACTTGCTATACAAACTAGGCTGGCCTGGAACTCAAGAGATGCACCTGCTTCTAGCTCCCAAATGCTGGGAATATGGACTGTGCCACAGTGGTTGGACAAGTATCCATTTTTAATATTCTCTTTAGTTTTTTAAAATCTTCCACAATACTGAACAAAATAAAAGGTGCTGTCTTAAGCAAAATAGCATTAACAATATCTTTTGAGATCATGGACTTAATTACTATCATAAGCACAACATTAGAGTAGAGCCACTGTCTATATCCAAGTGCAAAACCCTAATATTTAATAAATAAACAAGTACAAAAGTATTTTATTTTTATAGCTTCATCATAAAATAAGTTATAAAATTATAAAATCACTGAGCACTATGAAGATACAGTTACACTTCAGCATGTTTCTTTTCAGTTTTTATATATTTAAAATGAGTACATTGGAGATCAGATTATAAGATTCTAACTCCCCGACCTTATATTTTAAGAAATAAAAACTATGTCAGCAAAATTACTTCACATACTTTTAAATGTCTCAATGGCTGCATAGTTTATTGTTTAGAAGGATAATTTTGCCGGATGTGTGGCACAAATCCGGTAACTCCAGCATTCTGAAAGTGGAGATGGAGGATCTCTGTACCTGGTTCACTAGCTAGACTAGTTAAGTCTGCAGCTCTGGGTTCAGAAACCATGACTAAGGCCTTCATACAGATGGGAGGTAGAGAGCAATTGAGGAGGATGACCAGTGCCAACCTCTGGCCTTTATATGCATACATGTACAAGTGTACCTGCTTCCCCTGCCACACAAACTTACACACATACAAAAATGGACACACACGCATATGCACACATGCACACACGCACGCATATGGTTTCGTGTAGCCAACCCTCATTTTGAACTCACTATGTAGCTGAGGAGGTCTGTGGCTCCTGAGCTCATGTCTCTAGCCGTTGAGGGCTGGAAGTGCAGTTGTGCATCACCAGGTCTTGTTTTATGCAGTGCTAAGATAGAACGGGGGGGGGGGGGGGGGGGGGTGTCATGGTGGGCAAGCACTCTACCAGCTGAGTTATATATTTTCAGCTCTTCTTTTCTCTTCTTGTTGGACATTTATGTGTGTGTACTTCTTTGCTATGTCATAACTAATGAAAGAGCTTTCCTTTCTTCCTCCCTCCCTTTCTTTTTCCTGCTGGGAATTGAATGTGGGCCTTGTGCATTTACTATGTAACTGAGCTACATTCTAGTTCCTACAAGTGAAAATGTTTCTTAATTTTTGTAAGCCATAGGTACTAAGCATTGATTATTACTTGAAGACGTACAAATTAAAACAATGAAATACCACTTTTTAAATTTATCTTGATAGCGAAAAATAAGCAACATAAGCCACACATAAGAGAACTGATACACCAATACCTTCATACACCTGAAGCAACCTTTCCAGGTCAGCAAGTTGTCAGCAGATAACCAAGGCTTAAAAATGCAAAATGCCTTGAGCCAGCAACAAGAGCTTGAGGAACTGGTCTTAACAGAATCATCAAAGATAGGAAAAAACATTAGTGTGTAGGACACTTAAACTGCATTAGTTCCACTATCAAAAATTCAAGTGTGATTAGCAAGGCACTTTAAACACATTTGGGTGTGGAAAAAAGACTGTTATATACATAATAAAATTGTTAATGGCATTGCATTGTTACAGGAATATATATTTAAAGTTTTTCTTTCATTTGCATTTTCTTACTTTTTACAATGAAGATGCGCTGCACTTTTGCCAGAGAAACAGCAAAAGCTTGTAATAGAGGAGCATGACAGTGTGCTGAGTTAGCTGGTACTTTTTAATAGCTAGTGGTTCTTATCTTTAAATTCTTTTAGATTTATTTTATGTACATAAAATTAATAATTTTATTTGCATGTATGTATTGTATTTGCATGTATTGTATGCCTGGTGCCTGCAGAGGTTAGAAGAGGCCAGTGGATCCCCTAGAGCTGAAGTTATAGATGGTTGAGAGCTGCCATGTGGATGCTGGGAATTGAACCTGTGTCTTCTGCAGGAATTACAACTGTTCTTAACCTCTTCAGCACCCCACCCTCTTCACATCTTTTTAATGAAAGTTTACCTGCAATCCGTATTACTTTGTGACTTAATTCTTTGGGTGCTTTTTAAAAACATGTAATTTGTGTGGGTATGCGTATGCATGGACATGTGTGGCTACATGCCCCAGAGTGTGCCTGAGAAGGTCAAAGGACAGCTCCCAGGAGTTAGTGCTCTATTTCCCTCATGTAGGTTCTCGGCCTCGAATTCAGGAGGTTATGGTTGGGGGCAAAAGCCTTAACCCACTGAGAAAGTTTACTGGCTTTCATCTTGACTTTCAAATCCTTCTGCTTCCACTTTCCAAGTTCTGGGATTACAGTCTTGTACCCTCATACCTAATACATGTGGTGCTAGAGACTGGAGACAGGGTTTTGTGCGCGCTAAATAAGCAGTTTACCAACTGAGTCCGAAACGTTTGTTCTTAACTTTAACCTAGAGTTTTATATTTAGAATTATAGGCAATTAGGTTCGGAAGAAAATAGTTAACCAAGTGAGTCTCTGGCCTTTGCCGTTCTGGGCAGCACTGAGAAGATGGAAACATAACGAACCTATTACTTGCAAGGATGAAGTTCTGGAAGTTCTAAGTGAAAGGGTGGCAATAATCCCTTGTTATATTGCAAGAACATACAAATGCTAATAACCCAAACCGAAAAGGTAAGTGCCTCAAAACATGCAGGGGAAGCGAGGTGCAGGTGAGAAAAGTGGTTAGTGGGAGCCACCCAGCTGAGTGTTCTGTTTTCTCCATGAGCACATGAGCAGAGAGAAGCTCTTGCTTGGCCTTGATGTCGGTATAACCAAAACAAGCAACAAACAAAGCACACTTTTGGGATCTTAGCACTTTTTTCAGTCCCATTTATAGCAGTAGTTCTGGATCTTAGTTTTTCTGGGTTTTTTTCCCCCAAGACAAGGTCTCTCTGTATACCCGCCCTGGTTGTCATGGAACTCACAGAGATCTACCTGCCTCTGCCTCCTGAGTGCTCAGCTTAAAGGCTGTGCCACCACCACTCCCCGCTCTCTCTTCTGTCTCTGTCTCTGTCTCTGTCTCTGTCTCTGTCTCTGTCTCTGTCTCTCTCTCTCTCTCTCTCTCTCTCTCAATGCTATTTTTAGAGAAGCTTAAAAGACTAGTCCTCCTCTTTGGCTGCATACCTCTTGCTATGTGAGTTCACTGGAGAGTTCGCTATATAACTACAGCACTCCTTAGGCCTTCTGTGTGGCTTTTTTTTTTATCTGGAACACTGCAATTGCAGTAGATACGGAACCTTCTAAACTATGTGAATCACCTCTAGCCTTTTATTTTTATTTATTTATGTGTGTATGTGCGCATTTGCACCTGAGCACCATCCATGTGCAGAAGCTCCAGGGGCCAAAGGGAATAGGATCCTCTGGAGTTATAGGCAGTGAGTTACCTAGTGTGTGTGTGTGTGTGTGTGTGTGTGTGTATGTGTTGTTAGGAACTGAAGTTGGGATCTCTGGAAGAGCAGAAGGGACTATTAATCACTGAGCCATCTCACTAATTCGTTGAACCACCTTAAAATCTTATATCATGGTATTATATTCATGCAGACTTTAAAAAATGTCTAATCCTTGAAGAGTTGGGGGATAGAGGGACCTGGAAGGGACAGGAGCTCCACAAGGAGACCAACAGAACCAATAAATCTGGGATGGGGGGTGGGGGTGGGGCAGTGCTGCAGAGACTGATGCATCAACCAAGGACCTAGACCCCCTGCTCAGATGTGGTCAATATGCAGAACAGTCTCCATGTGAGTCCCATAATATGGGGAGTAGGCATTGCCTCTGACATGGACCCTGGTGCCCACTCAGTGATCACTTCCCCATGGCTGGGTGGCCTTGCCAGGCCACAGAGAAAGACAATGCAGGCAGTCTAGATGAGACTTGATAGGCTAGGGTTAGATGGTAGGGGAGGAGGGATCTGACTAGGGAGGGTGGGGCTGGAAGGAGATGAGGGAGGGGGCTACAATTGGGATGTAAAGTGTATAAGTTAAAAACAAATAAATATAATAAAAATTGTCCAATCCTGTCTTAATTACTGGGAGATCTAACTGGCTATGTTTAACTACTTATGCATTAACTATTATAAAGTTGAGGTGACAGTGGCTATATTAGGATAGACAAGATACTGTAGTAATAAAACCCCAGGGTTTTTCCAAGTCTTAGCATTAATAACATTTTTGGCTAGATAGTTTTTAGTTTTATAGAACTTTTCCCCCTTTGGTGCTGGGAATGGCACTTAGGGTCTCTATGCTCTCTACCACTGAGCTGCACTCTCTGCCCACTGTAAGGTACTTCCCAGCGTAACTGGCTTCTAACCTCTAGGTGCCAGATATACTAGCCTAGGTGGTCAAACCTAAGTGTCCCCAGGCTTTACTAAATGTCACCAAGGGGCTATATCAATCCTAACTAGGAATCACTAGCTTATGGACTGGCAGGTAAAGGTGCCTGTTGTTACTCATGATGACCTCAGTTCCACCCAGAATCCAAATAGTAGAAAGAGCTAATGCCCGCAGTTGCCCTTTGACCTCCACTATGTGCCATGGCACATGTGTATCACAGTGCACACAAATGCATATGTACAAAATAAATGTAAAAAAAATTACTAGTTTACAATGAATCCGACTTTTTAAACTGCCCTAGGGACGAGAGAAAACGATCTCTTTAAAAAGTTTTGGGGCAGACAGAAAAAAGTATATTGAAATCTGTTAAAAAAGCATGTCAAGAATAATATAAAATATCACTTCTGTTCACAATCTTTTGGCCGATGCAATTCGCATGATGAAACTCCTGTCAGGAGGGCAGGAAAGTATCGCACACACACTGAGGGAGGAACAGAAGCTGGGGATAAGGAGTCCGCTGCACTGCCCCTTCCCCGCCCACGGGGTCTCTTTGCCTTGTCTTTTCCCGCTGGTTCTTCGCTCTCTAGTACAATGAAGGACAGAAGAGTTGTTCTCCTAGTTCCCTCCATCAAACCCCAAGAAAAACACAAAGCATCATAAATAATCACAAGTCAGAATCACTATGAAACGAGCACAAACAGTCCCTCCAACTAACTTCCAGTGCGCCACCTGCAAAGGGGACTGTGAGCCTGGCCTGCTGGCACCCCTAACCTGCCCTGTCAGCTGCTGCATGCCCAGCTGTAGAAACAGCTAGATTTTTTTTTTTGGTGGGGGTTATGCCTTAAAACAGCCAGGGCAGTGGTTCTCAACCTGTGGGTATGACCTCCACAGGGGTCACATATCAGATATTTACATAATAATTCACAGCAGAAGCAAAATTACAGTTATGAAGTAGCAATGAAATAATTTTTTTGAGTGGGGGTCACCACAGCATGAGGAACTGTATGAAAGGGTTGCAGCATTAGGAAGGCCTAGAACATATCATCAGAAGCTGCAAATTTTGAAAATTCCCTTCGGAAAACATCTGTATCTTCTAATTACGTGGCTGAAAGCATCCTTATTTACTTGTTTGTGAGTTTCATTATGACTACTCCGAACAACAAATGAGTGGTACAGAACCCTACATCTTCCCTACATTAGTCTTTTCATAGAAATTTGTCAAATCACAGGCAAAACTCAGGCCATGACCTTGAATTTTTAAAAATCTTCTGTATTAACAACCATTTCTACTTTAAAGGGAAAAAAATTAGGTTCTGAGAGAATAGAAAACAGGATCAGAGCATACAACACTGGTGTATATCTGGCGGCTCTAGGGACTAATATGGTATCAGACACCAGAGCCAAACATTTCATTAATGATTTGCCAGTTACAGAGAAAAATGTCTTGATTCAAAGATGACCAAGTTTGAGCCCTTTAGGTGCAAATCTCCACTGTGTTTTTATGCAGCCTGGTTGTTTAAATAGTTTAAGGACTCTGGCTCTGCTGCCCTTTCATTCTCCCGCTGAGAGATATACATGTCCCTAACTGCCCTAGCTTACACAAACCTGCTGCACTCCATGCATCTTCTGGGCCCAGAATGCTTCCTGGCCCACCTTCCCCCATGGGTTTGAGTTTGGATTCTGCTTAAGTTACACAGCTGCAGCAGCAAGCTGTCTCAAAATGATCCACGTTGGTATTTAAGCTGAGCGAACCCTGGTCTCTATTTATGCTGTCCTTCTGGCTCTGACTCTTTGATTCCAATCAATGTACTCAAAATAAAACTTAGATTTTTCAATTTAAAAAATAGGCTAAACAGGAACAAAGCCTTTCATATACGACCTTTCTACAGTAAGTTCATGAAAGGAAAAAGCTTCATGCCCTTTCATCTGCTACTCTTGTTGGCCTTGGAAAGATGGCAGAATGAGGAAATCGCCTCCAGATCCACATCAGAAGATGCAAATGGGCTGGTAGACAGCAGCAACTGAAAATCACTTAAGTTCTTACAAATCCTGAGTCCGTGTCATTGCTTGTGCTTGCTGAACAGGCAGAGTTTTATAGCTCACAAAGACACTAATGGTTTCAAAGGAATGGAATTTTCACCTTGTCTCAAAATGTTTCCATTCCCTCAGGGCCAAGGTAATTACCACACTTCTGTTTCCTCTAGGGAGCTCTAAATTCCAAGCTGGCTAGCAGAAATCAGCTGGGAAGTACATAAACATACAAGTTATCTGAGTTCTTTCTCTTCAAGAAAGGAAAACATTTCTGTAAACACCATCTTTAGAAGGAAAAGTCCGATTTCAGGGAATCAACTGTGACTCGGCCTTAGCCCACTATCTTCCAGCTCAGCTCACAGACCACAGGCCATCACTAGTTCTTTAGAATAGTGTGTGTGTGTGTGTGTGTGTGTGTGTGTGTGTGTGTGTGTGTGTGTGTGT
>OU015752.1:113132488-113146120 GCA_907169655.1 Acomys percivali | reverse complement strand
TGTGTGTGTGTGTGTGTGTGTGTGTGTGTGTGTGTGTGTGTGTGTGTACAAGTGTGTATAGGTGAGAGAATAACTAGCAGGGGTTTGTTCTTCCTTCCACTCAGGCTGTCAGCTGACCAATTGAGCCATCTTGGGGGTACCTCTAATATTGATGCAGAGTTTAGTTTGCCAAGCTAACTAAACATTTTTATAATGTTGGTTCTTCTGACTTTCACGAACCATGTGTGAAAGCAGCATTCCCCTTTGAAGTGAACTTACTTAAAATACTACATTATGTATAAATATATACAAATAAACAGAGTATAGTTCTATTAACTCTCATACAATGTGCATACTGTGTGGCACCAATCTAGATCAAGAAAGAGAACAAGATTAACACTCCAAAAAGTGCTTCTCGTGCCTCTTTTGGTTATCACCCCTACAGAGAATTACACCTTTGCCACCAAGAAGCCTCACTTACTACCTCTTGACTGAAATGTTACTCTCTTTGTTATATCCCATTACGTGATGTCCAGCAGTGCTATGAGAGCTGAATATGACTTGTGTCTCCCAAGGGTGTGAGTGAAGATTTGATCCACAGAAGCTACTGGACGGAGGTAGACACCCAGTAGAGGTTCAGTAGTTCATAGGAGCATAAAGCATTTCTGGGGTGACTCCTGGGATAGTTCTCCTGAGCATGCAGACAGAAACACAGAATAGTAGTGGGGTAGGCCTTGAGGCTTCGGGGGAACAAGTCAATCAGGAACTGGGTTGGAGGTCATGTGTGTTATGTTCTGGCAAAGAATATGATTGCTTTCTGCCTGTGTCCTGAGAACTCACGTAGAGCTGAATTTCAAAGTAACAGACCAATTTCTTTGGTGGAAGAAATTTCAAGGCAGCATGGCACTCAGGCTGTGGTATGACTACTGTTCACTGGTCTCACTCAGCTCTACAGTGAGAAAAACACAAAGTGTAATACGAACATGTGAAAAATGTGAAGATTGGTGAGGAGAAGTGAGTAAACAAGTTTAAAGCTGCTGACAGAGACAATGAAGACTCCGAAGCATCTGCAATGGTTACAGAGGGACCCCCCTCTCTCCTTCCTGACTGGATGCAAGGTGACCAGCAGGCTCCCACTCCTGCCGTTATACCTTCCCCACTGCGATGGGATGTGTCTTCTTGAACCCTTTCTTCTTCAAGTTGTTTTCTGTCAGGCATTTTGTTACAGCAGTGGAAAAGTGACTAGTATACCTTCTAATGCTGAAAAATGGGTTTAGTTTTTAAATAAGACGATAGAAGAATTATCTTTACACTGAACTACTTCTCTTTGTTGTTCTTCATAATAAATAGTGCAGCTTCCTTTAAAAATTATTTATTTATTTTATGTGCAATGGTACCATATGTGCCTGCATGTATGTCTGTGTGAGGGTCTCAGATCCCCTGGAACTGGAGTGGTAGGTAGCTGTGAGCGGCCACGTGGTTGCTGGAAATTGAACTTGGGTCCTCTAGAAGAGCAGCCAGTGCCCTTAACCACTGAGCCATCTCTCCATCCCACAGTGCAGCTTTCTTTAGAGTCCCATTTTACCCAAAGGCTTAGACAACATCTGTATCCTCTTTTATATCTCTTGCTTTAACTAAATCATTGATTATAAGAAAATGGGGAGATTAAAATGGAGAGAAATGGGACACCAATAAAAGTTTTAAAAACTACCATGCACATGTTAAAGTCTTCACTCTTTATATATGCTCCCTATCCCTATGGTCCACAGTACACACATACCATCCATTATAAAGAACCCACGAGCAACCTGAGCTAGGCCATCGTGCATGCTTTTATTTGATATAAATTGCCAGTACAACCATTAACCATCATTAAATAAAACTAGCAACTTCTTCACCATTTCTGTTGGCTCAAGGTTCATTTGGCCAGGGAAGGTCACTAGCTATCCCTTGGCTGTCTGTCCAAGTGACTTCACAGCACATACTTTACTGAATGGCCACTGGTGGGTCACTTTTTCTGATGTAATAGTAAACTTGTGTAATCCTGACACTATTTTGAGAATCCTGACACTACCTGGTAGTCCTGATTTGCCTCATTCAGAACTGCTGGGTGATTACTTTTCCTAGCCACACCTGGAAGTTATAAATGAGAAGCTACACATTCATAGCTGAGCATTTCCATATGCATTTATGGTACTGGTCAATAACCCGGACCCAGGAGCACATGGCATTTTCCATATCTCCTTAGATTCATTATATTAGGCCTTCAGATGACAACGTTATGCACTGTAATTTATGTGTTATTCTTACCCAAGTCAGCAAAGAAAAGCAGGTCATATGAAATCAGAGGCTCTCAGAGCTGCCCCTCAGCATCTACCTGATTCTCTGACTGTAAGGAGGGAGATGGTAAGGCTCTGTGCCTACAGACGGTTGTAAAAGCTCATACAGATAAACTGTTAAGAGTGTTAGATTTCAAACTCCCAGCTCCCAGTCATGTGTACTTTTCATTGTGGCAGGCTGCATATCTTCATCTTTTTGGAGTAGGTTGAAGAAGAGGAACACCATTATTGTAGAAAAACCATTTTTTCTATCTACTACTCTAGGCCCAAAGTTTTCAACACAGGTTAAATATTTCTCTATCCTTATCTTTCACTTACTTGAGGAAAATACCAGGGAAATACCTCTACTTCACTGTTTTGCTTTTTGTTTTTTGAGGGGTTGGTGTGGGGACAGTGAGATGTACTCTCACTCTGTAGACTAGGCTGGTCTGGAACTCACTCTGTGGTTCAGGCTAGCTTCCAACTCGGAGCAACCCTCCTCTCTCAGCCTCCCTGCTGCATGAGCGAGCCACCATGCACACCTTCACTCCTGTTTCACTTTTTAGGATTCCACTGAATCTTGTAGCTGGCTTTCTGTTGTTGTGGTAAGTACTGTGATACGCAACTTAGAGAAGAAAGGGTTTATTTCCTCTTCTGTGTAACTGAGGGAAGCCAGGGCGGCAGAAGGGCCACGGAGGCAATCTGCACACTGGCTTCTCCCTGGCCTCTGCGCAGCTACTTGTCTTTTTCCTGCTTTGTTTCTTTGTTGTTGTTGTTTGAGACAGGGTTTCACTATGGAGCCTTGTTTGGCTTGCAACTTGCTATGTAGATCAGGCTGCTCTTGAACTCACAGATATGCCTCTCTCTGTCTTCTGTGTTAGTTTTAATTGTGTGTGTGTGTGTGTGTGTGCGTGTGCGCGCGCGTGTTGCCTGCATGTGTGCCTGAGGACCATGTGTGTACTTGGTGCCTGTGGAGGCCAGAAAAAGACATTGGATCCCCATGGGATTGGGGTTACAGACAGTTGTGAGCTGCTATGTGGGTGCTGGGAATTGGATGTGGGTCCTCTTAAAGAGAAGCCAGTGTTCTTAAGCGTTGAGCCACCATTCCAGCACAGTTAGCTTTTTTAAAACAGTCTCGAGTCCCTTGCCCAGAGATGGCACTATACAGTGGACTAGGCTGGTCTCTATCAATTAGCAGTCAAGAAATGCCTCATAGACATGCCCAGAGGCCAGTCTGCTGGAACCCTAACCCTGACTAACCACGGGCTGGCAAGTTGAGAGCTAAAGCTAACTAAGAGAAAACTCTTGTATAAACTCCTGTGAATCTTCCCCAAACCCAAAAGAAAGAAATAAGGTATTTATTCATATGCCCCAAGGTCTATACATTCACCACTGAAGATTTTTTAAGGAGTACAAACAGGCACTTTTTATAGGTTGAGGTTAAAAAAACAAACAAGCTAAGGTTGCTAATATAAATGCTACTATTTATGGCTAATGCAAATATCTTAATTAAATAATGTTCAAACAATATGGTAATGAGAAGCCATATGCTACAGTACTTCAAATAATATGGAAGTACACTAAAGTCTCATTGCAGTGCTTGTACGGTCTGAGGCATCATCAAAAAGACGGAAGGCCTTCTAGAATGTACACAGGTAAGAAGGACAGATGAGAGCACAACTGGTTTTCAGGACTCAGGTGACAGTAGCACATACACAGGAACACTATGCATTACAGTATCTTTCATGGTAAAGTTGTCACAGTTAGAGTGGATGAGAGACAACGCCATATTAACTTCCTGCTACCCCAACAGTGCTTCACACATTTTATACATTACTAGTCCTCAAACCCAGACTGCAGATCTCAGTCCCACCTAAAACCCTGACTGAAACTTTCTGAAATATCTAGAACTGTGTGGCTGGGCTAGTTTCTAGCACCTAAGAACCAAGAGCGATCGTAAACATGTATTTTTTATAGATTAAGATTCAACGGGATTCACTGACTTGCCTATGCAGTGCTCAGCCCCTACCAGAGAAGTTTCTTATTGCAAGGCAATGGTCCCCACGCAGGAACAAGTGTCTGGGGATTGCTCAGCCCCAAATGGAACATGTATAGCATGCTCAGGGATCATGGAAGAGGAGGGCGGAACGTATGTAAGAGTTAGAGGGTGGGGAGGACTGCTGTGAAATGCCGCACAGGGCCACTGGACTCATAAACTCACAGTGGTGACCTGTGGTGATCTGTGCAAGACCCAGACAGCCAGCATTCCGATACAGATGGAGGAGGACTCACAAGGCTCCACCCCTGCCTGAGGCACTACGCGTAGCTGATGGTTGCTGGGGGCAAAGTTGGATTGTATATACTGCATACATATATGACATTTTCAAATAATGAATAAAAAGTTACATTAAATTTTAAAATTGAAACTTAACAGCATGGGAAAGATGTCTCTGACTAGTTATAATGGTCAAAGAAGGTTCTTATTTAAAAAAAAAAAAGGTGATCTGGAGAATCACCTTACATAGTGAGACCCTATTGAAAATAAGGAAGGAAGGAAGAGAATAGAACAAATATGATTGAAGGAGGAACAGAGAAGTCATGGACTCAGTTTTGGTTACTGCATTGGATAAGCATTTAAGTTTTGAATAGTATTAACGAGGCAGTAAGCTATGAGTGCAGTACAGGTGAGATGGTTCAGGAGACAAAGGCACTCATCACTAAGGCTAATGGCCTGGGTTGGATCCCTGAGTTCCACACAGCAGAACAGAGAGAACATATTTCTCCAAGTTGTCCTCCAAACTCTACACACATACAAGAGCATGCATGTGTGCCTTCCAATAAATAAATGAATATAATAACAATAATAAAAAAAATATCCGAGGCCAGAACTTAACAGAGAAGCCTCGAGTAGACTTCTTTAAACTGAAGTTCTGAGTTGTTCTAGAATAAATGATAAGCTATTGGAACACATGAAGTCACCCGGCAAGAGGAAAGAAGATGCAGGAGTAGATGTAAGGAATCCCAACATCTGATAAGCTGCGAAAAAGCAATCTGTACAGAAGACTAACCAGTGAGAAAAGAAATGAGAGGACACATGCCACAAAGCCAGGGGATGAGAGGGTTTGAAAGCTAAGAAGTTGACGGCGCTGAATCATGCAGCCAGGGCAAATCAAAAAGACTTCCGAAAGCCCTCGGGCTTAATGGCAGGAAGATCACTACTGAACTGACCAGGAACTGCTGCATTAATGGCAGAAGAGGAGACTGTGTCAGAGGTGGTAACCAAGGAGCAGAAAATGTGGCTGATCTACAAAGTGAAATAAATAAAATAAAATGCAAATTTCAAGGAGGAGTTTAGATTAAGACAATTACATTAGACTATGAAAGGATAAACACATTGTTACAAAGTTTTACCATTTCTTTACATGCTATACAGATTCTGAGTAGGGTTGCAAAGAGGGTTTACGGCAGTATAGAATGGAGCACAGTGAAAAGCACCACATTTAGGGACATTACATGGAAGAATACACATGGCAACAGTGGGATAGGTATAGCACAGCTGAATTATCTCTGAATATTTTTCATTGATAAATAGAGAAAACAAGTTTCTTGGCAACTTCTCTAGGACTTTAAGACAAGATGGCAGCATGTGACTGATACTGTCCTACAACACTGTAGAGGAAAACAGGAAACTTTCAAATAGATGTCTGTGTATACCTCAGATGGGAATGCTTTGCTTACTGGTGGGCTAGAGCCTTCATTTTCTACAAGTAAGTGGTGAGATAGTGGACAGCAAAATTTATGGTTTTGGACAATTTTGAGATAACTATATTTGCCTCACAGACCTATAACCAATAACATTATATATATAGTAATTCGATAGGTATTTCATAAGCCAAAGTATATTCCTAAATCTCATCTTGTAAGCAGAAAGAAACAAAGACAAAGGACATCAGAAGAGTAAACTAGTTAGAAATAAAGTGAACAGACCGGAGAACCAACAGAGGCAGAGAGAGAGGCAGATGAGGCCTGTGGCAGGGCAGTCTGCTAAGAACTCCTCAGCACCCCCACTGCCTTCCCTCACTGTTGCTGTGTATAGCACAGACAAAAGGACGCTAAGCTGCCTGTTCTCCTGCCTGATCATGCCAGGGGCATTATCTGTGTCCTCTAACGCTCCCTCCCTGGAGTCTCCTAATCAATATTGAACTTCACATCGGCCTGGTGTTGTTATCCAGTGTTCCAGGCTACTGCTAGAACGCAGTTATTCAAACAAAGGCAAAGGCAAAACGAAACCCACTTACACTTGGATCTGCTAAACTAAGGACACCCTGTGAGAAAAATGAGACGTATGTTTAGACTGTAACACTGGGCTCTGTGGGAAGACTGATGAATATAATTTAAGGAAATAGTCTTAAAGCTAATGAAATGAAACAAGGGGCAGGATCCAGATTCAGATGATGAACCATACTTCTTTAATGATTTTCTTACTGTGTGCTGAGGACCGTCTTCATTATCCCGCATGTAGAAGGGCTTGAGTGCTGACGGATAGTTAACGACAAAGACTGGTGTGTTGCCACAGTGTTTCACCAGGTACTTCTCATGCTCAGTTTGTAAGTCAACACCCCACTGTAACGAGAAACAAGACGACAGGGCTAAAATACACACAGAAAAACACCCTGTCCCAGTCCCAAGGGCTTTCTCTCCTTGGGGCTCAGTGATGTGTGCAGCTGTCTGCCAAGGTTACACAGCTGACTAAACTAAAGGGAAATGCTTGCTAATAAGAATGGCCAAAGGCCTGGAAAGATGAAAGCTGAAATCGGTAGATAAACACTATTGTTTCTGTGTCCCATCTCAGGGAGTAGCATTCAGCAAGGGCAGCACAGGCAGAAAAACAACATACTTTCCAAAGGGATAAAGCTGATGCAGAGTTACGGTTTTTATTAATACTGCCTACAGCTTCTCCCCTACTTACTGTTTCTAAATCTCAGGAAATTAAATGACGGTGGCAGTACCTCTAAGGCTGGGCCTATCTTTGGTGAGATGGCTTTTCTCAATGAATTTCTATTTTAATAAAAGTCAATTCATATTTAAGATGTTTTCTGATGAATATGTAATAACACTGTTTGGTCTATTTATTTAGTAAATGCTACTGTGACTATTAAAGTCCAGGTGGCATTTTAAGTCCTGGATATGGTAGTAAGGAAACAACAAACAAACAAAGCCCAAATGGTATCATTTTTGACTTCATGAAGCTTGGTAGGAAATATCAAAATAGAAATTACACAAAGAATTAATTGGCTTTAAAACCAACAAGTGCTGCTGGCTGCAGGTGCAAACCTATGATGTCAGCCCTTGGGAGGTAGAGGCAAGATCAGCAGTTCAAGGTCATCCTCAACACAGGGAGTTTGAGGCCAGCTGGACTGCATGAGATCCATCAAAGAAGCTCATCACTGATAAACTCTGTAAGAGCATCTAGCAAATGGAGATGGGGCTAGCGTAAAGGATTGTTTAGAGACATAGGTAGCACACCATGCTCCCTTACTATTCCCACGTGTTTGGCAATACCCTCCACCCCTACAAACACTATAAACAAGGAGTTTAAACAAGTTGCACAATTAGGTAAAATTACTTTAGATTCATTTTTTTTAAAGAGTAATTTCCCCTACTTAAAACACAGACTGGCCTACATCTAACAGTTATGCATAAACAAAAATTATAAAATTGCCCCGATTTTTATAAAGGTAAGTGAGGACATTCCAACTCTCCAGTCAAGGATATTTATTTGTATTATATTTGTGTTGAAGTTAGTATGATTGCATTCTCAGTTGGCTGCAGAAATCACAGGAGTTTCCTCAACTATGGACTGAAAAGCGGCATCAGGTCTTCACCAAATGAGCACACAAATAAATGGAAGATAAAGCTGGGAAACCTTGTGTTGGGGGGGTGTATGGGAGTGGGGGATTATTCCTGGACTCCAGCCAGGGAGGCACTTCTGCTAACTGAAGGTCTTCACCTCTCCCTCAGCTCCTCTAAACCCAAGCCTCCAATCTTAGCCCCTGCTGCGGCCACACCCCCTCCAGTGGATCACACAATCTCCATTTCCAACTCTATCCCAGCTCCCAGCCCCAGCAGGCACTCCATGGGAACCCACAGGCCATTCCGGCCAGAGAAATAGGTAAGCACACTTTCACCTCTCTCTCTGCTCCTCGAAATCCAATCCTCTAGCCTCACCCTCAGCCTGTAGCAGACTACGTGCTGTGGCTTCTCCTCACTCTCTGCCTCATTCCTAGAGGACTAAGCAGATCATGGTGGAACATGCTGCTTTCCTCTCTGCAGTGGACCCGCTTGGTCCCACCTCCGCCCACTCCCATTCCTATGTGCCAGCTCTCAATACCTAGAAACACATTTTGTGTGGACCCCTCAGTGGCCACACCTACCAGGATCCCGGAAGAGTCTTGTTCCGAGGAACAAAACACCCACCCAATTCTTGTCTAAGACCAGATATCATCACCAAGAATTACAATTTTCCCAAACCCAGATGGCTAATGCCAGTGTAAAAACACAATCAATAACAGCCAGAGCAGCATACCTCCACTACAGCCCTGCAGCCCTACCACAGCTGGCCGTGAGTGTTTTAATGTAGCCAAAGCACACAACAAATGCTCTATGAATAACATAAATGTCCTTAAAGAGGAAAGTAATAAATCCCTTAAAATTTTTTTATGAACATACAAACAAATAGCAGAAGGATATGAGTAAAACAGCTCAAGACCTGAAAATGGAAACAGAATCAATATAGAAAACCCAAACTAGGGGAAATCTGGAAGTGAAAAATTTAGGAATGCAAACAGGAACCTCAGCAGTAAGCAAGCCTCACCAACAGAATACAAGAGATGGAAGCGAGAATCTCAGGCATTGAAGATACGTTAGAAGAAACGGTACGAAGATGATCTAACTAAAATTGCCAAATAGTGGGGGAGGCAGAGTCCTAACTTGGCATCTCTTGCCATCAAATGAAGCTTCCAGTACTGGGATCTGTACATCTGATTGAGTTGTTGGCCAAAAGGAACCCCCATACAACCCAGGGTATTGTCTAGACTATAAGTTGTTCTCTACAAAATGATGGCAAGGCTCCACTGCTGCACACAGCACCTACACAACTCACTGAACGTGGAGAAGTCGAGCTGGTGTATAGATAGAACTTTCACCCTTATGGTCTAGTATCTTTGGTATAGAAAGGTTCTTCTGAAAGCTATCAGAAAAGAGACACCAATCCAATCCTGAACCCTTGGACTGACGATGGTGTCCTGCCTGCAAGATATGGTAGTTCAATGGTGGCACCAAGCTTGTGGGAGTAGCCAACCAGTAGCTGACTTGACTGAAGGCTCACTCCTCGAGGTAGAACAATCCCTGACATTGCTCAAGTGACCAAAAACCTGAGACTAGATAGCCTAGGGACCAAGGGCAAAACCAAATATTACTGGTCTAAAATAACCAGTAGGTAGCAATAAAATGACTCTTAATATGATGTTCTGTTATACTCATAGATCAGTGCCTTGCTTAGCCATCATCAAAGAAGCAGATGGGAAGAAATACAGAGACCACAGCCAGATGTTCTACAAAGAATGAAAGACCTTGAAACACTCAGCCCTAAATAAGAGGTCTCCATCAAATCTCCCCTCTCAGGGCTCAGGGAACCTTGCAGAAGAGGAAGGGGAAAGATTGTAGGAGACAGAAAAGATGGAGGACATCAAGAAAACAAAGTACTCTACGTCAACATGATCAAAGCTCATATGAACTCAGAAATTGGCACAGCATGCACAAGGTCTGCACCAATCTTCCCTAGGTCCTCGGCATCTGCATCATGGCGTCTTAGTGCTTTTATGGGATTCCTGAGCATGCAAGTGAACAAATGGGTTTCTGTTTCTTGTGCCTTCTCTTGGGCTCTTTTTCATTTGTTTGTTTTATCCAATTTCAATGTATTTACTAGTTTTTGTTTTATCTTATTATGCTTTATTATTACTATCCCTTAGAAACCTGTTTGTTTTATATTAGAGAGGCAAAAAAGGTACAGATCCAGATAGAAGGGGAGGTGGGCTGGGGCAATGGTCCTCACCTGTAATTCCAGCACTCAGGGAGGCAGAAGCAGGTGGATCGCTCAGAGTTTGAGACCACCCTGGTCTACAAAGTGAGTTCAGGACAGCCAAGGCTACACAAAGAAATCCTGTCTCGGAAAACAAAACAAAAAGAAGGGGAGCTGGGTAGGAATTGAAATGAGTAGAGGGAAGGGACACCATAATCAGGATATTATGTGAGGAAAAAAATTTTAGTTTCAGTTAACAGGAAAAAAGAAAAAGAAAACACTACCACAGTGGGTGGTATGTGGTAGAACCAAACTGCAGTTCCAGCTGAGAATGTATTCTTGTTCTGAAAAAAAAAAAAAAGGAGTCTGGCCACCTCCTGCTGCCCGTACCACAGAGACAGTCCTTGTACCCCATCACTTATTACTGGTCCCATGTTATCTGTTTCACTGTTCTCTGTTGGATCAGAATCTGATCTGTTGCCATGATGAGCAGTCATTCATAATAACTTTCATTAGCTACTAGGTATGTGTGCATCAGTTTAATATGTTGCCAAAATATATTTAATCCTATAACTTCTTTGTCTATCAGCTTTCAATATCATTTAGAATACACTTGTGAAAACACTGAACTAATAGTAATAGTCTATGATTATGATTTTTGCATTTGAACTTTCATCTTCCTAAGCTTGGTATAGTCCTTTAAAGCCTTTAATTACTTCTATTCCAAATGATAGGGTTCTCTTCTAAAATCATTTTTCACCACCACACATGGTGGCATGTACCTTTACTCCCAGTACTTGAGAAGGAGGAGCAGGCAGATCTCTGTGAGTTCCAAGTCAGTTTGGTCTACATAATGAGTTCCTGGTCAGCCAGGCTCCGTAATGAGACTCGTCTCAAAATTATTCTCAACTACATCCAACAAAAAAGTCACAAAGCCTATGCACAGATCCATAAACACATACGTTATTAATAAAAGAAATAAATTTATTTAATTTTATTAAATTAAAGCTAAAGATGATAGGGAAACACACAGAGACATAGACAGACAGACATAGACAGACAGACAGACAGACAGACAGACAGACAGACACACACACACACACACACACACACACACACACACACACTACCTTGGGTATAAAGGTGAAGTTCTGGGATGCTTGCTTTAAGATCTCAATTGCTTCTGTATAAGAAATGCTGGAGAAAACATAAAAGTAGAGATAGATTAATACAGTGGAACTATTCTACAGTAGGCCAGCTTAAACTAGAAAAACAAAACCAATTCCAATATAATCTGTGTGGTCATAAATGAGTACAAGCAATCAGGAATTTGGACTGAGCTACCCTTAGGAAAGTGTGACCTGCATGAAGAGAAGTGGCTGCTGAGTAACCCCACTCCTGACCACATGCAATGTGCACCAAAGTTGCCTCAGAAAGCAGTTTCTCAATATCCACGCCATACCAAAATTCTGCTAAAAGGTATGAAATACTGAGGCTCAAAGAGCAGAAGACTTTTCTGGAAGTTGTCACTTATTATTTGTTCATCGGGCAAACGTGTGTCACAGCAGCTAGATGCTAAGCATCATTCTGGGCACTGGAGACACTAAAAAACAAAAAGCTCCCACCTTCTTGGAGCCAAGATGTATGTGTGTGGGGAAGGGGGCAAAAATAAATAAACGAAACAGTGGCAGGTAAAGGTAAGGAAAAATACAGTAAGAGAGGTGTCTGGGGAGCCATTTTAGAGAAGATGTTCAAGAAAGGACCCCCTGAGTTGGTGACATTTAAACAGAAACCTGCATCAGAAAATGAAAAAAAATTGAACTGTGTAAGTAACTGGGAGGAATATACTAGACAAAAAGAATACAAGTACAGGGCCTTCTGTTTGGAACAGTTTGTCCCACTGAGGGAACAAAAAGGTCAGCGTGACTGGAGCACACAGAACAAGGGGGAAAGTCCCAGGGAATTCAGTAAGAACGGCAGTCGGATCATGAGCACCGCCTTGGGCCTTCGTAATATATTCTAAGATGTCAGGGAAAGCTAGCATTGGTTTCTCAGTAAGAAACTCTTGTGTCCAACATGAAAAACACCACGGCATGTGCATACACCTAAAGGCTGAGGTGGGAGACGTGCTGGAGCCCAGGAGTTCAAGGCTAGTCAGAGCTACGAAGAGAGAGGTCGACGGTAAGAGAGAGGATTGACGGAGGGAAGAAAAGAAGGAAGAAAGGGAGGGAGGGAAAGAAGGGGAAGGAAAATAAAGGCACACAAATCTCCCGGCATGCTCCACAGCCACGGAATCAGTTTCCTCTCACGTGTTTTTAATTTTATGGTGTATTTATGAGCACCTGTGTGTATACATGCACATCACATGTGTGCTGCTGCCCACAGAGGCCACAAGAAGGCGTTGGAACCTTTGGAACTGGGGATACAGAGGGCTGTGAGCCATCAGGTGTGTGCTGAGAATTGAACGTGGGTCCTTGTGCTCTGCACTTCTGAGAAATCTTCCCAGCCTCTCCTCTCAAATATTCACTGTTTCCACTACTGTGTATCATATACACTTTTGTTTTATTCCAGATTGTATGTTACTGATCTTGTATTGTGATGAAAACCCTGTTTTATTAGAAAAGGTATCATGTAGCCAAGGAGAGCTTCAAATATACTATGTAGCTGAAGGTGTCCCTGCACCCCCAGTCCATCTGCCTCTATTTCCTGGCACTAGGATCACACGCATGCACCCCCACATACAGTTTTAGGTGATGCTGAGGGTTGGCCATGAGAGATAATTTTCATGCTTGAGAGAGACATTCTCTACTGACTGAGCGACTTCATTTTTTGTTTTGTTTTTTGAGATAGGGTTTCTCAGTGTAGCCTTGGCTGTTCTGGAACTCAAAGATCCACCTTTCTCTGTCTCCCATGTGCCAGGATTAAAGATGAGCACCACTAATGACCAGCAAGAACTTCATTTTTTTAATTAAAACATAAAATTCCAATTATAAATGTATATATGTAAATATATGTGTATCTACTTTAACTAGTTACCCATTAATGGTATTTCGGATGTTTCCAGTATTTTGCTACTATAAATCATGACTATACATACCTATCTAATGGACATGAGAAAATAGGATTATTAGATTAAAACTTTTAAGATTTATGTATTCTGAGGTTACTGCCAAACTTAATGGCCCCCCTTTTCTGAGGTCATAAAAATGTATACAGACCAGTAGCACATGAACACACCAGTAGCATATGAACACA
>OU015752.1:113115424-113132478 GCA_907169655.1 Acomys percivali | reverse complement strand
AGCATATGAACACACCAGTAGCATATGAACACACCAGTAGCATATGAGCATACCAGTAGCATATGAACACACCGGTTTTCTTGCAAATTGTAGGAAAAATACAACAATGGCATTTTGGATGATTTAAAAAGAATCTACAAAACTTTCTGAAGGCCATCTACCCAGTTTAAACTTATGCTCTGAATTTCACACCTATACAAATTAACTGGAAAACGTCTTTACTGTACAAATATAGCCAGCTTCTTAAAGCCATGCTTTGAGTGACAGACTTTGTTCTAAAATGAACATTCTACTCAAATTACACTCTGTGCAATTTCTAAGGAAACAGTGGTGACATTTGGTTGTAGGAGTAACAATAATTTAAGAGTTGACTATTGTACAGAATATGAGCAACTTGCCAGAGATCCCCCATGTAAAACAAGAGGCTGTTCTGCTGACTCAGCTCCTGCTGTCAATGGCAGGACAGTATCTAACGCTTGCATTTTCATTGTTCCTTCAGAATAAAAGAGAGGGGTGCTAAGTGCCTCTGACTCTTTAGTAATACTAATTGCTTCAGCTGAATGAGAACACGTGATTACTTTTTGTAATGTTACAGAAACATTCAAAAATTGAGTATTTGTACATGTAAAATATTTTGTCTGCAGGTCTTTCCTTAGACAGTCTATTGTTCTAGTCCATCAATTACTTTGTAAGATCTACCAATTACATTGCGCAATATTAAGAAGCAGTAGTTTTTATACAGTTGTTACGTTACTGTTTCATTATTCTTAGTATTTCTTCTGGGGACAACAGTCTCCTCCATTCTGCCCACCCTCACTCCCTCTTAATTAAAGCATGGCTTTTAAGTTCAGATTACAGCTCTGACACTGGGTACCCGGAATGGGCTTCTCAAAGCCTCTCTACTAAGTATGTTTCCTGATACCCATAAAAGAATATTTCTTTGCCTTTCCATAAACTGTTTCCAAAGTGCTTGTGGAAAAAAAAGGAAAGACATTGTAGTTTTCTTAGTTTGCTTTGGGGATCTAATCATACTATTTGCTATTATAGGTACTCTAGAGGTGATATGGTAGATGTGTATGACTTATTTGCAAATAGCATGCCATTTTATATAGGGTCGCCACCATGCAGAATTTGGAGTACTGGGTTGTGGGAAGAAACCTCCAGGAATACCACGGGATTACTGTATAAGGTATGAATTTTAGTATTATAAATCATAATTAATATATTATCTTGCTATGATTAATTTATTTAATGACATATAGGTTATCAACTATGAGCTAAGTATAAGAGCAGCAAAAATAATTAAGACATGAGTCTTGCTTCAAATCTGGTATGATAAACACAGAGATACATAAACAAAACTTATAACACAATGTGATACAGTAGCCAAATATGAGCAAAATTCAGAAAAATTATTATAATATCTACTTACATTAGGAAGTTGTTTTTTAGCATATGTTCTAGTCTGTCCTTGATAAGACAAAAGGGAACAAAATTTACATGTAATTATATTCATTATATATAATCAATATACCTAAAGAGCTATGTATTTGGCCAATCCACAAACTTACTACCTTCTGGCCAGGAGCTATGAATTTGTGACACAGTTCAACATCTTCAGGACAGTTGGCGAGAACCATCTCGGTGGCAGCCTTGAAGAGCTCCTCCATAACCTATGAGAAATGAGACACAATTCCTGAGCAGCAGTTTTACACAAAAACCTTCAGGGCTTCAGAGTTTGAAAGACCTTCCGTTAGCTTCCAGCAGCTAAAAAATCTATTAAGCTTGTTAATCCCTGAATGTTTTACAGCAACTCAGATCAATATTAGTATTGAAATGAGTTGTCAAATAAACAGTTATCATTGACTTGTGTCTCTTTACATATTAATGAACTCACTTGAAGAATTAAGACAATCTTAGCATCTCATTGACAGGACTATTGTGAGAATTATATAAAATAAGCTGGGGTATTAGCTTAGTTCCTAGTGCAGAGAAATAAACATGCTATTAGATTTTGTGAAGAGAGAACTATTTGCAAAGTGGTTAGGTCAGTCAATGGCAAAGAAAAGGAAACTTGAAAATTTGAGAAGCAACAACATGCATCTAAACAGTAATTGTATATACCTTTGTTTTTTAAAATATAAAAACAAATTAGTATATAAAAACTAATGCTACCAAGAATATCCCTGTAAGACTCATAGGAGACATGTTTTCCTTAAAAGGAAGTAGCAACTAGAATGGAAAATATTTATGAAATATTTTATTTATTACTTTACTTATTTATTTCTTTTGAGACAGGGTCTTACTATGTAGCCCTGGCTGGTCTGGAACTCACTATGTAGATCAGGTTGGTCTCGAACTCACAGAAAGTACTTGCATTATTAATGTTGCCACCACACCCAAGTAAGAGTCTGAGTTTCTAAGTCACCAATAGTGTAAATGGCAACAACAGCTAATTTGGGGGGATAGAAAAACAAGTAGAATCCAAAAATGAAGTAAGAGCACAGAAAAGTTGAAGGGAATAGACAAAATCGAGTTAAAAGTTTCAGAGAGATAGTTAACTGTCTACATAATATAAAAACGTAAACTATCAATATGAATAAGTGTGGTGGATGTAAACATGTTTTTGTTTTGATACCAAGTGTAGGATGTGAAACAGACTTGTGTGAGGGTGTGTGGTGTTTCTCCACTGGAAACAGACTTGTGAGAGAACAAGTGATGTTTGTCCACTAGAAGAGGAACTGCCTCTTGTAGGGGCCTGGTCTTTGCCAACCGATAAACATCCTAGTACGGACTCTGAAAGGATGTGTGTGTGTGTGTGTGTGTGTGTTTGTGTGTGTGTGTGTGTGTGTGTGTGTGTGTGTGTGTGTGTGTGTGTGTGTGTGTGTGTGTGTGTATATATGTATGTGTGTATATGTCCCAAACAAGAGGCAGGGCTTTTTGGTCTTGGCTGTTCATCACCCCACTTTGAGATGCTCCTAGAGAGAACAGCTCCAGAGAATGCTTTGAGGTTGCGGGTTCTGGCTGCTGCTCTGGGTTTTGGAGGCTGCAGTTGCAGTAACTTCTGCTGAACTGCTGGTTTGCCGTTTAACTGGGCTGCTGTGATCCTGCTGACCACACCAGCGGAATTGCTCCAAGGACCTGAGTTGAAAAAGGTTTACTTATCCTGTTCCTATTAACTTCTTTTCTCTCCTGTCTAAGGTAGGTGGGTTGGAAGGGAGGTGTAAGCATTAAAGAACCCCAAATAAAGTAGGTTTTAAAAGTTCAAATCCTACAAATAGGACTGGGAATATGGCTTCTTTAGGAGAGTGGTTGCCTGGCTCCCTAGCATTGCATAAACTGGGCAGTGTGGCAGTATGGCAGTGTGGCAGTGTGGCAGTGTGGCAGTGTGGCAGCAGCAGCACACATGTAACCCTAGTCCTATGGAGGCTGAGGCAGGGTCAAGAGGGTCAATCCAGACTATATAAGATCCTGCTTCAAAACACCAAGACCCCGAAAGCACCATACACAGAATGTGTACGTTCTCAAAGGAAAAGAGAGGCTGACCAACCCAGTGGGGAGGGAATAGAGCCAGGGGCTTGAGGAAAGAGGAACAACCAGCGGTTAAAGGTCCTGCACTTCCAGGCTCTGTCACCTTCCGACACAGCCATACGTGAGTGAGTTACAAGGGTCACATCCTTAGTTACCAAGCAAAGCCCACACACATAGGCGGGAGAAGAGCAGCTGGAGGGCACGGTCCTTCCGTACCGTGAAGAACACAGTCTTTGACCATTTGGGTTGTGTAACCATTGTCTTATGAGCTACGAATTTAATTTGAAGATGGAAATCCCTGCCTTCCATCCCAAACTTTCACACAAAGTTCTATAAACACAGCTGATAAAACAGAAACTACAGTGAGGGGTGAGTATAAGACTTTTGTTTTGTTGTTTTTGTTTTGCTTTTCTTTTTTTTTTCCAAGACAGGGTTTCTCTGTGTAGCCTTGGCTGTCCTGGACTCACTTTGTAGACCAGGCTGGCCTCGAACTCACAGAGATCCGCCTGCCTCTGCCTCCCGAGTGCTGGGATTAAAGGTGTGCACCACCACGCCCAGCTATATAAGACATTTTTTTAAATTACTAAAATTGTCTTTAATAATTAATTACTTATAATTCATGAATGAAATTTTTTTTTTATAACATTCAGAGTCAAAACTTAAATGGACTGGAAGAAAAAGAAGTTACTTTTTCTTCCTTCAGGGAAAAGATTTATATTCTAATTGAGTCATTCAATAATATCTGTTCTGAGTACTACTAGCAGAGTAACTTAAATAGCAAATCTATGAGCACGGTACAGGTCGGAGGATAACTTTCAGAAGCTGGTTCTCGTTTCCCACTGCGGCTTCCTGGGAGTGCGCTGAGGTCATCATGGTTCCATGGCCAAGGGCATTTGTCCACTCTGAGCCATCTGATTGTGCTTAGTTGTTGTTGGCTTCAGGAGTCAGCACTGAGACTCAAAACACTAGGCAGAGGTCTTCTTGTGAAGTTATGAAGGAAACTGCCTCAAAGGGGTCTTCCTTCTTTCCTTTTTTTTTTTTTCTTTTTCTTTTCTCTCTCTTTCTTTCTTTCGAGACAGGGTCTTTCTATGTAGTTCTGGCAGTACTAGAGCTTGCTATGTAGACCAGGATGGCCACAAACACACAGAGCTCTTCTTACCTCTGCCTTCCAAGAGCTGGGATCAAAGGCGTATATGCTGTCATATCCTGTGAACTGTGGATACTTATTGTCTTAAGATTTTATTTTTATGGTAAGTTTTTTTTTTTTTGTCTTTTTAGAATCAGCCTCACTTTGTAGCTTAGGCTAGCCTGGATCTTATAATCCTTCTCCTTCTGCCTCCCAAGTCAAGGACTGCAGATATGTGCTACCCTACCCAATTCAAAATTGGAAAATTAATGTTCACCAAAGCTAAAACCCTTTTTCTCTGGGAATGGTAGTGCTAAGGGAGTTTAAAAAAAAAAAACAAAAAACAAAAAACAAGCTGCCAAAATTGGAAAAAATATTTACAAATTATATACCTGGAGAAAGATTTACATTTGAAAATGAAGAAATTTCAAAGTCCCACAACAAAGGGCCAGGTGTGGTGAAACACACCTCTCCAGCATTCAGGAGGTAGATAGTGGCATGAGTCTTGAATTCAAGGCTATCAGAGCTACATGGTGATACTCTGCCTCAAAAATCCAAAACAGTCTTAGCTCAGCAACAAGAAAACAAACAAATCAACTAAAGAAATTAATGGCTAATAGGCAGATGCACAGATGTTTAACATAGAGAACCTCAAGAGACATCGGGGAAATACAGCAATCCCATGCTGATGCCTAGCTAACAGAATCACACGTGCTCATTCACGTGTGAGCGTGCGTGTGTGTGTGTGTGTGTGTGTGTGTGTGTGTGTGTGTGTGTGTTCGTGAGTGTGTATCTGTCTAGCTCTCTCACAGACTCACGTACACAGCACATCCTTGACTAAGTACTGGTGATGAGCAGACAAACTGGCTTTTGCATATAACTTGTAGGAATGCAACATGGTGCAGTCACTTTGTATACCAGACAAATTCCTGAAAAAAGAAAAAATTAAACAGCAAACTCAGATCTCATCATCTCACTCCTGAGAGTGAAGAGAGTGAGAGATGAAAACCATGTTCACACAGAAACTGCTCTGAAGGTTTATGGCAACTTTCTTCACTGCTTTCAAAGACTGGACTAAACCAAATGTTCTCCAGTGTGGATGGCAAATGAGACAGCGGGAGGATTTGATATCTAGTACAGTAAGTTGCAGAAGACAGAGTCAGATATGCACACACTACTAAAGTTCACATGACAGTCTGCAAAGGGCAAATTACTTAAGAGAGACAGGGCAGATTAGCAGCTGGCCTGGGAGGAGTTAGAATGTAAGGCAGCAACAAGTCGGAGTTGTTTTGTAATAGCAAAATTGCTCTATATTTTGACTGCAGTCATAGTAACAGAGGTAGATACATGCCTTAAAACTTAAAAGTTTACATGAATATGATGCTAATAAAACAGACATAAATCAAAGCTGTCATGGGAAGCCACTGTGTGCTTTTCAGAGTGTCAGTAGAATTGCCTTCTGTCTCAGACACATCTCTTCCGAAGCGACTGGACACACAACTACTCATCTCTTTGGCATTGTCTGACCTTGCTTATTACTCCCAGACTTATTTTGAAATGTAGATGAGATAATATGAGCAGAAGTATCTTAGAGTGGTAATGCTCTGGATAAAATGGCTGCTGTTATGGTTCACATTAGTCTTGGACATTTATCATTAGTGCTTAAAATCCACCAGCTAAAATATCTTTAAACAACCTCAATAACAATGAATGAATGAGTGAGAGGAAAACAGAGAGTGGAATAATGATACACTTCAAATATGTTTTAAATTTTGTTATTACATATTTTAAAAGGCTTATTTTTTATTTTACATGTATGGGTGCTTTGTTTCTCTGTATGACTATGTACCATATGTATGCCTGGTCCCTGTGAGAGGCCAGGAGAAGGCATCAGATTCCCTAGAATTGTAGTTAAAGATGGTTGTGAGCTGCCATGTGGGTGCTGAGAACCCAGGCCCCTCCGGAAGAGCAGCCAGTGTCTTAACCACAGAACCATGTCCAGCCCCTATGATTACGTTTTATTGGTTAACTTTGTGATACCATAATACTACTGTGAAGGTCAGTGGGAATCAGTTCTTTCCTTCCACCCCATGGGTCCCAGGGGTCAAAGAGTCACCAGGCTTGGCAGCAATTACCTTTACCCACTGTATGGAAATCTAGAAATGAATTCTGTTTACATTTACCAGTGGTATTTACTTATCCATTTCTCAATGTTCTTATGGGAAAAAAAAACTTGAAGAAATATAAGCATTTTGCAATCCAGTCATATTGCCACATTATCATCATAACCTTTCCCTTTGGTATGCATGTTGAGGTAGTAGAAATGCAGGGGAGGCAGATATGGGGAGGTCTGAGAGTGGTTCCTTTCCCTTCCAAGCTCTCAGTAACTAAGGGAAGAAAAACTACTGGGTGGTGGGCTCAAAAAAAAAGCTGCTTAAGGAATGCATATTGTCCTTTAAGGCTCAGAGCCTATCTCTATACAGTCAGCAACAACATTCTGAACTAGGTAATTCTTCAGGGGAAGAGCACTCATTCTGTGAATGACAGGACGGTGCACGGCATCTTTGTCTTTAGGCATCACATGCTGGCAGTAATCACTCTGCCCATCGCCGCCTACTCCTTGTAGGGATG
Organism: Acomys percivali; assembly: GCA_907169655.1. Lineage (NCBI taxonomy): Eukaryota > Metazoa > Chordata > Mammalia > Rodentia > Muridae > Acomys > Acomys percivali. The sequence goes on along the minus strand of OU015752.1, from coordinate 113,125,190 downwards.
AGCAGAAATGTCCCACAGGTGATACTAATCTAAACAATCAGCGGAAGGCATCACAATACATGGCCGACTACACTGTCTGGCAGTACTAATTGCTGATGGACTCTTCAGGAACTTCCAGCCCAAAGGCACTGTGTTACTCCAGGTTGTGCTTCTTTGTAGCTAGCTAACCGCGCCAAACTGACTGATCAATAGGGGGAAAAGCACAAAAGCCTCGCCCCCGCCCTCCGTTCTCCTAAGAAATTATTTCTAGCTCCTAACTTCCTCATAGTAAAGGTAGCTATTTCTGTAAATGTACCACAGTCCAACTTTCCCCCAACTCAGAGTCTTTCCTGACAGGAGGTGTTCTCAAGAGCATCCCTAAAGCCTCACACAGCAGGGGCTGGCGCAGCTGGGTAGGTGAGGACACCTGCTGTTCTTGCCAGTTTGATTCTTGGTAACTCACAAGGTAGTTCACAAACTGTCTGCAACTCTACCTTCAGCAGCTCTCACACCCTATTCTGGCTTCTGCAGGCAACATGCACATATGTGGTGCATATACATACAAGTAAAACACTTATACACATAAAATAAAATAAATAAAATTTAAAACCAAAACTCTGGGGTGGAGAGATGGCTCAGTGGTTATTTACTGAAGATCCAAGTTCAGTTCCCAGCACCCAGGATGGATGCATTATCAACTACCTGCACCTCGAGCTCCAGGGTAGATCTAACACCTCTGGCCTGTTTGGGTATTCATTCTCATTCTCTCTCATTTCTTTCTTATTTCTCTCTGCCTCTTTCTCTCTTACACACAATTTCAGGAAGAAAAGAAAGGAAGGAAGAAAGAAAGAAAGGAAGGAAGGAAGGAAGGAAGGAAGGAAAAAGGAAGGAAAAGAACAGAACTCTGGTGGCAAGAAACCCGTCACAGAGTTTACTAGAAAAGGACAGGGCCATATGGTCATGGCTCTATCCAACCTGTGGTGCCTATGCTTTAAAACGATCAATTACTTGGTGAATAGGAGAATAAGATATTCAATGAGTAGAAAGTAAAGCTAACAAGAATTACTAAATTAGAGACAGTTATAAATACAAACTAAGAGACTGATTTTAATTATAAATTTAATTATAAAATTATAAATACAAACTAAGAGAGAATTTAGAATAGTAACAGTTAATTATTTCTGGGTAATTACTAAGTATCAATCAGACAGACAGACAGACAGACAGACACACATACACACACCTCTGGGTAATTCTCAACTGCTCCATGAAGCAGGAATTAAGGCATACTAATTAAAGAGATTGCTATTTTTTTCCACCCCCATGAATCTCTATAATGCAGAAACACAATAATGTCAGGGATTCTTGAAAACGGCAAACTGTATACCTACCTGCATGAGATCCTGCAGGCTTTCAACAAAAGAAATCTCTGCTTCAACCATGTAAAATTCAGCCAGGTGTCTCCGGCTCTGAGAATTCTCAGCTCGAAATGTTGGCCCAAAGGTAAATACTTGGGTAAAAGCTCTGCAATTCAAGATTAAGAACATAAAAATAGGATATACATGAGTCATTGTAAGTATTTAAAATACCCTCAGCTCTCAAGAAAAAAAAATGTTTTGCATCTATGCTGTGCCCACAAACCCACACGTATTAGCTGCTCTACTTCTCCAGTGGGGGATAATAATAGTTTCATTAAAAAAATGTTACATTTATAGAAACCATCATATCCCAAAGGAATCTGCAACTGCTTTATAAACCCTATGGTTTTCTAAATATAGAAATATAACCACTTCTGGGTGCACTCTACTGCAGCTGCCTTAAACAGTAGCAACTACATTTCAGAGCAATCAAGAATAAAGTAAAGGAAAAATTCCATACCCCAAGCAACAGGATTGAGATAATAACAACGAAAACTAAAATTCCATGTGGATAAGGTATGTTTAACTTATTTTTAAATACACACACACACACACACACACACACACACACACACACACACAAACACGTCATAAACATGTAACATCTCCAGTAGACAAAGATTATTAAATGCAAATCTCAGTACCAGGTATAGGATGCCTCCCTATGAGCTGGTGACCAAGGGGGCCCCAGAGGCCCCCAGAACAACACAGGTTATTGCCACTGCTTTTAGTTGCCCACCACAATTAGTCTGTAAGACCCTATTGTCAAAGACATAGCACACTTTAGTTGCAAGGACACAGGGAAATCAAGCTGGAACTGACTTGAAAACTTCGTCCTTGATAACTAGTTTTCACAGTGCTAGGTGGTGCTGTGCGAGCCTCGGGGGGTGGGGGTGGGGTGGAGGTGGGGAGCATCAGTGGTCTCGCTCAGCACCGGACCCTGAATATTCAATACAGATCTGCTAGGCAAGATGTAACCCCTGGCATAATAGTGGTATGAAGGCTATGGGGGTAACCAAATGCTTTCTGACTGGATCTCAGGCCTACTCCACAGGAATCAATTCATGCCTTGTACTGTAAACCTGGCCAGGCCAGATTTGGAAGGTCATAGACCCTAAGAGGGAACCTACTATTATTGTTTTGCTAAATCAACATGCTGTTAAATCACTTCCTAAATCTTCATGTTTACACCCAATGATTAGTGCGCTATTTTTAATCTCTACCAGAAAAGCCCTTTTTTTCTGCTGTGGGCCATATACAGAGACTTATAACTAGTCAAAGCACTCAGAATAAGTGACTGTTGAGTGTTCATTCCTGAGTGGGACAACCCAACCAGAAGGCTTAGGGGTCATCAAAGATGTGGCAAGAATTTAAGAACCAGATGATAGAAAGGAATGCTGTAAATTTCTGTCTTCTGGATACAACATGACCACTCTAGCTATGGTCAAGATCAGCAGGCAAAACAATTGAGATATAATATGAATAAATTAATTTTTTAAAAAAATATAAAATAAAAATAAAATATAATTTAAAAAAAGGATCAGCAGGCAAGCAATACTAGTTGGACTCATTGGGTTACACACACCAACAGTGAGAGTAAGAGAGAATTGGGGGGGGAATAGGGAATATGTTGGGGGTCTTCCTCAAAAGAGTGAGGTGAGAGTTGGATGTGGGTATGATCAAGACATACTATTACATGTATGAAACTGTCAAAGAATAAATAAAAGATAATCTAAGAATAATAACCATTCATTAAGGCCTACTTAAATCCTTTACAACTTGTCTCTTTTACATTTATTTATTTTTATTTTATGTGCATTGGTGTTTTGCCTGTATGTATGTCTGTATGAGGGTGTCAAATCTTGGAGTTACAACTGCCACATGGGCCTGGAAACTGAACTCAGACCTTCTAGAAGAGCAGTCAGTGTTCTTAACAGCTGAGCCATTTCTCCAGCCTCTGCCTGTATCTTTTAATTGACACTAACTTTGGAGTTAGGAAAGATTTTTGAAGAATTATCTACTCCCTCAATTTCAAAAAGGAACACAACTATTTATTTTTAAGTTTATCTGTCTATCTATCTATTTACTTTATCTATCTATTCACTTTATCTATCTAGTCACTATCTATCTATCTATCTATCTATCTATCTATCTATCTATCTATCTATCTATCATCTGTATCCACTTTACATCCTGATAGTAACCCCATCCCTCCTCACGCCCAGTCCCTCCCTCTCTCCCTCCCCTATTCCTCAGAAAAGGGGAGCTCCCTTTCACATCCATCCCAGCTTATCAGGTTGTATCAGGACTGAGCAGGAATACAACTACTTAAATGGGGGAGTTTCCTGATTTTTAAATTCTTCCTAGAAGTAGATGCTGCAGCTTCATTCTTTAATCTCTATAGTTTCCCTCATATTCATTCAAGGCATATAAAGGATGAATATTTCTTAAGAATTTAATTTTATATTTTGTTTTTGTAACAAATGGTTTAAGGACCGCTTATCTGTGATCTCGGACTTACTTTGTCATGGTCAGTACACTCACTATAGAAAATATTTGAATTTAGAAATATATGCCAAATTTCCTCAAAGGTTTTTGGGGAAATTAGAAGTATAATAATTGTAATAGAGGCCTACAATGTTTTTTCGTTCTCTCAAAGGCCTTTTCAGTTGGTCAGAAGCTTAGAAATGTACATTTTGATTCTGCAGTCACTTTCCTGAGACCAAAATCAGCAAACCTCTGAGGAGAACATTAGCGTTTCACGGAAAAGTAAAGAGAAAAAAAAATATATTTTAAGTTACCTCTCTACTACGATTCAGATTCAGACCTGCCTACTGGAATCTTCCTAAGAGGTCTAAACCTACCATGTGCAAGAGGAACAATCCTCATTTTAAAAAAGTTTCCCCAGCTCTGCTAATCTATTAGTCACTACGCCAGACTTCCCTTCCTCCACCCCTTACTGGCAACAGGCCCACTACCATTTTGATTACAAAATTTACTTGTTTACACTTTGCAAAAACACTCTAAAATCTAGTGACTCATCTTCCCAGTAGCTGCCAGTATAAACCTTTGTCTTTTGCTTGGAAAATACGTGTTCTTTTGTTTTGTTCCTACTGTTTGAGGCAGGTCTCCTTATGCAGCCCAAGCTGGCACTGAACTCTCAAAATCCTAAGCACAGCTCCCAAGTGATGAGATTATAGGCATGTATCAAGCATGCCCAATAAATACTTTTTGAGTAGTGTTGGCTTTCTGTCTTCCTCTGATTCCAAACTGCTATGAGTTCTTAAAAGTCAAATCTGACTATGTCAGTAGTCTTTAAAAATCTTCAACAACTCTATCTCCAGAAGGATAAATGTAAGCTCCTATTCTCTCCTCACGCAGCTTTTTTCTCCAGTTCTCTGAAGGCCTCTCCTTACCTCATACGTCCCTGAGCCTTACGTCTCTGTGTAGAATATTCTCTTCCACCCCTGCTCTTCTCTAAGTACAAATTCCCACAAAACCTTCAAAAATTGCCCTAAATATAATTTCATTTTTGAAAATGTATAATCCCTCCCCCAAATCATTTCCCTCCTATCTATTACTATAACACTTTATTCATATATTATTATATAAAGTGTCTCACTTTGATATGTAATTAGTTTTTAAAAATCCCCCTCTCCCACAGCAAGTTATGAAAATTTCCAGAGCACGAATCATGTTTTATTCATGTTTGCATCTCCAGTGCCTAGTTAAAACAGGTGCTCACACTGAATGAATGAGCACTAATGATGATGACAGGCTTCCTTGGCATCAGCTGGAGAGGCACACATCCTTATACAGAAACGTGACAAAGAGCAAAAACACTCAGATGCTTTTTCAGGCTGCTACTTAGTACCTAAACTGGATACTGAAATAGGTATCTAAAATTGGGTCAAATAATGTTCCAAGCATCTATCCAAATTGTAAAAGCTGAGTTTCCAGTTTAGGGCTATGCTCTCTGGGACAGGATGCCAATAGTATCCAGTTTTTAAAAATGGTAATTCTGGTAAGTCTTACAAGGATACATTGTATAAGCACAAATGTTAACATTCCAGTGTATCTTAGTGAACATTTCATAAATTCACAGGCAGGAAAGCTGAAATTTACTTTGGAAGTTCTGAAATACAAGTTTGTTACTCAAAAGATACATGCTATTTATGTTAAAGAATTAGGTACAAACAACCCTAATTTTAAACCAGAACTCCAAATGCAAATCACAAGGGTAACTGCCTCTTGCATGGCAATCCTATGTAGGATGCTATGGAATGGGTAGTGGCGGTTGTTTGTTTATTTATCTGAGGTAAGGACTTATATATCCTAGCTTGGCCTCAAATTTCTTATGTAGTTGAGCCTTAGTATGGATTTCTACAGTATCTTGCAGTAATTTTGTTTCTGGATCCGCATGAAAATATTCATTTTAATTTATTCCTTTTTCCCCCTTGCCTTCCACTGCCATTTGCAGCAAGGCTTAAAAACTGCTTCCTTCTCTGTAACCAAGCTGCCTTTTGGTTACATCAAGTATAGCAAAGCTTAAACAAACCAACATTTAAATAAAACCAAAGAACAAGGACAATTTCTAGACTAAGGTACAAAACCAAGTGAAAGGCCAGCGCACCTCTAAGAAGAGGCCAGCAGAGAACACTGAGCACTAAAAACCATTATCATGCCAAATTATGGGGAGATGAGAACTGTGTAAGGGCAGCCATGAGCTTAGAATAGATGATTACGATAACAAAGTACATCCAATACACACCAATCCAGGTAGCTGTAAAAATGGCTTCTGGGGGAGAAAAAGTAAAATTACAGACAGTTCTACAGAGGTCACTCTCTCATGTGGACTTTTCAGAAGCCCTCAAGTTGCTAAGTAGTTTCATAGTTAAAAAGAAAACAGGATTTTATTTTTTAGCTGGAGAACTTAATCGGCATGAGACAGGCCAGTCAACACCCCTAATAACCTCCAACCTCCGTACTACCCTCTACTGTCAGTTCAGTACACATTCACTGACCTGCAGTGAAATCACAGGCAGCTTTACATTGGCCTTTAAAACAGGCATTGCTAAGCGTTTCCCCCACCTCCGAAAGCGACTGGTAACTGTACCACTCCAAAAGCACCTCATCTCAGCTGTCTGGTTAACAGTTGGATGAGAGAAAGTGACTGCCAGCTGCCCGCTGCCTGCCTGAATATGTGGCAACTGTGGAAGTTAAGGTGAGAAAGTAGAAAATCAAGGCCTGCCTGAGCTACAGAGCAAGTTTAAGGGTAGCCAGGGCAACTTATTGAGTCTAAAATAAAAAGCTAGAAAACAATGCATGAGGACCTAAGTTCAATTTTCAGCACTGCAAAAAGGTAACCTATTTTACTATCTTTTGTACAGAGCACTATGAATGCTGTAACGTATTTTGTCATTCAGTATTGATGCATACCTAAGAGAAGATTCCAGACATTTCTTTTTCAGTTTTCTTCAATTATTTTATCTTGCACGTGTAGACGGTATAAAGTATAGCCCCATCATTTCAACATGCCAGACGATTTAAGGAAAGACTGCTTTTCTGGGGCTAGAGAGATGGCTCAGTGGTTCTTCCAGAGGACCCAGTTTCAATTCCCAGCACCCACAGGGCAGCTCACAACTGTCTGAAGCTCCAGTTTCAGGAGTTCCGACACCCTCATACAAACATACAGATAGGTAAAACACCAACACATATAAAATAAAAATAAATAAATTATATTAAAAACACATTTTTAAAAAGACTCCTTTCTGGAACCTAAAAGTTCTTCTATACCATCACTGTTACATATCAAAGTTTTATGGGCCAGTGTGGAGGCATAGGCCTGAGTTTCATCCCCAGAGAGCCAACACCCATACCTGTCCTCTGCATGTGTGTGCGCACATGCATTGTACAAATACGGACATATGCACAATAAATAAATGTCACAAAAAGATTCACTTTTTAACATGTCTTTAATATTTTACTTGGAACAAAATTTGAGACCTAGGCAAAGTTTAATTTTAATCATACAGTGAGGAACAACACACTGCTGGCAACAACACTGCTGCAAGAGCTGCGGTGCTAGCTCCTCTCTAACATGGATTAAAAAGGACCACGGGGCTCTTATGTAACAGACAGCAAAGAACAGGCCAGTGTGAGGAGATTGGTAAGGGACGATGTCAAGGCGGCGGCAAGCAGCCAGAACACGGAGACCCTTCCCTGCACGCCATGATAAGGGATAAATGCTCTTACTGCTACTCCAAACATTCCATTCGTCTGAAACAGCTAACACCATATTCTCCGGGTTTTTCTCCTACTTATCTGGCCTCTGTTCCTGTCTCTTTTACCATGCTACTTATTCTATCTGTTTATTAAATGCTAACATTCGCCAGAGCTTCGTACTGAACATCACCTTCTTTGCAGTACTGACACTGAAACTTAGGGCTCCTGGCATATTAGGTAAGTACTCTATCCCAGGCCTAGACTTTCTTCTTCTCTCACTCTGCCTTACACGATCTTCCTCAGCCAACAATTTCAATTAATTACCTACAATTGACAATCCTACACTTTTTGTACGGGTCTTTTCTCTAAGGTCCAGATGCATGTATCCATCCACTTCATCGAATATTTCTTATTTATTTTTTTATAAAATTGTGTTAATATACGAAGATCTATACCAATGTAACATTTTTTGCATATTAATGTTCTTCGCTCTCAAATTAGATTCATTAATCTGCCCTTTTACTTATCAGTCCAATAACTGACCCCTTTAAAATAATAACAAACATCTATTACCCACAGAATGACCAAAAACCATGCATGCCCCCATGGGAATGGGATGCAGTTTTTCTTTTTGGATGCCCAAGAAAATTGGAGTATTGTCCAGTCTTAGGAAAGCCAGCTGTAAATTTTGCTGTCCAATCTCTGCATGCTGCGAAAGTTCAGAGCTTACCTGAAGTCCTGACTGAAACAGTCTGTGATGCTGGACAACCTAGTAGTCTTGAGCTTGTGCTGCATGTAGATGTTTGAGGAAACAGTTACTGAGATCGTCTATGAGGTAGGGGTCACCTGGGCTACTTGTCTTGTTTAGAAAAATTTTTAATCAATAAATCATTATTTAATCTATCTTAGGGAGCTATTATATTCCCCTTTTCTTTTATGACCATCTTTAAAAAGTTATTGTTAGGTCTTTTCTTAATTGTTTGACCTATAGGATTACAAGTTGTATCTGTGACAGGTTTTATGTCATAGTGTCTAAAAAAGTACTTGCTGAAGCACCATCAGCCATAATTTGTAAAGGCATCTCTGAGACAGTCACCACCTTAGAATCATGCTCTCCAGAATTTAGGGCAAAAGCCCACTGGAATTCTGAATATGAAACTATGCCATGGTACATATATTTCAGTTCTCCAAACTCTGTAAATTAGAGCATATAAGCAATTGTATGGCCTTGTTCCAAGGTAACACCAGGCAGAACCTGTATATCTACTTTAGCATATAGACCTCTATCAGTAGTTGAATCTTGAAAACACACACACAATATCCAGTCTGACGGTGTTGTTGGCCTATAGCCTTTGTAGCTAGCATCTCAAGGGGCCGCCATTTTGCAATTTCTTCAACCCTTTGTGTACTTTTTTCATGCGGAATTACCTCTTTTGGTGTTACTGTAAGTTCCAGATTAGATTTCTCTGAAGGTTCCCTATTTTGATTCAAAGATTTTTCCAACCCTGTTCTAATTTTAGGATCTAACTTCTCAGTCTCTTTTTTTCTCCAAGTCTGTCTAATTCTGATCTTTCCCAAAGACAATATACAGAATTAAATGATCACTGAAAAAATTATTTGTATGCTAAGAGAACCAAACTCAAATGGAGTAGCCCCGTGTCACTGTGTCTTCCTCCAGTTTCAACATAAAATATTCTCTTTGCTCTCTAAACCTGTTCCTAAGGACTTTACTCTCTTAGGCCCAGCTTATTTCTTCTAGACCTTACCAGCTCAGATGCCTGAGTCTTTTCTCAGTCTGGCTCTGGCTCAAGCTCATGAGGCTTTTCTGCATCTATCATTGGGTCTTGACCTCTCCTGGATCTGGGAAGTTACTGTGTCTAGCAGTGTTTGCTCCTCTGGCCAGCAAGAGCCCCTTCTCAAAGAGGCTTTCCTGCTTTGGCCAGGAAAGTCTGGCTTTTAGGAGCTCACTTGTTATAAAGAGCCACTTTTACCTCTTAGCAAGAATTTCCTAAAAGAACTGCCTCTCTGGGGTTTGTATCAGTTTTTGTTTTTCTGCAGTGGCTGCAGGCCTTCCTGCTCTGTGGGGAGTCTAATCAGGAAACTGTGGCCACTCTTTTGAACAAAACTAAGAAACTGCTCTGTAG
>OU015752.1:113079879-113100133 GCA_907169655.1 Acomys percivali | reverse complement strand
TAACGGGCTGGGCATGATAGTTCATGTCTATAATTCCAACAAGGAAGCTAAGGAATAGGAGTGTAAAGTCAATCTTGGTTACAGAGTATGTGTTAAGATAGCTTGAATTACAAGAGACATCTTAGTTACTTTTCCATTGCTGTGCTAAGACAGCATGATTTAACTTGGGGCTCACTGTGTTAGAGGGTTAGGGTCCATGACCATCCTTTTGAGGAGCATAGCGGAAGACATGGGACTCAAACAGTAGAGCTTACATTTGACCCACTGCAAGTGGGGGAGGGGACACACACAAGCATGCTAACGAGCGAGCTAACAAGGAAGGCTGTGGGCTTTTGAAATATCCAAGCCCCACCCCCAGTGACATACACAGGCGCGCGCGCGCACACACACACACACACACACACACACACACCCCTAAAAACATGGATACCAACAATGGAAGGTCTTTACTAGTGGGGAGGAATATTCATGATATATTTTCTTACATGGAAATTTCTGATAAAAAACAAAAACCAGAACAAGAAACCAAAGACAACAGGCAAGCCACAAGTGCATTTCAGGAAAAACCAGCTCACAAGGAGCCTCGGGCCAGTCTTCCAGGAGGGATGCAGAGCAGCATGGTCACAGGCAATGCCTTAAGATCTTCCTGCTGGACTGTGACCTTAACCGTTTGTAGGAAGAGCTCATAGCATTTTATAGGAGGCTTTTCCACGGTCTCTCGGGTTCCTAATGTTACATGCATATGAATGATCATAGGACTCAGACATAAGCCAACTTATTAACACCCACTACTTTTTATGTCTTTTATAGATTGAGTCTCGGTGTAAGATTTTATTTGACCTTTGGACAAAAAAAAATATGAAACTAACACAACAAAGGACTTTAAAATCTTTCCCATGCCCAACCAACCTATGGCCCAACCTTACCTTGGTCATATAAAAGTTATGAGAGCAACACATGCAACAGGAGAAAAAAATTTTTTTCTAAGTTATTCTCCCACTAGAAGCTAAAAAATAGTATATCAAAGAAGCAGAAAACCAAGAATCAACAGTTTAAGATGCTCAGAACCAGTGACCTTTTTTTTTTTTTTAAATCATCAAGGTGTAGAACCCTCTGCTTCTTCAAGGATTTCCAAGAAAATATTAAACAAATGTTTTGAATTGCCTCCCAGTTATCTGTTCTCATGGCAGAACAAATATAGCTGAGCAGTTTCAGTCTCAAGGGAACGAGATAGAAAAACCCACACAAGTCAGCTGTCTCCATATAAACTGTGCAGCGGGGAGCGAGTGAGTGAGCGAGCAGCAGTGAGCTAACACTGGAAAAGAACACAGTCACTGATGGAAAGTTTACTTAACCCGCACAGCCACCCAAGTGCTCACATGCTATTTCATCTCCTTTGCTTTTTCCTGTCCTCTACTTTGTCCCCGCACCCTCACTTCTGTTTACTCATAATCCCAGAATGGAAAAGTTGAGAGTAAAACTGGTAAGTAAAAAGCAGGCCATAGAAACCTGAAAGGTCTAAAGCCAAACCCTGAGCCACTGTATTGCTTATTCCTATCTGTAATTTCTCTTCAAAATCATAAAGAAAATGCAGACTATTACCCATCTGTGTGCTCCACCACCCATGTGTGTGTGTGTGCGTGTGTGAATTTCAATTGAGGGTTCCTAAGAAAGCTAAATGTAATCTTCATGATAGAGAGAAAACAGAATCAAAGAACCTAAGCTATACAGACTTAAACATCAATGCTTAAAAATGGGACCACTGAGTGTTAGGTCAAATGCCATACACAGGCAGCTCTGAGTAAGATCAGTTCTAGAATCCAGGTTCTCAGGCTCCGGTGCAGTTACTAGCACTAGTATTCCAGGTTGTTCCTATGCTGCTCGTTTCTCCATAGAGATAAGATGAAGTTAATGGTATTCGGAATGGCTTTTGATGTGCTTTGTTTGAGACAGGGTTTCTCTGTGTAGCCTTCCCATCCTGGAGCTCACTCTGTAAACCAGGCTGGCTTCAATCTCAGAGATCCACCTGCCTCTGCCTCCCAGAGGAGATTAAAGGATTGATCAATCCTTTAATTTATTCATTAATCCTTTTTTAAATATATCCTCTTATAAAGGATTTTATATTATAATCCCTTTATAAGATAAGGAATTAATCCTTTAATTAAATTGTTGGGATTAAAGACATGTACTACAAACATCCCTCTCCCCGCACCCCCCACTCAGAATGCTTCTTTAAAAATCACCCTAAAGTATACAGTGCTTTCCCACATCCACCTGTGTGGTGTACTCATGTGTCCACGTGCCTATGTGTGGAAGCTGGAAGTTGATACTAGGTGCCTTCCTCAATCATGACCCTATTTTTGTTTTGTTTTGAGATAGGGTATCTCACTGAGCCTGGAGCTCAGTTTTGACTAGGCTGGCTGTCTAGGAAGCCGTCAGGATCCTCTTGCTCCATTAACTCCAGCACTGGGGTTACAGACACAGTGGCCCACTCACTGTCTCACATGGGTGCTGAGGATCTGAACCTGGGTCCTTATGCTTGTGCAGCAAGCAATTTACCAACTGAGCCATCTCCCCAGAACCAAAGTATAGAATTCTTATCAAATAAAACAAAAGGACAAAGTTTGCTAGGCAGTCTCCAAGGATGTACAATTGGTAGTAGGGAACATACAAGTTTCCTGTCAAGCTGTGCTCAAATAGGCTTCTAGAAGTGCTAAAGGAACGGTCCTGACGAGTCCTTAGAGAGCATCGTACAGATAAAAAGGAAACCTAAGGGAAACGGGAGCAGCAATGACCCGCGTGTACTTTGTTGGGCGTGTTATTAACAAGACTTTCACTGCCTAGCCACTCTTAGTAAGTCCAGTTTCTTTCCACGTTTTTTGGTTGCTACAAATGTGTATTGGTACACACTGAACTTCTAAAGTAAAAATAATCTTTCTTAAACTTAGGGTCCACCCACATTCCAGAACACCCACGCCCAGTCCGAGAAAGGTTTCATTCTGACAACAATTTGCTGTACAGAAAAGGAAGTTGTAACTGTCTGCTGTCCTGCCAAACATCTGAGAACAGGCAAGAAAAAATGGAAGAAGTAAGGGCCAGCGACTCGTAAGCTCAGATGTTGATATCAGAGAGAGAGTAAAGGTGGGGACCAAGTGAATAAAGAAGTGAGCTGAGGCTGTGGAGCTGCATACTGGATTTTATACTAGCCAGTGCAGGGCCTAATATACTTCTTTCTTTTTTTAGTTAGCTTTTTCCAAGTTCTTTAAAATTAGACTAAAAACATGCCAAATTAAATTTTTGAAAAATTAAAATTTGGTTCCATACACTTACGAGCTGCTTTGTTAAAACCTAAACTCCAAACAAGTCCCCCACAAATTATCTTCACACACTATATAGCAGAAATAAGTAACAGTGAACTTCAATCAAAACACAAAATATGTCTTTCCAACACAAAAGATGTCTTTCCCACATGTCATTCCTGTAAGAGCGGAGTGATCTTAATAACAGCAGTCCTCCATAGGCTGTGCGGCTGTTAGGAGAGGTTATGAGACCTTCAAGGGGTGGAGCCTGCTAGAGGAAGTACGTCACTGGGGGTGGACTCAGAGTGTTCACAGCCTCACCACATCACATGCCCCTCTACCATGACCCCCATGTGTAGATGAAAATGTGAACACCCAGCTCCCTGCTCTTGCCTTACCCGCCATGATGGACTCCATCCCTCTGCAAGCGAAAGCTATGCCAAACCCTTTCTTCTTTTAAGTCGCTTTTTCTAGGGGTATTTTTATAAACGCGACATAAAGGTGATCAGTACAATGCTATAGCTATATTCACTCGTGCAACATAGTTAGAATATAATAGAATTTAGTGAAAGGGTGGAAATAATTAAAATTCTACAAGTAAAGAATAACTCCAATGAGCTAAAGTACATGTGATAATACTCTGAAATAGTAAGTGGCCTTAAAGGAATAAGGTAGATTCCTAGAAAGAGCAGTAAGAACTACTGATGAATGAAGAAAGAAGATAGAGTGCACTGAAAATAGTATTATCTGGGTAGTAAATATAAAGAAGGCATACATATTCCTGTAGGAGTATAGAATCCCTCTGCATTAGCACACACATACTCAGTATTGTGCTGTACAACACTCAGCTACCACTCCGGCCACCCCACCCCAAAATCTATATCATCTGTGAACTGTTGGGGTGCGTGGAAGGGTTGATCCTGCTGCTACAACGCTGCAGGCTCTCCATGACATAAGGCAACAACAGGAAATCCACGAGGAGTTCCGGTGAGGATCCAATATTGATGGTGTCACAGACGCCAGAGACCTTGAGCCAGACCAATGACTCATAGCAACGAACATTTGCAAGAGAAGGTGTGGGGACAGAAAGGTATAGTGTGGGAGACACTGTAACACACTACAGCTTACATGACCAGATGTTTTCCATGCTTTGCTTTGTTCTGTTTGTATGTTCTTTTTATTTTGGGGGGAGGTTGCAAGAGTGGAGAGCAGATAAGATACAAGGGGACGGAGAGATGAGTGGGGCTGGATGTTTCAGTAAGCCAAAGCAACTGAAGACAACAGTACGACCAGGGGAATCGAATGCTAGGCTTTCTTTCATGAGAGAGCTGACCCAGGTTAGCTCATTTGCCATCTAAAAATTTAAAAGGAGATAGGTAGGAGTAACTAAAAAGTAAAATCATTGCCGGCGGTGGCCGTACAGAAACCTTTAATCCTAGTACTCAGAAGGCAGGCAGATCTCTGTGAGTTCGAGGCCAGCCTGGTCTACAGAGTGAGTTCCAGGACAACTAGGGTTGGCTACAGGTTCAGCTCTCAGCCCCTTCCTGGCAGTTCACAACCATCCGTAATTCCATTTCGGGAGATCTGATGTCCTCTCTCCCCTTGGGCACTAGGCATGCAAGTGGTACATGGCATACATGCAGGCAAAATATACACAGTTTTTTTTAAATCAGGCAGAACACAAAAGAGATGGGGCATAAAAATGTAGTCATGACATTTACAACCACCAAAACTCCTACTGTCCAGTAATATCTGGTTAGTCTAGAAAGCACAAAAGTTAGGCAAGGGATGTTATTGTCCTTATGGTACTTTTTGAGGTTTTCCTGTGTGTCTTCTAGTCAACTGTTATAACTTCTAAGTATGACATTATTCACACTCTGTAAGTGAGAAAACTAAGGATCAACATGGTGGGCTGGGAGTGGGGAAGAGAACGGCAGTTTCATCCCCTTACTGCGTGGATGATTGTGGGAAACTCTTTTGACCCATTCCTCAGTGAAACTGGTAAAAAAAAAAAAATTGTTGAAAACAACCAGTGAGGTCTCTAGAAATAGTTCCAAGAATGTGGAGCAAACCAAGAAAGATCTATTTAAAATAATCTACCAGAAATTAGCATGGACAGAGGAGCCTATAGTGTTTGCATTAGAGACCATTCCTGCCCACCCCTCCTCAGAGCTCAGAAGGACAGAAACGCTACTTGGACCTGTGGTTCCCAACCTTCCCAAGACAGAAACGCTACTTGGACCTGTGGTTCCCAACCTTCCCAAGGCAGAGACCCTTGGATACAGCTCCTCCTGTTGTGGTGGCTCCCACCCATACAATAATTTCCTTGCTACTTCATAGCTGTAAGTTTGCTACTGTTATATGGATAGTAACATAAACATGATATGCAGGAGATCTGATCCCAGACCCCAAAGGGGCCTTGACCCACAGGTTGAGAACCCCTGACTTAGACTGACACAGCCAAATCACACAAAGCCTTTGCTTGCCCCATAAGTCCCACCCAGGTAAAAAGCTCTTGCTCCAGTTCACGGAACTCCAGGCCAGGTGAGGTAAACCCAGGCCACCTGGAGCTGCTGTTCCCCTCAGCACTGGGCTTCTAAATGAGGAAGTTATTCAGAGAGTCATCTGAGTCTCTGCCTCGAGCACTAGAACCCCAGCTCCAAGATCTTGTCTCTGCAGAGAAGCAGGCCAGAAAGCATCAGTCCAAATCTGTCCCTAAGGGCAGAGATTTGCAACAGTCTCCGGGAAAGTTCACACGGGAGCGTGCTCTCCAGAGGGGCGGTGAGCGCAGCAGGAGGCCGCAGGAGGCTGGCAGGTCCACTGGGACAGGCTAAACTCTAGGTCTGTTAGTGTGCTGGAATGAAACTGGGAAAGCTGGCTGCAAACAGTCATTCTGAGGTCAGAAGAGATGTACATGCTGACCATGAGAATGATCCCCACACAGAAGCCCTATCTATGGCCCCATCTATGGCCCATGACAACCAAAGAAAGCCCTGCCCAAGTTAGAAAGTGTCCAGTCTGGCTAAGTAAGTGGGCATATTCAAGGCTGTGCCCGCCTGGGGGCACAATAGGTCTTCACACTTCTGGGGCAGAAGTAAGGGAAGGAGTAAACAATCTCCTATCTCTAGAATGTGTAAAAGAACCCCTACAACTCAACTGACTACAAAAGACAAGCAAGGCAACTTCAAAATGGACAAAGGCAAAGATTTAATACATGTGAGAAAAGCTACTCAAGACAATACAACTTAAAGCCACAGTGAGATACCACGTCACACACCAGGAGAATTATAATCAAAGAGATTGAAAAATAACACATGTAGGTAAGGACACAGTGACACTGGAGCCCCCTTACAGTGCTGGTGGCAATATAGACACCTTGGAATATACTGACGGGTTCTTAAATAAATGTTGGACAGAAGTTAGCAAATCCAAGAAATGTTCATCAGACAAAAAATTTACCCAATCTTCTCTCCATGGTACTCATACTACCCCCAAAGTAGAAAACAACACAAATACTCATCAAATGCCAAATGGATACACATGATGTGGCATTTGCATACTAGAATATACACTGGATATAAAAATGCAAGTACTGATACACACTACAACATGGATGAACCCCATATTACCACGAATTCCAGGAGAATCAAATTTACATAAAGTAGGTTAGTGGGAGTTATAAGCAGGAATGGGAAAAGGCTGCTAATGAGTTCTGGGTTTGTTTTTGAGGTAATAAAAATGTGCTCATAATAAAGCATGGTAACTGACTGGAAAACTCACTTAGCACACTAAAAGCCATGAAACTGTAGTTTCTTTCTTACTGACTTTGTAGACCAGGCTGACCTTGAACTCACTGAGATCTGCCTGCCTCTGCCTCCTAGAGTGCTGGGATTACAGGCACCGAGTCAGTATATTTAGCAGTATGTGAAACATGTCTCCCAAAGCGCTCTTACTCTGTTTTAAAGACAGGGTCTCAAGTTCCTCAGGCTGCCCTCAAACAATAGTGAGGATGAATTTAAACCCTAGTTCTCTGCCTCATTGGAACTGAGCCCAGGGCTTTGTGTTTGCTAAACAGGAATTCTCCCAACTGAGCTACTTTCTGCTCTTTCTCATTCCTCAAGTTATCCATCTTTTTTTTTCCATTAATTTATTTACTTTACATTCTAGTAGGAAGTTCCCTTCCCTCCTCCAATGCCTCTCTCCCTTTCTCAGAGAAGGCAAGACCTCCCATGGATAGCAACCCACCTTGGCATATCAAGTAGGACTGGGCCCATCTTTTATTGAGGCTGGACAAGTCTGTCCAGTTAGGGAAAGGGATCCAAGGGTAGGCAACAGAGTCAGACACAGCCCTCGCCCCTGCTGTTAGAGGTCCCACATGAGACCAAGCTGTACATCTGTCACATATGAGTTGGGGGGGGCAACTAGATCTGTCCCATGGATGCTCTCTGGCTGGTGGTTCAGTCTCTGTAAGCCCTATAGGTCCAGGTTAGTTGATTTTGTAGGTTTTCTTGTGGTGTCCTTGATCTCTCTCCCAATTTCAACCCTTCCTCCCCCACTTCCCTAAGATTCCCAAGCTCCACCTAATGCTTGTTTGTGGGTCTCTGCATCTGATTCCCTCAGCTGGGGTGAAGCCTCTCTGATGGCTGTTACAGCCACCCATCCATATCCTCTAGAATTCATCAATAGGCACCCTCTTGTGTGTTTACTTGGGGTCTAAGAAAAGCCCATACTAAATTCAATTCTCTAAGTCTTCTTTCCCTGGAAAGCCTTCCCTGAGGCAGCCAATTCACGTGTTCACTTAAGAGCTTTAAGATTTATTTTTCATTTATATGTATGCATGTATATATGTATGAGAAGTGTATGTACACCACATGCATGTAGTGTAGAAAACCATCAAGGCCAGAAGAGGAAGCTAGAGCTACAGGCAGTTGTGAGCTACCATGTGTGTACTGAAACTGAGCCTGGGTCTTCTGCACGATGACTAAGGACTCCTAACTGATGGGCCATCTCTTCAGACCCTGAAGCTTTTTCTATCTACTCAGTCATCACTGACCTAATTTTGCTTGAGGTTCCCTATCGCCTATAATCGGTAACAGTGTGATCTCAACTGTATATATAAAGTCATTTCACCTCACTCTTCTGCCCACAGCCTCTAATTCCTACCTTAATTTCTTTTATCTTCTCAGAGACAAACCGCAGATGTTTTTGGACTTATAATGTGCCTGCATCCTGATAAGTCCCTCATCAACACAAAATATTAAATATTGAAAAATACATTTAATATATATATCCCATTGAATATAACCCATTGAATATTTTGACTTAGCAACATACCACACTGAAGAGTTGGTGTACTAAGGATCGTGGGGCTGACTCGTGGTTGTGGCTATTACTACCCAACATTATGAAAAACTATTCCTACCACACATTATTAGCCCAGAAAAAGATTACATTTCAGAATATGGTTTCTGGGCTGAGAGTGTTTCCCTTTAGTATGTTCAGGGCTTTAGGTTTAATTCCCAGCACAGCAAAACCAGAGTTCTGTTTCTGCTGAATGTTTATCACTGTTTGCAGCTGAAAAAGATCCCACACTGATCCATCCTAAACCGGGGACCATTCACGGATGCTCCAGAATTGCGTAGATCAAACACGATTTTGAATTCAGCTAGGACGCTGTGACCAAACAGGAAAAAGATACAAATACTTTATTACTTCCTGCCACCTTAGCAGTTTACAGGCTAGAACTAATCGTCATACCCCTTGCAATATTTAACACAGCATCTTGAACACAGACGGTATCAACTGTGTGCTGGATAACAAATGAATGCCTTGAATACAGCTTCTTACTTATGTATGTAATTGTCTCTAAATCTTAACAAATATCCAAAGTCTTAAAATTTTCATATAGGAAATAGAGATGACAGAAAGGAAACAAAACTAAAACAATAGGATATGTATGTATTCACTTCTCGGTGAGTACTGGAAATTCATATTTTTACTTTGATATTTCAAGATGACTCTTAATGCTGCCCTCAAACCAGTGTGTAATTATCTTTAAGTGCTTAGGGATATTTTCAATGCTATGGGGGTTGCGGTGGGAGAGCTCATTAAAAAAAAAAGAAAAGCAAGAATTTAAATACCAAAGCCCACTCCCCTTTAAAAGTAGATGCCAAAATCTGTAGCCCTAAACTCGAACAAGCAGCTAGGAGATTAACAATAAATCCTGGAAGGACAGGGTGATGTACAGTGAGCCTGGGGAGCTCTTCCTCCAAACAATGAAGGGTTTGTAGGTTAAGTTAGTCGTGAACTTCTGCAGGTAATGGAGAGAGAAGGCAAGTCACACAGAGCACAAACACCTCCGAGTCCTGAGCCCCGGCCTACGTGACTGTAGGTGTACTACATCCGTGACCTCCGAGTCCTGAGCCCCGGCCTACGTGACTGTAGGTGTACTACATTCGTGACCTCCGAGTGCTGAGCCCCGGCCTACGTGACTGTAGGTGTACTACATCCGTGACCTTCGAGTGCTAAGCCCCGGCCTACGTGACTGTAAGTGTACTACATCCGTGACCTCCGAGTGCTAAGCCCCGGCCTACGTGACTGTAGGTGCACCACATCCGTGACCTCCAGAGCGTGTCTTCACGGTTCTCCGAGAAGCCACGTCTAATTCCACCATGTAAAATCCCAGTGTCTGGTCTGGAAATAATATATATGGGCACAGAACACGTCTCACTTGTTTAGCTTTAGAAATATCTTTCCCTCTTCTTAGTCATACTCAGCTGGCCTTCCTGAGTGATCTAGAGGTCAGAGGACACAGGATGTAATCTATCAGATTTGCTGACGAGAGTTCCCCAGGAGCAAATCAGTTATCTCCAAATTTATCATTAAAGTTCAAGAAAGACAGTTTTTAACTTGTCTGAATTCCTTCAAAGATTCCCCTTTTATCTGTAATGACTCGAATCCTCATCCATTTTAACTATTAAGTGGTTTAGTTAGGGAATTACGATGTGTATTTAAGGTGGATAATTTTTCTGCAGTTCACATTCAGAACACTAAGAAGAAAATGTAGCGAACAACCAGAAGAATATTCTTAAATATACTGGTTTTTTATTTGCTGCTTTCTTTGAATTCATACACACAGATGCTAACACTTCCACTTCAAATGTTGAAGTCTTTTTTTTTTTTTTAAGTACCAGTATTACAGGAACACTATACCTTTCTTGGCTCTCAAGTAATTTTTATTTTGCTTTTTCCAAAAAGATAATTATCATCAAGATGTCTTCAACTTTTGTATGAAAGACAACCTTTGATTCTTATTCTTAATAATGACTTGATTGGACAAGATTACTTCTTACAGTGAATGCTTTGTTTTATAGCATTAAGAGAAAACACTGTTACCAAAGACAGAAAGTACCAATGCAGAGAAAGTAAATTTTGTCAACTGACAGAATCAAACAAATGTGTAAAAAAGCATCTTTTAGGAATAAAAAAGTCAGTAAACAAACAACAGAAACAGAAAACAACATATAGTTTGGTGTCCATTAGTCTACTACTAAATAATGATGATATGGAATAGCAAAGTTTGTAAATAAATGGCTTTCAAATGTCTACAAGTAAAAACAAACAAACAAACAAGGCGGTGGTTGAGTATTTTATTTCATTTGACTTTATAGCAGAGTCTTATGATGCTCTAAAATGCACAATGCCCCTGCTTTAGCTTATCTGAGATCTGGAAAGTACATGAGTATAATTATAAGCATGACCTGTTCTGGTAATGCATTATTACTTTTACCTGCAATGTGGACAGGTTTACAGTATCTGGCACTACTAGGAACTCAGAAGATAACTACTAAGGAAAGAATAAACTCGGAGCTGGAGAAGGCTCTGTGGTTAAGAGCATGCACTGCTCTCGAAGAAGGCATGTTTTGTAAACAGCGCCTACACATCAGCTCACACGCATCTGTAAGTCCAGCCCCAGGGTATCTGGAGCTCTTGTTTGGCTTCCACAGGTATCTGGCATGTAGGAGGTACACATACATACGTGCAGGCAACACTCATAAGATAAAAACAAACCTTTCAAACTTGTAGTTTAATTAAACTACAAGTCTTCTTCTCATCTTAACTAGGACAAGAAGGCGAGAAAAAAGGCAAACGAGGCTACAAATAGGAGAGGTCAAAGTATCCTTGGTTTGCAGATGATACGATTCCATACATTAAAAACTGTATTCATGATTTTTCTGTTGCTGTGATAAAATATGATTCCGGAAGGATGGGAAACCATTATGATGGGATAGCATGGCTACATGTGGCAGGCACTGCAGCAGAAGCAGGAAACTGAGAGATCATATCTTTTACCACAAGCACAGAGTGGAGGAGCTGGAAGCTGGGTAAGACTATAAACTCTCAAAGCCTGCTTCCAGTGACACACTTCCTCCAGCAAGGCCACACCTCCCACACTTCTCCAGATAGTGCTACCAACTAGGGAGTGAGTGTTCAAACACCTGAGCCTATGGGGAACATTTCTCATTTTAACTACCACAAAGATTCCAAAGACTATCAGAAGACTCTTAGATAGAATAAACACTGCAAAGCGGCAGGCTACAAACCTAAAACAGAAATACAGAAACCTTCTTATAGACCAATGACAAATACTGACAACTAAATAAGGGAAACAATTGTATTCACAATTGTCCTAAAGCAAACAAACAAGCAAGCAAAGGGCTTTGGGATAAACCTTGGGAAATGAAGGACTACAATGAAAACTTACACGCTGGAGAAAACGCAGCTTCTTTGACATACGGTACTAGAAACACTGAATGTCCACGTGCAGAAGAATAAACCTAAATCTCCATCAAATGGCTTGTATAAAATCTACTCCAGATGGACAGGAGGCCTTAATGAGAGAATGAAAGTCTAAAACTATTAGAGAAAAAGCCGGGAAAACACTTCAACATAGAGGCATAGGTAAGGACTGCCTAGTAGCTCAGGAAATAATGCCCACAGCTGACAAGTGAGGGCTCGTGAGGTTAGAAAGCATCTGTAGGAGCAAGAGAAGCAAGTGAGTGAAGAGACCGCTTTGGATGTGCAAGCTACGCATCCAATAAAAGATTAATACCTAGAATATACAAAGAACTAAAATAAAATAAAATAACCAAAAGCATAAATACCAGAATCAAACAACCCAATTGTCTTAGTCAGTGTTCTATTGCTGTGAAGAGACACCTTGACCACAGCAACGCGTATAAAGGAAAGCATTTAATTGTAGCTGGCTTACAGTTCAGAGGGTTAGCCCATTATTTTCATGGCAATGAGCATGGTGGCATGTGGGCATGCTGGAGAAGGAGCTCAGAGTTCCACACCCAGTCTGCACGTGGCAGGAAAAGAGAGACATTGGGCCTGACATGGACCCCTGAAACCTCAAAACCCATGTCCAGTGACACTTCCTCATCTGAGACCACATCTCCTAATCCTTTCACAGAGTACCATTCCCTGGTGCCCACGTATTCAAATCTATGAGCCTATGGGGGCCATTGTCATTCAAACCACCATACCAACTGATAAACAGTCTAATGAGACGAACAAACAGTTCTGAAAAGATGAAGCAAAAATGGCCAGTAAGCATATGAAAGAAAAAAGTTCACCCTAGCTAGCATAGTAATGCAAATGAAAACTACATCGAGATTCCATCTCCCCCTAGTCAGAATGGCAGTCACTAAGAAAACAAGCAACAGTAAACGCTGCCAAGGATGGGGAACAGAGAGCATCCATAAACTGCTGTTGATAATGTGAACTAGTCTGGCCGCTCTGGAAATCCCTACAAAGGCACCTCAAAAACTCCAGAACTGAACCAATCACATGACCTAGGTATTTATCTGAAAGACTTCAAAGAAATATTTGTACATGAGTGTTTACTGCAACACTACTCACAATACTAAGTAATAAAACCACCTAAGTGTCCATCATCCAAAGCACGGTATACGTCAGGTGTGGTGGGGCACGCCTGTACTCCCAGCACTCTGGGAGGCAGAAGCAGGAGGATCTTTGTGAGTTCAATGCCAGCCTGGCCTACAAGGCGAGTCCAGGACAGCCAATGCTACACAAAGGATCCCTGTTACCAGGGGGGTGGCGAGGCAGGGAGGAAAGAAAGAAAAGGAGAAAGAAGTATGGTATATATGCACAATGGAAGGTTTTTAAAGACAAGTTTAATATAAATCAGGCTAATTTTGATCTCGCTATATGGCTGAAGATCACCTTGAATTTCTGATTCTACCACGTCCATCTCCTGAGTGCTGGAATTACAAAGATTCACCACCATGCTCTGTATATGAGATAGTGAGACTTGAACCCAAGCTTTGGCAAGCATTCTGCCAAATGAGCTAATTTTCCTGCCTACACAATGGATTTTTTTTCAGTCATAAAGAACAAAGATGCCATTTGCAGAAAAATGGATGCTATTATGTTACGTCTATCTTAGAAAGACAAATTTCACACTTTCATTATTGGCTTCTAGATTTTATATACATACATAAAATCACATATGCATATATGACATGAGAGAGGAAACAAAACTGTATAGGGGAACAAAGGGGACAAATAGGAGAGCAGAGAAAGGAGAAGATGGGAGAACATGTAGGGGAAATGTGCTAAAATAAAGATGAATAGAAAAAAAGTATTCCAGGAGGTGTATCATTTCTTATGAAGAAAATCTATTCCTCTGCAAATTTGGAAAATTCTTTATTTGTCTATTCTTTTGTTTAACTCTTAATATTTTTGGTTAGCATACAAAGAAATGTGCTTGACTGTGACAATTATTTATCATCATCATCATCATCATCATCATCATCATCCTTTGTTCTTATTTACAACCCTTCTTCTCCCTGCCACCCCACCCCCACCCTGCTGGCCCCATTCCTGACTCCCTGCCACCCCACCCCCACCCTGCTGGCCCCATTCCTGACTCCAAACTTCCCTCCCTTCTGACTTCACTGACATATATAATCCACAAAAATGCAAACAGAATACTAAATTAAAAATTGATCTCTTCTAGTTGCAGTGAATAATAGGGCTGGAAGTGAAAGGGATCAGAGCAGTGGGAGCGGCTTTCAAGGGTGACCACTGACAACTTCAGGTGCTGCTGTGACCTTCAGTGCACAAAACCATTCTTAGAGTTAAAGCAAAGCCTTAACGAAAAACCTGAAGCAGCAGTCGGAGGAGTAGTACAGCTTACCTCCACCTGGAAAAGCTCTCCAGCCCCCTCACAGTCATTGGATGTGATGACTGGAGTATGAATGTGCACAAAGCCATTGTCCTGGAAGAGAAAGGAAAACTCTTCAGTACATTTGTATGTAAAACAACTCCAGGAACAAATGCGTTTTACTATTAAAATGACACCAAAATAATACCATTACACATCTCTCAACGGCTCTCCAAATACAGGACAAAGATCAGTTAAGTGTTTTTTTTGTTTGAGGGTGTTTGAGAGTGGTTTGCTAAGGACTACAGACTGGCCTTGAAGTCTCCATCCTCCTGTCTCTCAGTCTCTTGTGCTGGGATCACAGCCATAACTGTCATATCTGGACAGCTGAATGTTTGGTCATGTTTAGAAGCACGCCCAAGTTTGAAATATGGAAGTTTTAAAGATGTACCTTGTCTAACTACTTCACCTCAAAAACACACGAGCTGTGTCCCAGAGAGATCTCATGAATTTCCAAGTTAGACAGCTAGTCGGCAGCTAAGGCAGGGATGGAGCACAAACATATTCTCCCCCCACCCCCGCCCCCCGCCCCCTATTTCTGTCCACGTTCCCAATATACTGGTGATGACCTAAGGAACACACTTTCCCCCAAGGCTAACGTGGAATGATGTCGCCCGCAGCGCTAATGGAATGTAAAGTGAACAATATGAAGATCATTTCATCTTGAAATGAAACCTCAGCTGTAATGAATCATCAAAAAGGAGAAAATAAAGGCTGATAAGTAAGGACTAAAGAGGTAAATAGGAAGAGGGAGCAAGGGCTTCTAACAAGTCTCTGTCATCCAATCGATGGCACGACGCACTGCACATGACGCAGGCAGCGTGTGTACTTCTTTGGCCTGAAGAACATTCTGAGAGGAGCAAGGCCATCCATCACGGAGGCGCCCAGCTGCAGTCTTTCCGATCAAAAGTCTGCGAGTAGTTCCATTAGTGAACCACAAAAGCTGCTGCTAGCAGGATCGAAATAACCCATCAACTTCAAGGTCACACTTCTTTCATTTTGACTATGCATGCAGGCAAAAGGTTACATCCAGAACAGATGTGGCAGGACAGGAGTGCAGGTAGCTAAGAGTGAATTTACGGCACACGGGCGGAATGCTATGTACTTAATGCAGAATTTCAGCCTCGAAATCAATACAATAAACTCATACATCTGCATCCCTGCCAGGTTCTGCCTATCCCTGGTAGAATGTAAAAACATCTGTAGGCATAATCAAAGAGTGGTTCTGACCACAAAAGAAATTATTTAATCAACAACTTACCCAGATATAAACTGGTTAAACATTCAAGATATAAATTTACATCCCCAGAAATTATTCAAATAGGCTCTAAACCTGAAAGTGGCATGCTTAGAGGCGCTGTACAAAGCTGTACACTCACTGTAAAGGAACAACGAAATGCAATCAATAAGATTATTGCATAAAATTTTTATTTCTTATGAGCCAAGAAGTATGGTCATGAATCATTTATTCCATGCGGATGTAGGCAACGCTGAGCATGAGCACAGTAAACAAAGGGAGGAAGTGAAGAATCCAAAGGCAGCGAGGGTGGGGAGAAGAAACGGAGTGGCTAACTGTAACTGCCCACGTTAGATCTGCTGAGATGCCGTGGAAAACAGCGCCGCGCGTGTGAGGCAAATAACATGAAACTTAAAACACAGGGTCAAACGGAGCGTGGGGACTGCTTTTAATCACTAATGCCAACCGTCCCAAGAGGCCAGCAGTCTTTTAAGTCTGAACCCTGTCAGCAAGGCTCATCAAAGCCACAGCGCCATCAAAAGGTAAAAAGGATTAAATGCAAAGGCAGAACCATAGCAAAGTCTAAAGAGGAGGTGGGAGAGGGAGACACGGGTCAGACGGAAAGTGGCTAGCACGGAGAGGTGGGGCATGCGGGTTACTGCCTCGCCTCAGTTACTGACCGCCTCCGTAACAAACTAGGTGAACTCTCTACTGACAGAACAACAGGCCCAGGCCCTGCACAAAATGATTTTTGATATTCAAGCCAAAAAATAACTCTAGACTGTTAGAATATCCTAGCTTAAAATACTATTCAAATTCCCAGTCTTTACTACATTGATAAATATTTGATAGGTCTAGAATTTATGAAAATTTACATCTTTTAAGGAACCTACAGTAATAAATCAAAGAAACATCATCAAATACTAGGTAATATGTATCTATTATTTATAAGTTTTTTTTGTGACTTGTGAGATGCAGTCTTACTGTGCAGCCCTGGCTGAGGTGGGAGTTACTACCTATAACATCTGGAAATCCTCCTGCCTCAGTTTCCTGAGCACTGGGATTACAGCCATGAACCACCACACGGGGATTACAGCCATGAACCACCACACGCTAGTTCTAGCGATTTGAGAATACACAATCCCAACTGTCATGTATACAAGCAGACACCACTGAATGAAACATCAGAGTTTTATTTTTAAAATATAATAAAAAATTTAAACGTGAGGGCCACAGATGGTTCAGGATGAAGAGCATGCCTGTTTTTCCAGAGGACCTGGGTTTGAGTCACAGCACCCACATGGCGTTCACAATGATCTAGTCACTCCAGTTCCTGGAAATCTAAAGCCCTCTTCTGGCATCTATGGGCCCCAAAATGAATGTGATGCACAGACATACATGTAGGCAAAACACTTATACACATAAAATATTTTTTTTGAAAGTAAAAAGTAAATTTACCGCATTTAAAAGTCTCTTGAGAGCCTGGCGTGGTGGCGCACACCTTTAATCCTAGCACTCGGGAGGCAGAGGCAGGTGGATTGCTGAGTTCAAGGCCAGCCTGGTCTACGAAGTGAGTCCAGAACGGTCAAGACTACATAGAGAAACCCTATCTCAAAAAAAAAAAAAAAAGAAAAGTCTCTTGAGTTTATAACTACTCTATTAAGAATGCTAAAATTATTTTCAACTCCATTATTGTTTATAATTTTATTAATTATTTTTCTTATTTCATATTTTATAGTTTACTCTATATTTTAAATTGTCTTCATATTTGTAAAAGCTCAAAATTATAAAGAAATATATAAGTAGGTAAAGTTTACCTGTCAATGGATTGCCAATACCACCATCTAGTGGCCAATATTGTATAAAACTGTTTCAGAGTTAAAACAGGTTCATTTTCTGTTGTTGAAAGTCAGGGTGTAGGGGAGGCACACACACACCCTAACACCACTTTCTTTCTAGCTCTAGAGAGATTCTGCATTTGTGTGGGTAAAGTACTACTAAAACGTTATATAAAAAGTGCCTAAGTAAATCTATGAGATGACATAGAAACAGACCCTTTCAAACTATAATGGGATAAAATCGCATATTGTTTTAATCAAAACTACGTGCATTAAAGCTACGATGCTCTTTGGTAGTCTTCCAGAAATGACCTCTAGCGGGCCTTTCTAAAAATCAACAAGTCTCCTGGTGAAGAACAGGATTGGAACTGTGTGCATGCAGATGACCCTGGGGGAAGACCACAGCGCTGCCCTGCCCTGTGACCTAGCAGAGTCTGAAGAGGTGACGTGGGGAACAGCATGGGCTTTCTCCACTGGATGACCATTGGCCTTTGGTGCTCTCCCACTAATATGACCAAAACACAGAAACAGATTGGATTTACCCTCTTATCTGAACAAGCACAATAAATAAATAAATAAATAAATAAATAAATACAATAAAAACAGGAGGCAAACCACACGAGACAGTTCGCAAGCTACTAGACATCACACAACAAAGGCAGTGAATCCTCTGTGGGTGATAAGAGACAAACCTGGTGTGAGCCCTACAGGCTTCCAGGTTACTCCAGTGGGAACCTTCTGGACACAGCTCAGGAAGGAGGAAGTAAGGTGGGGCCTAGAGGCCTTCCTGAGTTGAGGAGAAACTGTCAAGAGTCTGAAGAAACCGACATGGCTCTAGTCCACAGGTCAGACCATCAGACAGGTGGGAAGAGGGACCAGGTGTTTCAGGTACGGGACTGAGCAGGACACAAATGGAAGGAACCATACAAGGCTATGAAAAGAACAATCCAGAGAGATCAGCGGAGACAGGGTCTGGTACTTGCATGATAGTTGCCAGATAGGTAGACTAATCAGGAAGGCTCGGCCTAGATCAGCGATTCTCAGTCTGTGGGTGGCGACCACTGACCCTTTCGCAGGGGTCACCTAAGACCATCGGAAAACACAGCTATTTACATTACGATGTATTAAAGTAGCAAAATTACAGTTGTAAAGTAGCAAGGAAAAAAATAATTTTATGGTTGGAGGTCACCATAACATGAGGAACTGTATCAATCGGTCACAGCATTAGGAAGGTTGAGAGCCACTGGCCTAGACCATGTAGGGCCTACACCTACACTGAGCACTGATCCAGACATGACACACAAAAACAGAAGACCCAAGTACTAAACAGTCTTCAAGTAACTTAATGATACAGCAGACCACAGCTTAAGAGCCCTTATAAATATCCCGTACCAGAAGGTACACGGAGTGGCAGGAAAGCATAACCCAAAATGAAACAGATTGATCAAAACTAACCTATAAGTGACAAACATACGAGGTGTTAGACATACATAAAGTATGGAATTTTAAAACTAGGTCTATATTCTGTACTCAGGCACGAAAGTCATAAGAAACCAGTCCCTGGTACGTGAAGATGTGCAAGCCTGTAATTCCAGCTATTTAAATGGCTGAGGCAGGAGCATCACAAGTTCAAGGCCAGCCTGAGCAAGCCAGTGAGACTCTCTCAAAACAAACAAGGGTTAGGAATGGATCTTTTGCCCGTGAGTGCACTTGCCTAGCATGCTTGAGGGCCTGGGTTCAGTGGGCTGTGTGATATCATTAAGTGTTCTAACATGGGGATAATCTCAGAGGCTACAAAAAATATTTTTAAAAGTGATGGCTAAAAACAACCTTCAGGAGCTGGGCACAGTGACACGAGACTAGCTAAGCCAGTAAGGGGACTAAAATCAGGAGAATTACAAATGCCAGGAAAGCCTCAGCAAGATAGCAAATAAAAAACAGCCGGGTGTGATGGTGCACGCCTGTAATCCAGCACTCAGGGAGGCAGAGGCAGGAGGATCAGTATGAGCTCGAGGCCATCCTGGTCTACAAAGAGAGTCCAGGAGCCAAGGCTATATGGAGAATACAGAGAAATCCTGTCTCAAAAAACAAAAACAAACAACACCACCCCAAAAAAAACCAAAAAAGGCCAAAGATAAAAATGACAAACTCATCTAAGAACCAACCCTAAAAGAGAAATAAAGAAATCTATGCCAAAACACAGATAATCGAGCTTATCAAAACCATAAAAATAAAACTATAAAGAGACGCCAAGAAGAAAGGTATTACTCAGAAGAGCCAAGAAAAAGATGACATCAATTCTCAGTAGAAACAATGAGAAGACACGGTGGCAACTTTGAAGAATCTGCGCTCATGTCTGTAACCCTAAACTTTGGGAAGCTGAGGCAAGAGGAGCTTGAGTTTGAGGCTATCTGGGCTACATGTAATTTCAAGAAAGGCCCGCCTCCTTAACAAAGCTTCGTGGCACAGTGTTTAAGAGCACTTGTTGCTCTTCCAGAGGACCAAGGTTCGATTCCCAGCACCCACGTGGTCGCTCACAGCTGTCTGCAACTCCAGTTCCAGGAGATATGACATTCTCTTCTGGCTTCCACAGACACCAGGCATGCACATGGTATACTTACACACATGC
>OU015752.1:113059676-113077833 GCA_907169655.1 Acomys percivali | reverse complement strand
TGCGCCGACTGACTAACCCTGCTCACGGGCACCACAGAGATGCACCAGCTGACTAACCCTGCTCCCAGAAGAGGAGGCAGTCAGTATGCTACTTCACACTAGGCTCTGTGGTCTGTTTCAGTGATCAGGGACGTCACAAATGAAACATGCTCTAAGTGCCATCTTCTCAACAGACTTAAACAGACCACGAATGTTTTAGGTTAAATCTACACAGCCTCCCAAAATTATCAGTAAACATACCTTGGTTTCACAATTTCCAATAACCTCAATTTTTTCTGCCTTCAGTTCCACGTTTTGCCTTTTGGCTTGACTTTTGACCAGCTGTCCTTGGACTTGCACAGAACTTCCAAAAGCCAAATCTCTATAGTAACAAAAAACTAGGATCAAAAAAGGCACTCTATATAACCTTCATTTCAATTAAAATCTTGCTAAAGTATATAATGTCAAAAATATTTACCCTTAGTTAAGTTAAATAATATGCAGACACTCTCTTGCACCAGGACTCTAAAAATGAATTCCTTGAGCTTTAAAATGGGAATGAAGAATGTTAACAATTTGCTCACGTATTTAGAATTTATAAATTATATAACTATTATGATTTTTAGAGGATGTGGGAGGAGAAAGGCCTAGAACTCACTCTGTAGACCAGGCTGGCATGGAACTCACAGAGATCCACCTGCATCTGCCTCCCAAGTGCTGGGATTAAAGGTGTGTACCACCAGGCCTGTCCTGTCTTCTTATCAACTATACTGGCCCACATACTTTCAGACTGCAGGCTGTATGTAAGGTCCAAGGCTAGGGCCTATAGTTTGGCTGATGGCATTGCATCAATGCCAATGCCCAGCTTTGACAATATGCAATGGTATCACAAGATACTAACACTGGAAAGCAAGGGGCGGGAAAATTCTTGGTACTACTATTCACATGTAGAGTTTGCTTGCTTGGTTGGTTTGGTTTCTTGAGCCCTGGCTGTCCTGGATTCTCTTTGTAGACCAGGCTGGCCTCAAACTCAGATATCCACCAGCCTCTGCCTCCCAAGTGCTGGGATTAAAGGCATGCAGCACCATCACCGGGCACATGCAGGGTTTTTTGTTTTGTTTTGTTTTTTAAAGAGGAGGTCCCATACACAGCCCAAGATGGACCTCACTCTGTAGTCCAGGCTGGCTTCAAACTCAGCTTTCCTCTTCAGCTGCCCAAGGACTAGGATTACATGTATGTTCCAACATGCCTGGATGGAACTGCATTTAGTTGGTTGATGGTCTGAGTACATAGACAGTACATTCTGGTTAATGAATTTATATTCTAGTTCAAGTTTACCCACAAATTAATTATGTGACTGACACAGAAAGCAACATGTACCCATTTGTTTTAAAAACCATTGAAACTGGGCGGTAGTGGTACACACCTTTAATCCGAGCACTTGGGAGGCAGAGGTGGACAGATCTCTGTGAGTTTGAAGCCAGCCTGGTCTACAGAGTGAGTTCTAGGACAGCCAAGGCTACACAGAGAAACCTTATCTTGAAAACAAAACAAAACAAGAATCATCTACTAAGAAGGAACCTAGGCTATATGATTGCATATCCTTGCTAATTCTAGTATTTTATAATCATAATACTTAAAATTGGGAGGCTATAGAGTGGCTCAGTGGTAAAATCCTGATAACTAAGTTATCACATAACCCAGAAGCCACATATAGGCCGCACACAAAGTGCAAGTGTCTATAATCTCAGTACATCCCTAATGGGACACAGGATGTAGAGAAAGACCCAGAAGCTCTGCAGCCAGCTTGCCTGGCTAAGGCGGGAGCAAAGACACCCTGGCTCCAACAAGGTAGAAACACAAGCACTGACACCTGAAGATTTTCCTCTTACCTCTACATGTATGTGTTCGCTCATAAGTAAATGTGTTGGGAAAATCCCACAAACAATTTATTTGCTTGCTACACTTAATATATGGTATTTCCTTTGAACATTTGGTCATGTATGAATGTGTATATGTAAAATTGCTCACTATTATATCAAGTAGAGAAAAGAACTGGTATCTGTTGGCTACTGACTATCTGATAGATATGAATTTTCCTGTAAGAGCTCTTGAAAATATCTCAAGGAGGTATGCAGGCATCTCCAGAATTCAGGTGATGCAGACTCATGCACCTGCTATCCTCACAGATACCACCGGAGGAACACAACCGACTTTAAAAGACTGTTGTTATAATGGAATGGTATGACGGTGTGAGTAAGAAGGGCGCCCAGAGGCTCATATATTTGAACTCTTGGTCCTCAGTTGGTGGGCCTGTTTGAAGATTAGGAGGTATGGCTTTGTTGGAGAAGGTATGTAACTGGAGGTGGGCTTTGAGGGTGCAAAATCCCAGGTCATTCCCAGTTAGCTCACTCACGCTCTACTTCACACTTATGGAGCAAGATGATGCTCTCAGTCACTGCTCCAGCAGCCTGCTGCTATGCAGTCCCCTCAGTCCCCTCCCCTCAATTTTTCTTCGATAAGTTGTTTTGGTCAAGGTGACTTATCACAGCAATAGGCACATAACTAAGACAGATTTTGCTGTTTTGCCCAGTTGAGCCCCATCAGTTTTGTAATATGTAGACAGCATTATTCGTAACAGTCCTCAGAATAGCAAGGTGCTTTTATTCTAGCAGAACTATGTATTGCCCCTGAGAGGCTATACTTTAACACAAAACAGTATTAGTTCTAACATCTAATGATGAGATCATTAAAGTACCTTTCATTTATTCAATAGTAATTGGTTATTTTCCAACACTGTGACAGAAGCTAGGAACAGAAAATTGAATATAACATCACCCCTAACTTCAATGAACTAAGAGCCTTTAGTCAAAGCAGTCTGATAAGAATACAGTTAATTTCCAAACAATGTTATCCGCTCTAGGACAGATGGACACAGGATACTATGGGACCAGAGAAGCACCTGCCATAGTCACAGGATACACACATCAGATGATGGACTGTACCAGGCAGGAACCACACATGGGACTGTATCAGGCAGAGGGACCAACATGTGCAAGGTCTAGAAGGTTGCACCAAACATGTGCAACAGGTTAGGGGAGGTGTAAGCAGCTTTAAAAAGACGGGAGCAAAACATGGGCAGAGGACATCAGCACAGGAAGACGTTAGAGCCTGGAGGCTCTGGATCCCAAGTATTTGGATTTTTGTTTTCAAAGTTATTTTTCAGATATGGTTAAAAGAGATCATTCAGGTGACAAAGAAAACGCTCAACTAGGGAAGTGGAGAACACTAGGAAAGGGAGGGAAAAAAAGAAGAACTCTTTAAAAAACAAAAACAAAAAAACTCACCGACTGTCAAAGGTGGAGTCAGCAACAACCTGAAGGCTTTCCAGAGAGGACCCGTCATTCACATGCAGGAACAAAATATCTTTCTGGGATCTGACTGAACGGACCCATCCCTGAAGAGAAGTGTTTTTAAATGTGAGCCTAAAAATCAAGCACTTTACATTTTCATTACACATTCAAAAAAAAAAAAAAGATTAAATGAAAGAAAGGTTTACAGTCTTGCCTCAACATGCCAGCCGCATGAGATGAACCGCTCTGGGCTAACCTGTATGTGTGCACTACTCCACATGACTCTTATCACGGTGAGATATCTATTCGGGCGGGCCACCTTGTTGTTTTGTTAATAAAGCTCAGCATTTTAAATGGAGGCGGAGCATTTCACATTAAGCTGATAAGCCTATTTAACGTAAAGAATGTCCTTAACATTGGCATTTCAAAGCCTTCGGTACAAAAAAAAAAAAAAAAAGTTTACAAGTTGGTGTCTTTCTCCTAATGTCAAATTCCCAGAGAGATCATTAGACTAGAAATATCACTTGAGACTTTGTTCCATTTATAAAATATTATACAAAAAAGTTCTTATAAAACGAAAAGCCAAAACATCCTCATGAAGCTAAGTACAGTAGTGTACACCTGTAGTCCCAGCACTTGGGAGGCAAAGGCAGGAAGATCCCAAGTTTGAGGCCTGTGTCAGAAAGAAAGAAAGAAAGAAAGAAAGAAAGAAAGAAAGAAAGAAAGAAAGAAAGAAAGAAAGAAAGAAAGAAAGAAAGAAAGAAAAATTAAATATATGGAGGGAGGGAGGGATAATGAAATGAGCATATGAAAATGTCACAAAGAGGGCCTACAGAGCCAGGGTAGCAGCAGCCTACAGCAGCCATCCTTCAGACGGTACGAGAATTCCAGAATCTTTACCATGAGCCACAATTCCCAAGCCTTCTTGACTCCCAGTGCTGGACTTCCTCCAAGCTATGAGACAATCAAAGAGGAGTATGGGGTGACTGAGCTGGGGGAACCCCACAACTCAGCTGTCGTGAGAACCACTGTGATCAACATGCCCAGAGAAGTCTCTGTGCCCGACCATGTGGTTGGGGCCTGTTCAACACACTCTTCTTGAACTTCTGCTGCCTGGGTTTCATTGCCTGTGCCTATCTGTTGAAGTCCAGGGACAGGAAGATGGTGGGCAATGTGACTGGGGCCCAGGCCTACATCTCCACTGCCAAATGCCTGAACATGAGCTCCCTGATCTTCAGCATCCTTATGGTCATTATCTACATTGTCATTGTCCCCACCACCTTTGTGGCAGGCTTTCCAGCCTTTTCACAAAGAAACCATATTCTGGATTCTAATCCTGCCCCGTGTTCCACTGTCCACACCTGGCCCTATCCCTAGGCCAAGGCCTTGACCCTATGCATTTGCAAATGTTATCCTCACATATCTGTCCACTGTGGACTCAATAAAGTATACATAGTGGCAAAAAAAAGAAGAAAAGAGAATGTCACAAAGAAACTTATTTCTTTTTAAAATTTTTGTGAGTTTTAAAATTAGATTTTAAAACTTGTATGTGTGTCTAGATGCATGTGTACAGGGGCTGGGAGAAGGTGTTGGGCCTCCTAGAACTGAGCTGCCTGATGTGAGTGTAGTCTTAAGTACTCTTAACCACTGAGCCATCTCTCCAGGCCCCAAAACCCATCTCTGTACATCAACCAATAAGTTAAAATTTTGGAAATATTATTATCAAAAACAGCTTCTTGAACATTTTCAAAATGTGATGTTTTGCTATAGCAAAGACTAGATGTATCTGTTCTGCAGGGGGACAGAAACTTTAATTCCAAGCAAATAAAAACACGTGATAAAAGTCTCATGAACACATAGCAATACATATATTCTATAGACAGTCTTAACTTAAATCACAGACAAAAGCAAGTACAAATGAGAAGTTTTCTTTTTTCTTTTCTTTCTTTCTTTCTTTTCTTTTTTTTTTTTTCTTTTTGAGACAGAGTTTCTCTATAACAAGATCCCTGGCTATCCTCAACTCGATTTGTAGACCAGACTGGCCTGGAACTTACAGAGATTGGCCTGCTTCTGCCTCCTGAGTCCTGGGACTAAAGGCAAAAAGTTTTCAAGTAGACTCCTAAGGGCTACACACCCAATTTGAATTTAACCAGCATAAGAAGTTGACAGCGAACAATGTTTTCAAAGACACTCGAAGATACATTGTGACACCTCCCCTAAATGCAAAGAAATGGATACAGATAGATGCTCCTTACTAATCATGCTTATGGAAAGCAAGAGATGAGGCTAGACACACAAAAAAACCTCCTCTTATTACCTTGTCTGCTTCTCAGCCAAAACCTACAAATGCTATTACAGGAGGGCCCAGGACACTTTAAGAGAAAGAAGCACGCTTATTCGTTGTTACGTGAATTGCTAGTATACAGACTGCAGCTCAATGTTTTTGTTGATGTTTTTTTGAGACAAGGTCGCTGCCTTCCAAGTATTGGAATCAACGGTGTGTACCATCCCACTCAGCCTTTTTTTTCTTTTAAGATTTATTTTTACTTATGTGTATGTGTATGTATGACATGTGAGAGCAAGTGCCCACAGCAGGCAGAGGAGAACATCAGATTCCTTGGAGCTGGATTTACTGTGGCTGACAGCCTCCTGACTCAAGTTCTGCTGATGGATTCGGCTCCTCGAGAAGAGAACTCTGGTTCTCTAGAAGAGTAGGAAAGGCTCAGAGCTGCTGAGCCATCTCTCCAAGGGTTATAATTCAAACAAACAAACAAATCAATCTAGGGCCAGAAAGTCGCCTCCAAGGTTACGATCACTTGCTGTTCTTGCAGAGGGCCCAAGTCTGATTCCTAGAACCATCTGAGGAAGCTCACGACTGCTTGTACCTCCAGCTCCAGGAGATCTGATATCTCCATAGGCTCTCCATAGGTACTCCTATGTGCATGGCCTAAACTCATGCAGACACGTATACATAAATACAAAATAAACCTTTAAAAAGATTTGCCCCTACATTAAAAGTAAAAATAGGCAACAAATAATATGCTATTCAACCAATTATACTCCAAAACCATTTGTACGTAATCAATATAAAATATATTCAAATATGTTTATATTTCTTTACTCTTCAAGTTTACTATGTATTTCACACTTACAACAAACACATCTCCATGCAGCTGAACTACATTTCAAATGCTCAGAGCTACAAGTGGCTAGCAGTTTCTATATATACTGCTAAGTACTGAAGTGAAATAGTCTGTTACTCGGGCAGTAGGTTCAGTTCATCCTTGAATCTTCTCTTGATCATCACACAAAAGATATCGCTGATGCATGTAAATCTAATCAAAAGAGTACAGTAAATGGTTTGATAGCTTTGTTTTGGATCATGGAACAAGTATGAAACCAGAAAAAAAATAATGCTACAAAGAGCAGCTTGGTCATACTGCTAGACTTCAAGACCATGGGAGAGACCAATCAGTGTTTCAGCATTTCAAGGACAAACAGCCAAGCACCAGGTTTAGCCTGTCCCTTTAAGGATCTATTCAACGCTGCTGCAAATACCATGAAGAGAAATGACAGCAGCTAACATTGACCAAAAGGCCTCTGTTCTAAATAGCCTGTACCCACTAACTCACTTATCTTTCAGTACTCTCCAAAATAGAGACTGTTATCTCCACTTTCATAAGAGAAACTGAGGCCTGGGGCACTGTAGTGACATGCCCAAAATTAGCAAGCTAGCGAATTAAGCCAGGGCAGCTGCAGCCCTTGGCTGGTCAAACTACAACACCCCACCTTTTCTCCTAGTTGATTAATTCCATGCAAGTCTCAGATTAGGAAGCAAGGTAGCTCAAAGCTGAAAAGGCATGGGTTCCCGTGTGTCCAACCGGTGTCTGTGAGCCACATAAAGCTGCGACTGATTGCTATGAATGCAGCCAAACACAAAACCGTAAACTCTGAGACTTTTTAATGGGGGGTGAGGGTTTGCTTTTTGTAACTCGAGGGCTCAAGTATGAACTTGGTAGTTGACAACATTGTGTTGCAATCTCAAAAGGTTGGCTATATCAGGAACCAGTGCTTCCTGCCAGCCAGGTGAACAGGAAAACGGGAAGGATTTCTACTCTCAAGGAACTAGGGCAAGACATCCGATGCTATTAATACAAAAAAATTGAAGGGGCGTGTTCGCTTAAACATTTCTGCATAGTTGGCATGTAACACAGGTAACGCTTCGGTATCATGTAACACTCGGCTGCCGCACTCCTAATCGCCACAACGACTTGCAGAAAGTTAACAGTGCAACTTTGCTTTGCCCAAGCTTGGTCCAACAGGACAGACGGCTCAGAGTAACGCTAGACATGACCTGGCCAAGCAAGCTCCAGCAGCAGCGTTTCCACACACCCACCTGCACCGTTACGCGCTCCCCACTCGCGTCCTGGACCCCGAGGGCGTCCCGCACTCGCATTCTGGCAGACGTGCGGGGCCTGGGGCAGGAAACGGTGGAGCACAGGCGCAGCGCGCCGAGCAGACGCCGCCGGGCCCAAAGCATGGTGTGTCCCGGCCGGCCGAGGCTCAGCGGAGCGCCCAACCGGACGTCCCGGCTCGCAGCCCGTCGGAGCAGCCTTCTTCACCCGCGCAGTCGCGCTGTCAGGCGCTCGCGTCGCTCTTCCTTCCGCGCCCCGAGCTGTTCCTTCAGGAATTCTCGGCGTCCCGCTCCGCAAAGCACAGAAGGCTCAAGGCTCAAAGAGCACAGCACACAGAACTACACTACTTTGCAGGAACAACCTGAGCGTAAACCCAGCTAAAGCATGCTGCAGCCGGCTACGTAACCCCCTGCGCGCTCTTGCGTCATCACGCTAGGTGGGGCCTGAGGCTGAGCATGCGTGATTGTGTTCAGAGTGTGCGGGGCGGGCCCAAGCGGCAGGGTGAAAGGCAGGGGGCGCTGCCAGGAGCTGAGGTGGGCGGGGCTAAGGCTCAAAGCTTTTGTTGGCTTCTCGGAAATAGGAAGCTGCTTTGGAGGTCATTCTAAGTGTTCCTTTATAAAGCTACCTGTGGAGAGGGAGGAACACCGAGGGGCAGAATTGACGGCCGCAGAAGGCAAGCGTCTGTGCAGAGTCTTAGGTGTGGAGAGGAGTTCTGAGCTCTGGGAAGTCAGACTCAAGACCTAGGATCTGCTTAAGTCATAGCTGTGGGATATCAAATACCAAAACACACCGCCCTTGCTTAAAAAGGAAAGACTGAAGTGTAGCCTGCTAGAATCTTCGAGTCTTTTTTTTCTTCTTTTACTTGCATTTGTTTGACCTGAAAACAATGGCCTGTTCATGTATTCAGCTACATTTTTAGTTTACACAAAAATTATTTTTATCATAACTCAGTGAAACTCATGATAATCCTTTTATCTAGTTACACAAGAAAAGGTCAAGGTAAGGGCTAATTAAAGTTGCCACTGGCCCATTTTACAGATAACAGGAACAGGAACAGCTTAATAAAAGTGTCAGTTTAAACCCAGAACCTCTGACTCTATGCACTAAACTATTGGGCTCTACTGTGTCTTACAGTAGGAAAAATAAAATAAAATAAAAATAAAAAACCTTAGTCCTGTCCATCAAGGAGCTTGTGATTTGAAGATGATGATTGAGAGGGAGGGAAGGAGGGAGGGAGGAAGGAAGGAAGGAAGGGGAGGAGAGAGGGAGAGAGAGAGAGAGAGTGAGAGAGAGAGAGAGAGAGAGAGAGAGAGAGAGAGAGAGAGAGAGAGAGAGAGAGAGAGAGAGAGAGAAGAGAGTCATTACAGGGTAACCAACAAGAGCACACACAGCTATGTATGTGACAAGTGGAACGGCCGGCCAGAGAAAGAGATAATTAGGCTGAGTTTTGAGGAAGGTTAGAATTCTGTCAGATGAGAATGTCAGAAAATTTCCTCTAAGAAGAGGACAGGAAAAGCTGCTGGAAGGAAAAATGGCCTGAAAGAACCGTAAAACTCTTCTCTAGACAGACTTGAAAATACCTCCAATACTTTCGGGCACTTCTAGAACATTGAGAAAGGAAAAAAAGCAGAAATGTGTAGCCTTCAGAATTGTGTAGATATATGTTTTAACTTAAAGTATAAATGTATATATTAGATAACCCTTTCCCTCCCCCCACCCCCCAAAAAAAGTGAAACCAGCAACTAGCAAGCTTATCTCTTGAGGTTAATTTTCTATCTCACCTTCTTTCTTCTTCCTCTTTGTTATGCTAGATTTTAAGAGCTGTAGTCTGAATCTTAAGGAGACTGTCACCCTCTACTTAAATCAAAGGGCTGATTAGAAAATCTAAGCGGAGGAACATTGTTCAGAAACCCAAGGAAAACGGAAAGGGGGGGGGGGGGGTGGTGAAATAGGAAGTTAGTGACGGCCAATTTAAACTGTGCAGTGAAAGCTGATTACTGCCTGCATGCCTGTGCTGAGGCCCCAACCTCTCCCTTTTATCTTTCACTGTATCATATCATCTGCTGACTTTCCACCTTCCCCCTAGGGTTTCTCTTGTAGTCCTGGACTCGCTTTATAGACCAGGCTGGCCTCAAACTCACAGTGATCCGCCTGCCTCTGCTTCTGGAGTGCTAGGATTAAAAGCATGCGCCACCTTGCCTGGCCTGTTTTCAATGTTTGGATTCATATTTCTGTCTTTAGATTTCTCACCTTCCAGATAGTAGCAAGAATGACATTTCTATCGTGAACAGCATGCTGTGTCAGCCGTAACTATGGGCAGAGGGTTACAGGATGACAGCTATATGCCGAGACCTCTTCACATAGTCACTCCATTGTCACGATCGCTCTTGCCTTCCCGAGGTTAGAAGCAATGAAGCTTAGAGAGCTTTTTGCCATATACACCAAGTTACTTAACAGTCTTATTCCTGTTAATGCTCTCACTCATCTAGTTCCCCTGGTGATTAAACACCCGTGAGTTGTTTCCCCCCACCCACCCCCGACAGCATAAAAAAGACTTGGCTACCAGACTTTCTCTGATCCACGAAGTTCACTGAAGTGGCCTGGAGTGAGAAACAGAAATGAGACCTCCATGTTATTACACACTGATATTTTCCATCATCTGTGCAGTATATTGTGTCAGCATTATTGCTGAGCTCTGTGAATATCTGTGTACCCGGTATGTCTGCTGCCCACAGAGGGCATCTCCTGGAAATGGAGTTAGAGACAGTTTTGAGCTGTCGTCTGGGTGCTGGGAATGGATCCCAGGTCCCTGTGTCTTCCTCAATGCTGTCTAATGAATCTCTGTCTGTCTGTGTCCCCAACAAAAGGGTTTGTTCTGTACTTATTGTGAAAGAAAGTATCGCGTGGCAAAGGAATGAGGGCTACTTTACCAGAATTTTCTTTTCTTTTCTTTTTTTTTTTACCAGATTTTTCAATGGGGGCTTTACAGACTCCAACTGACCCAGATAACAAACAGTGTTACAAAGGTCTTTGTTTATCAAGCAACATCTTTTTACCTCATGTTCCACATTTCTGGTGGATACTCATTGAATAAGGCCAATTTCCTCCTATTTGCTGCTTCCAGCAAGTGCTTATTAAGACATTATTCACGGGTGAGGGGCACAGAAGAGCACATAACTTAAGGTTACAGCTCCATGTTAACTTAGGCTGTTAAAGCTGATCGCAAGGGAAATATAAGGCAAGTAAGGTTGGCGGTTATATTGTTCTCTTAAAGGCAAGGTAAATAAACAGGCAGAACACACAGTAGGACAGCAGTCTTAAGTGACCTCAAGGTGCATTATTACCTATGGCTGAGAGGTTCTGGCAAAAGCTTAGTCCTGGAACTTGCTCTGTAGACCAGGCTGGTCTCAAACTCAGAGATCCACCCTCCCCTGCCTGTCGAGTGCTGGGACTAAAGGCGTGCACCACCATACCCAGAGGGATATATTTATCTTAACGCATTGTCACATGTAATATTGCAGATAAGGAAAACCTGAATGCTCAAGATTTTTAAAAATCGCTTTTTAAATTTAGGAGTGATTGAATATAACTGGAGCAGACAGATTGCTACTAATTCTGGCTTTGTTCAGCAAATTCTAGATCCTTATTAAGTAGCTGACTCATTGGCAGATGCTTGCCTTTCCTAAAATGGAGTTGAATGTGAATTATAACACCCACTGCAAATAGGCCAGTGTGTGAAGCATACCAATTTTTATGCCTTATTATTGGGCGATAAATTGTAAAATAATT
This sequence comes from Acomys percivali, assembly GCA_907169655.1. Taxonomy (NCBI): domain Eukaryota; kingdom Metazoa; phylum Chordata; class Mammalia; order Rodentia; family Muridae; genus Acomys; species Acomys percivali. The sequence continues at coordinate 113,066,297 of OU015752.1, read as the reverse complement.
ACCTGGGTTTTCAAGTGCTGAGGTCAAAAGGAGGTTTAAAATGCTTTTGTTGTTCCATGAATAACAGAAAATGCATAAAGCATAAATGTACTGTTAAGGAGTGTTTATAAAATGGAACTTGTGTAAACACTATGTAGGTCAAGGTAAAGAGCATTGCCAAGCAATATTCTAGCTACTTCACCTTTTCCTACCCACAGGGGTTGCTAATTATAGAACCTTTTTTTTATTGCAATTCTCTTTACAGTTTAACAAGCTAACTATGTCTAAACATTATAATTTCATTTTGCCTATATTTGAGCCCATGCACATAGACTCTTGCAGAATACATTACTCTATGTGTGACTTATTTACTCAACATTATTTTCACAAGGCCTAGCTGTGTCGTTGCCTCTAGCTACGCAGTAGTTCCTTCCATTCATCTTCAGGTTCACTCTCTATAATTTCAAGTTGACCTGTGGTCAGCCACAGTCCAAAGTATTAAACGGAAAATTACAGAAACAATTTAAAGGTTTTAAAAAGAATATCATTGCGAGGAACATCATGAACTCTCACATAGTCTGCACCATCTCACACAGGACAGCTCGTCATTTTGTATATCCATCCTGTTATATATCCCAGCTGTCTCTTAGTCACCTGGTAACCATTTCATTTGCCAAATCAAAAATCACAGAATAAGGCTGAGACGATGACTCAGGAGGTAAAGCACTTGTCATACAAATATGAGGAGCGAAGTTTCGGTCCCCAGGACTCATGTACAAGATGTGTGGCTGTGGCGGCCAGCCTGTAATCCCAGTGCACTGCGAGGCAGAGATGAGCAATCACCAGAGCAAGCTGGCAAACAAGACTAGCTAAAGAAAAAAAAGCTCTTGGTTCAAGCCAGAGACCTTGCCTAAGTATATAAGATGGGGAGTGACTGAGAAAGACACTCTCTGTCAATCCTGGACCTCCTTATTTACATGTACACATGTGAACATATATACACACACATACATACACACAGCATACACATATGCAAAAAAACTCATGGTATAGATGAGACTCGGTGTGCTATTTGGCTTCAGACACTTACTGAAGGTATTAGAAGACACCCAAGGAAAGGGGGCTGTACTGAAATGTGTTCAGTTTCCATGATGTGTGTTATCTCAACTACATTAGCCCATTTTGGGTTATTTGAACAAAGACCCCCGATCTTGAATAATCACTGAAAATAGGTTTGTTCATCTCACAGTCATGGGGCTGTATGTTCAAGGCTGAGCAACTCCATCCGTTTGAACTCTGGGGAGAGTCCCTTGATGATGTCACAACACAGTGGGTAGCCTCACTGTGGGAATGTGTGAGAAAGAAAGAGAACATGGTGTGTTAGGAAGTCTCAAAGGGCTTAGGGGCCCAATCTATCTAATGAGTGTAAAGGAAGAAACTTAAAAGCTTGAAATTTCACCATATGTTGTTGGAGGCTGGTTCTGGCTATTTGTAAATATTTGGGGACATGATTAATCTCATGCTTCAAACCAGAAAAGAATATGGTGCTTTAAAGAATGAACTCACCCCATTAACCCAGAGTTAATCCCTTCTCAAAGAAAGGCCCTTAACCACCTAACCGCTTCCCACTAGGGTCCATTTCTTAAATGCTTCACTATCCTTTAATGCCGCTGCACACTGACGATCAAGCCTCCAGTGCATGAACCCTCGAGGACCAACCAGCCCTGAAGCCATAGCAAAGCAATAACTACTTTTTTTGTATCTATTTTATTAATGGACATTTAGTTTGTTTCCACTTTAGAACTCTTTAGAGTAGCATTGTTGCTAATGTTTTCTATATTTAACTCATTATAAATGTACATCACTTCACTTGAGAATAACATCTAAGAGTTAGGTTACTATATTACAGGAATTTTAAATCTTTGGCTGTGATAAAACAGCTTTTCCAAAGTGTCACTTTCCAGACTTTGTGTTGCTTCATGTCCTCTTGGCTTACCAGTGTGTGTGTGTGTGTTTGTGTGTGTCCATACTTGGAGTGGAACTCATGGCTCTGCACATGTTAGGTAAATGCTCTATCACTGAGATACATTCCCAACCCCCTTCTCAGACTTAAAATTAAATTGTATGTGTGTGTGTGTGTCTGCTTGTCTATGTTTGTTCAATGTATGTGAAGTGTCCATAGAGACCTGATGATGTCAGATCCCCTGGAATTAGAGTTACAGGTGGTTGTGAGCCAGCAATATGATATGGGTGTTAGGAACTAAACCCTGGCCCTCTGAAAGAACAGCAAGTGCTCTTAACTGCTAAACCATCACTAACCTCTATCAGACTTTTTAATGCATCTGTATTGGTAAAGGTGAAGGCCCATCCAGTAGTTATTTCTTTCTAGCAGTTTAAATTTACACCTCTCTTATCTTTATTCTTGCTGAACACCTTTTCAGTGCTTGTTTTTATTGAACACTCTTGGATGAACTGACTAAATATTTTGCCCGTTTTCTATCGAGTGATCTTATTTCTTCTTACTGGTTTTCTCATTAAATCTATACAAAGCCTAAGGTGTGTCTTTGGATAAATGAGCTCTCCTCAGTTAAGTTCACAGCAAGTATCTTCAACTCTGTGTGTTGCCTTTACAATGGCATGTTGTGAAAAAAGGGGCCGAGGGACAGCAAACCTTGATCTGTGTCTTATCTGTTGCTTTAGAAATAATATTCAGTTCTTAAGGGACACTATTAAGATACTTTATACTTTTTCTGATAACTTGAGACCGGCATCTTTTGTTGTCTTGCCTGTCATTCTTTGAAAGTGGATGTTTAAAATGGAAATACCTATTTTCTTACTTGAAGTATGGCTAATGCTCGTCTGGATGGCGATCTTCCTGGAACAATCTGCACAGCCTGGGGTGTTGCTGTGCTTCGTGCAAAGCTGGTTCTGGCTGTTTGCAAATATTTTTTTGTGTGTGCATGATTAACTTCTAAAACTTCAAACCAGAAAATAATATAATTCAGAAAGGTAAAGTTGTATATAGCAGATAACAAAAAACTGAGCCGATCCCCCTTGTGTTCGTATTTTCTTTTGAATCATATAGAACTTCAAAGGTTGTGAATAGCGTTTGAAAATGTGTCTTACTGCATACACAGCTTCATAATGGGCACCCTACCGTGTCTTGGAAGTCTTTTTTTATTATTATACCTGCATTTTGCGGCTCTTTCCATTGATAGGGTGAAATTGAAAAGAAAAGGACAATTTTCCCCCAAAATATGAACAAAAAGGAAATGCTTCAGAAAGAATACATTCTACAAATGTTCGTAGTGTTGTAGGGATTCATGCTTTATCAGTGCTGTAGTTTTAGTTCATAATTGTAAATACTGACCTGTGATCAGTTTATTTTGGTATTTAAATTTTCTATAATCATGCACCCAGGCACCATGTCTAGAGCTTTGAAAGACCGCTCTGGGGTCTGAGCTCTTGGAACAACTTTGCTGTAGACTATAGAGGCTGTGAACTTTCAGGAAAAGCCTCATCCCATAGGGAAGTTCCCCAGTTCTCCCAGGATTGCTCTCATGGTATGTGCCCAATTCTAGCCACATAGTGTGAAGAATGAAATATGTCTCTGGCTGTCCTTAAACAAAACAAAACAAAAACTCTGCAAGTTCTAAAGTTGAGAAAGCTTCATGCAAATGATAGGGAAATTAGAAGCATTGTCTTTCTAGACTCCAGGCTGTCAGCACTCACCATTGGTCTACATCAAGCAGACAATTATGTGAGCATTTTAAGTACCCAAAGGAGACAATATCCTTATTTTTATTAGAAGGGAAAAACCTATTGAGTATTTTGTGAATTTGATTGAGTGTCACGCAAAGGAGGCTTGTGAAAAAGTACATTGGAACAGAATGTGACCAGTCATGCCTGAGAATTAAGGGAATGGAATGCTTCCTTTTAGATTTATTCTTCAGTGGAATTTCCTTGAGTTCTACTAACTCATACAAACAGTAGCAAGGATGATTGATAGGCACCGTGGCTTTCTCTGAACAGTACTTTATAGGTTTTTGCATTCAGAATCATATATGTTGATAGATGTGGAAATATAAATTTTAATTTTCCATATACTATACTAAGCAAGTTTAACCTCATTTATAGCATGCATACCACAAGAATATGCTTTATATACCTTTTTTGTAAACTACACCAAGAGGCATTGATATGATATGCATTTTGGTCATATTTTGGGTATTTATTAATTTGGAGTTCTGGTGAGGCAGAGACAAGAGAATCACAAATTCAAGGTTACCCTGAGCTACATAATGGGTTCAAAACTAATCTAGGCCACCTAATGAGTTCAAAGACAACATGGACGATGTAGTGAGAACTTGTCTGTGATCTTTGCCTCCTGGAATTCACATCCTTGCGTCTTTTTTATGATTTTTTTTTAGTTCATATAACCAAAATAATGCAAATATAAATGTGCATGGTATGAGATTTCTAAAGATGTGTCTATGTGAGGTGTATGTGTGTGTGTGTATGTATAGGCACATGAGTGCGTGGAGGTCAACGGTTGTTATCAGGTGTAGTAGAAGTTTTGGTTTCTTTAAAAACTCAATTGTGTTATGTAAACAAGTTTTTGTTTTAATCTCAAGTGTGGAATATAGGGCTGCTTTTAGTTTGTCCATAGCTGATAATTGCCTCATGTGGCTCAGAGAGGGGCATATCTTTGCCAGCTACAGTTAGTGGAATTCTGAGGACTCTGAGAACCAAGAGAGGAGAAAAAGATGCTTAGAAGGAAGATACTTCAAGGGGTGTTCCTAGAGAGAGAGGAATGCTTCAAGAAGATGGTTGGAGGGAAAAAAGGCTGCTGGTTCACTAGACTTCTGGATATCCTGGCAACTTAGATGGGTATTGGCCCCAAAGAATCCTATGACCCTAACAGCCAGAAATAGCTAATGAGAACTCTGCCCCCTTTCCCTTCTAACAATCAGGTGTCTTTCTTCATTGCTCTTTACCTTATATATTGAGGCAGAATTTCTTCCTTGAACTCAGAACTCCCTGGTTCGGCTAGTCTAGCTAGTCTGCTTGCTCTAGGGATCTTGACCATGCCTCCTGCACACTAAGATCACAGGGCAGCACCGCATCCACTTGACATTTACACAGGTCCTCGGGCTCCAAACCCTTATCTTCATTCCTGCACAGCAAGTGCTTTGTCCACTGAGCCAGCTGCCCAGCCCTGCTGGAGTAACTTCTTACACAGTAATTGGTAACTTGTATCCTGGCAAGTATATTTCTTTTCAGCCTCATACAAAACATTAGTTGTCACAGTTTTCCACCTCCTTTGACTCACAGAATGAAATACATTCATAACACTGGCTCATGGTAGGAAGAGAATGGGAGAGAAAAAAAACGAAAGACTTCCAGATTCTCCCTACAAACGCAAAGCCAATTTCTTCAGATTCAGATGTAATTCTTTGGGGGGTGGGGTGGGGATAATAGCCATTTTCCTCCTCGTCCCCTTAGATTCGGTGATATAGAGCACCATCCGTTATCATAAAGCTGAAAACGACTAAGTTTTTTTTTTCCTTAAAAAAAAAAAAATCACGTTTGGAGTTGGAGAGATGGCTCAGTGGTTAAGAGCACCGCCTGCTCTTCCAGAGGTCCTGAGTTCAATTCCCAGCAACCACATGGTGGCTCACAACCATCTATAATGTGATCTGATACTCTCTTCTGCAGATAAAGCACTCATATGCAGTAAATAAAATAAATAAATCTTTTTGAAAAAACCACATTCACTATAGAGCCTTTCTTACAGTTGAGGGCATCCAATGCTGGCAGTATACAGTTGTCCTTCAAATTGAACTTATTTGGGGCTGAAGAGATGGCTCAGTGGTTAAGAGCATTTGCTTTTCTTGCAGAGGATCTGGGTTCAATTCCAAGCACCCACAAGGGGGCCCACAACCACTTGCAGAGGATCTGGGTTCAGTTACCAGCATCTGTATCATACATCTAGAAACTGCTTGTAAATCTAGTTCCAGAAGATCTGGTGCCTTCTGGCATCCATAGGCACCGACATGTAGGTGGGACACATACACTCATGCAGGTACACATACATATGCATAAAAAGTTAATACATCTTTATAAAACTTAACTCATCTGAGTTAAACTTCAATTGAAAGTTCACTTAAAATGTTAGTTATCTCATCAGTAGAGTGATGAAATGGTGGCTGCTATAGTCAGCACACTTATGCCAACTGCACAAAAATTAACAGCTGAAACATTGCATACTTAAATTTCTTTGTTGATTGAAATCCTAGCATTCAGGTTTGGGAGATGGCTCAGGGGATAAAGTGCTTGCTACGCAAGTGTGAAGATCGTAGTTCAAATCCCAAGGACCCATGTAAAGCAGAAGTTCCATGTTGTAGAAATTTTGGTTTCTTTAAAAATCCCAGTTATGTTTATGTAAACATGGTTATGCTTTAATCCCAGTTGTGGGATTTGGGGGCTACTCTAGTTTGTTCACCGCTGGTAACAGCCTCATGAGTTGCACATGATCTTTGTCAACAGAAAAACTGCCTCTTGAGGAGGTGTGGTCTTTGCCAGTTGGAAACAATAATGGAGCAGAGAGAGAGAGAGAGAGAGAGAGAGAGAGAGAGAGAG
>OU015752.1:113015193-113046480 GCA_907169655.1 Acomys percivali | reverse complement strand
ACACACACACACACACACACACACACACACACACACACACACACACACACACAGTCTTAAAATAACAAGAAAAAGGGAGGAGGAGGAAGAGAAAGAGGAGGAGAAGAAGATGATGATGAACAGCATTTTACATTGCACTGACACCTCCAAATCTTACCACGGATTCCTGTTCAGATATGGCAGAGTGTACTCATGAATAACTAGTCTTGCTTACAACAATCAAACTTGATGCAAACCCGAGGAGCATGCAGGAAAGATGAAGGCTCAAGAACACAGGAATTGGCATTCTAAAGTACTATCGTGTTCAGGCTGTCTGATGTTTTTCAGGGTCACTGCAAGGTCTCACTAACAAATAAATGGCACCCAAAGTAAGGGGGGAAATTACAAGATAGAATTCAAAATACAAAAGACACGAGGGAGGTTAAATAACTGTCCTTATGGTATTCATAAGATGACTCAGTGAAGTCAGTGTGAGCTGCTTAGCATGCTCCCTGGCAAATGGTGGAAGAAAACTATTGCTACATCAAGCCAACTCTCAAGAGTCACATTTCAGCCTCTTCGTTTGTGAGATAGTGGAGACATCATCTCAGCCCTGCTTACAGACTTGAGGATTCCATCTTAGGTCTCATTCCCTCTATACTTGTGTAGTAAGGCAGGGTACCGCCAATATCTAGTGTAATACACATATTGACCACTAGATGGCAGACAAGGCTAGTCTATGCAGAGTCCAGAACTATGAGATTCTGGATTTTTTTTTTTAAGAGGCTGCCTGACCCATGGCAGCCAGCGTTCCTCTCCCTCTTTGGAAGAGGTTAGAGTTGGTGAGGTCTTTAGGTATAATACGTCTGTTTAGAATTTATCTGCAGGGCACAAAGGTAGGCCTTAGATCCAGTTGAACCAGTGTTCAAGCATTGCCTGACTTAGCTATGTGGGGATCTTGCGTCTCCCCGCTGGAGTCCTACTGCACTCCACCCAATCATGCATCACCTATGTGCAAGTTCAAACCGGCTCAGCTCTCTTCCTCCTGAGACTAGAGGCAGGTTGTACCTATGTACCTACCCATAGCTGGCATCAGATGCCCTTCACGGTAACTTTACTGAACAACTAGATAAATGCACCATGATTATCCGTTGGCCTTCTCGTGCAGACTCTGGGTCAGTGTTTATATATGTCCCTTTTGTTTCTGGGCTCAAGACGCAGTATCGCTGGCTAAAAATAACATGTTACTCTCTGAAACTGGATTGTATAGGTTCACATCTTACTTGTGCCATTTGCTAGCTTCATGGCCTTTCAAATATGCCTTCATCTCTCTACTTGCAAACCAGTGTTTGTTGCTCTGAGTGCACCGTGGTGAGGGTTAAATGGGCAGGTGTACCCGGGGTGCTTAAAAAATGCCACACACATTGTAGGTGCCCAGGCTAGGTTGACTGCCTCCTGAAACTGGCCTTGCCCAAAGGATGACATGATGTAATTGCAAAGCACAACCAAAGAAGATACGCTAAAGGCCGGACACCAGCAGTGGCTTCTAAGGAGAAGAAAGTCTTCCTCATCCTCATTATCACTGTTGTCATTGGTAGCTTGAGGATGTCTGGGGTAAGTCTCCAAACTTCATGAGTCGGGGACACTGCATTGCTCACCTTCTGCTAGCCTCAGGCTCAGCAATGGCTTTTGCGGGTGACTACTTGAGAGTTCTGGGGACATCGCACTTACTAGAGAGGGATTGTCTTCACAGTGGCTCCCTTGAGTACTCCCCTAGAAAGCACCAAGGCAGAAGAGGAAAGGACCTCAAAGCTCATTTTCTTCTCTTTCCTTCTAGAGCCTTTCACATGTTTGAAGCAACTTCCGAGAGTCGTTGTTCAGACCAGAGTGGAGGCCAGAGGCATGACAAATTCATCTTGTTTGCTTTTAAAACTCTGCATGCATGTTTTCATGTATGTATATGTATGTATGCATGCATTTATGTATGCATGTATGTATGTATGTGTGTTTAAATGCATGCATGTATGTACAGGTAGTTTACTTGTTTGCACATGGGTGTGGAGTTTGAGGGACAGCTTTCAGTAGTCAGTTCTTCTCTTCCTTCTACAATGTGGGTCCTAGGGACGGAGCCCATGTGATCAGGCTTGGTAACCAGTGTCTTTACCTGCAGAGGCATCTTGGAGGTTCTAGTCCCATTGTTTTTGTTGTTGTTGTTGTTTTAGGAAGCCATGAGCGCCTACAGAGATGGCTGCACTCACCAAGGGCATGCATGGACTGGACCTAGGCCTCCTACACATATGTAACCGATGGGCAGCTTGATCTTCATGTAGGTCCCCTAGTAAGTTGATAGGGTGCTGTCTATGACATGGACTCTGCTATCTGCTTTCGATCACTTTGTCCTAACCGGGCTGCCTTGCCTGGCCTCTGTGGATGGGGAGGAGCTCAGTACTGATGTGACTTGATGTGCTGGGGTGGGCTGGTGGTGGTGGGGGAGCTCCCCTTTTCTGAAGACAAAGGGAGGGGGTTAGGGGGAAAAGAGTGGGAGGGATGGACCTGGAGGAGAGGAAGGAGGGGCTACTAAGGAGTGTAAAGTGAATATGTACATTAAAAATAAATTGTTTAAAAAAGAAGTCATGCCCTGCCTGATCACACATTAGTAAGGATTTCTCTTCTCTTCCTAGGTAAGAGGCATAAAAAAAGCTAATGAGAGAATCAGAGAAGCCATTTGGATATAATAAGTGTAAATGGTTGACTGTAGGTCACAAAGGATGTCGTATGAAGGTCACCACAACCCCAGGAAGTGAAGAAACTGCACAGGAGACTGGTGTTAGCTATGTTCTCTGCAACTCAGACTGGAGAGATGGGAAAATGTGGCATGTGACCACTAGGTGGTGCTATTAGTGTGAAACCATGAGAGTAACTGTTGGAGGTGTGTAAGCAGGAAAGCTGGCGACCCTCGCCGGCAGAGAATCGGGAGTCTTTGCCTAAATACACTCCAGCCATCTAGTGAGACTTGGGATGGAAATGGAGACTGGCTTCGGAAAGATGCAGGAGTGTGCAAAGACACTGTCAGAAGAGGAGGGGGAGTCAAGAGGATGTGCCTGTCCCTTCTAGTCACCTCCCCAGTGCTGCCTCGCTCATGAGATGCGTTTTCTCAAGACGCATTTTCACCTTTACCCGCCGCATCCTCTACCTAAAACACCCTTCTGATTCCTCTCTCTGTTGACTCAGTCAGGGTGTCTGTCAGTCCCCTGATCTCTCCACAAAGGAAGAACCGGCGTATGGCTTCTTCCCCACTCCTCTTTCCCCACACCTCCTCCTCCCGCGCACTTTGGTAGACTCAGGTGTTTATCATCAAGTGAGAGTTTTCTGGGATCGCTTCACCGTAGAGATCTGGGCTGCTTTTAGTCAGTCCTATCCCAGCACCCGCAAGGATTTTTCTTGCCTACAGCAATGGGCACTCCTTTGGGAAGCTAGGGCCCACTGTATCTCAGGGTCTTGAGAACGTTCCAGAACGCTGAGGGATTATCAACACTGGGTAAGCAATATGGACATAACTAGTCACATAGCTTGCATAACCCGGCATAAGATGAAAATAGAGGACACACCCCTTTAAAAGAAAAAGGCATTCAAGATGGTGACAGCGGAACACTGAGCCCTTCTAAGCGTGGAGCTCTGTAGGGTTGCACTGGTCATCCATTGCCCATGCAGCTGGATCCAAGGGTAGAAATGCTATACAATCTCAGGTGAGCCTGTGTCTGCTGAGGGGAAGGTGGTTGTCCGCCTCCTACTCTCTTCGGTGTATGAAGCCATTCACATGGGAAGTGCCTTGGTACCCCAACCTCGATACTAAAGTAGCTTAGAATGTGGCATTAGGCAATCCTAGATTCACATTCGGATCCCGTCGTTAAACACAAATCATGAACCTACAGCTCACCTTCCAAAACCATCCATTACCTGTGGTTGTGAGTTCAACCAAGATTAACATAAACAGCGCCTTGTCTAGAGGCAAATCTTACTCTCTCTACTGAGAGCTCACCAGTAAGACACACAACTTGTCCCTAGAAGCATCTGGTCAGAGAGACTGGGGCAGAGTTGGGGAGCACCTCCCGTGTGCTTTTGGAGTGAGGTATGGAATGGGAATCCAACTGGGGTGAGGGATGAAATGAAGGGGAACAGTGGAGAGACCCCGTGACTCATACAGAACCAGAGGGATGTGTGTACCCTTTATCTAATGGATACACACGAGGACCTCCTGTGCCAGGTGCCATGGAAAACTGGCAAGCAAAAGTGCGATAGAGTCCTGCCCACTGTTACCTGAATGTAGCCTGTCCCGCCATCTCGGCTGCTCTCATTACGAACCCTTGGCCATTGAGCAGGTGTTCACTATGAGGCAGACCACGGGACTGTACCAGCCTTGCCGAGTTAAGTGAATGAAGGCTGGGTGTTCACTCTCAACAGCCAACACCGCTGAGCCCCTGTAAGCTGTCCTAGCAACGTTTACTGAAGTGCCTGGCTCCAGGGCAGCTGTGAACTGACGACTAGACACTGGGGGGACTGGACTCTGAAGTCAAAGAGAGGCTGGCTGTAGTCCGATGGGGAGCTGGGCTTCTGTTTGGGGGCTCTTGGGAATACTCACAGGCGGGAGAAGATATTGAGTCTTGCTTGACCTGGGGAAGCTTACTCCTCGAGTGAGCCCATCTTGGCTAGCTGGGGTCAGGCGAGGCCAGCGACGTGCTGAGGCTGCCTTCTGAAAGCAGAATGAGTCTCAAGAAGGGTTTGAGCGTTTGTTGCAGCTGGATGGGAAAGTTGTGCCTGAAGGGCTGACAGCTGTGAATAATAAGGTCTGAGGGCTTGACTGGGTGGTCCGAGTTCTCAGGCAGCCCACTGTGGCACCTGTGAAGGGAAGGCGGGCCTAGGACAACTGCCTAACTGGGAGAAATGGAAGATTTTGCTGACTCGGGGCACCTGAAGTGCTGCACGTGTTAAATAGTTCTTCTGGACAAAGATCGTGGCTAGTGTAGTCACCAGTAGTTCTCAAAGCAGGAAGACCTGGGCACCTTGTTAGCATTGCATTTTCTGGGGCTACACTCCAGGCCTGCTGACTCAGTAAGGCGGGGGGGGGGGGGGGGCTTCTTTTTCATGCACTGCAAGGCAAAGCCTTGGTATAGTGTAAAGAGTGCTAAGCTTTGGGGAGGCTGGCCTGGGGAGAGGGGTTTATGATATTCTGAGCAGTACACTACTTTACATACATCCTTCTTTTAAGGAGTAACCGACCAAAAGGTCTATGTCACCACGTCCTCATGTAGCTGCAAGATCAGGAGCTCAGAGTTATTAAATGACCTACCAAAGGTCAGGTGGCACTGCAGCCCCAGTCTATACCAGGCTGCCTCACAGTGGAAGGCCTTCACTGATGCTTCTGCTGACCGCCTCTGCAGTGAAGTCTCCATCCGGCCTGGGTGGGAGGAAGGAGCCTACAGTTTGAAGCTTCTTTCCCCAGAGCTTGGCATGGGCCAACCCCGAGGCCAGCAAAAGTGGTATCTGACATTCCTGGCCTGCAAGGACAGTTCTTTGAATTTTCATAATGTTTGCCATGTACACCTGGGAGCAGGGCTTAGTAAATAACCTCTTCTAAACCACTCGCTTTCATCCCTGACTCTGAGGGGCTCATAGCCTAAATGTGGGATTAAATGAGAGAAATACCGTACCTATACACCGTGATTAGAACTACATTAGCTTGAAAAGAACAGAACAGACCGAGAAAGACCCACATTTAAGGGGTTTTCTTTCTTTCTAAGTTGTACCACGTGATTATAATCATGTCACAGATGAGCACGCTCCTGTTTATTTGTAAGGCGCCCGCCGTAAAGCTGCAGCAGGACTTGCGCCTGGTGGTGGGCGGGGCCAGGTGGTCCAGCCCTTTGGCCTAGGACGCGGCGTGGGGGCAGTTTGGCACTAGCTGAAGTGACAGCTGTCTCTATACTCTTAGTAAAGTGAGATCTTGGGTCTTCTGTGACCTCTGGACATCTCTGTCCACGACAGCTGCAAGGGATTCTGGGACTAACGTGGGGTCTTCCTCCAGTCTTCCTGGTAACTGCCACTGTCTCTCAACAAAGACCACTGCACACCTTTAAACACAAAATAGTCTTTTATTTGTCAACGAAGGCTACACGGGATCACTTCTGGTTTTGTTTTTATGCTTTCCCCCCCTTTTTTTTTTCTAGAAGGTATCTACATCTGCATTTATTTACAGCCTTGTTGGTATTTACACAGTCAAGAATACAGTGTTAGAAACACAAAAGTGTTGAGAAAAAAACTTCTCAAAATTAGTTCCAGACTTCAGGAAAACTATTTCCACATGGTAAGGCCAGAGTCTCCAGTGTTGGTCATCCAGAGGCAGCTCAGAACCGTCCTTTGCCAGAGCTGCGGGTTCAGAAGTCCTCAGAACGACGGGCACATTTAGAACAGTGGGGTTCTCGTGGTGAGTGAGTCAGAGCTGCTGGAGACCACCAGACATCTGTGGGTCAGCTTCTGCAGGCACAGCCGAGCCTGCGCACGCGCAGTCATCCCTGAACCATCTGCCCGTAGAATCATCACATTTTCTTAAGGACCAGGAAGTAGCCCAGTCTCACGCCTTTGGCATTCCCCAGAGGGTAAGAAACACAACACAGGGCCCCCACCTCATGCCTCCCCACCGTTGATCTTCCTTGCACAACACCGCGAAACCTCAGAGCGCACCACTGTTCCGGGCAGTCAAGTACACAAGGCTGGTATTTGAGAATGGAAGGTTGGGGAGGATAAAATTTCTGTCACCTGAGCAATGAGTCTTTAAAATGAGTTTGCTGTTTTGGGAAGGCTAAATAAAAAGGCCTTGAACTACAGAGTTCTTTTTTTTTTTTTTTTTTTTTTTCCATTTCCTTCCGCTCCCACAACGGCGTGCCTCACACAGGGGTGGGGTCAGGGGTTAGGGGGAGTTAGTCCTGATGAAGATCCCAGAAGAAAGGAGAGACTGGGTCTTTCTGGGACCAGGATCTTGGGTTAGGTGGCTCCTGTGAGGGATGAAGAACACTCTCATCTTTATGTAATGGGCGATTAAACCCCCAAGCCAGCAAGCTCATCTCCCTGGGCACAAAGCCCAGCATCACTGCTCTCACCGCGTGGGCGCCAGCAATGAGGGCTGCAAATGGCAAAGCCATGTTCTGCGATGTCACAGTGAAAACCTTATCTATAAAGGCAGTGACTTAAACGTCACAGCTGAAAGGCCCTTCTTCTTCTTCCTCTTCTTCTTCCCTTGCTCTGTGCCTAGAAAGCCCCGCCCAGTTTACTCAGCTCCTCTGCCTCTCCAGCATCTGCTCCCGCCCCACCCCATCACTGTAATTTGCAGGCACTTGTCCAGCCTCAATCTGCCATTACTTCCTAGCATTTCTTTCAAGCCTCGCATCCCTCAGCAGAGTCAGGCGCTGGTGTGGATCTTGGGCTAACTCTCCACCAGCGATTCTAAGCCGGTTGTCAGAGGCTAAGGCGTGGCTTACCATGGAGTCAATATCATCACTGTACCCTCTGGTGATGCCTGTCTGGGAGAGAGCAATAAAGGGAGTTCAGGGTATAAAAGATAAAGTTAGGGATTAATAATAATTTGTTGAAGGTCATGGAGGAGAGCCCGAGGCTGAGGGACTGATGGGCAGTTGTGGAGGGTAGAGGAGGAATTTTAGAGGTCCGAAAGCTAACTCCCATTGGAACCACAGACTTCCACCGGTGAGGAAGACCTGACCACTCGACCAACTGGATAGATATAGTCAGTTTTCAAAAGACAGGTGTTGTCCAGGATGGCATTTAATATTCAAAGCCTCCCAAAATGGGCAAAAGGAACTGTGGCTTATGCCTTCAGACCCACCTGGGAGGTGGGATCCAACTCAAAGGGACCAAGACCAGAGTTCAGAGAGGCCAGCATCAGCATCAAATGGAGGCACATAGCACAGGCTAGCCTACAGCTGAGGTCCTTTACAGGGATGCTTGCCCGTTTCCCCAGCAGAAGCAAGGTACTCTTTCTGGGATGCGGGATGCAGCCCAGGCAGAATACAGGCCCATTCCTTAATAATAATAAAATTTAAAAAAAAAGAAAAAGAAAAAGAAGAAGAAGAAAAAGAATATCCATGAATTTATTGTGTATAATGATCCCTATTAAAAACCTGTTCTTTGAGGGAAGAAGATAGTAGAGAAGGAAGACACAGGCTGGGAGGCTGCAAGGACATGGTTCTCTCAGGTCACACACTGCCTCTGTCTTACAAGTGAATATCCCCAGTGGATCCCAGCCAGTGTCGGCCAGCCAGTATGGGACAGATCAACTAGGCCAACCCACGGGCCAACTCTGCCCAAAGGACCCTTACAACAAAAGTACATATTGAGAGGCATAAGTCTTTTGGATACAAATGACCTGTGTTGTTCAGGTCAACGGATTTTCTATCCCAGCCAAGAATGATCATGCCGGAAGGGGTTCCCCATTCCCTAGCACGTGCTGGGTACAGTGGGCTGGAGGAACGTCGAATCTGACCCAGCAGAGCTCTGATCCAGAAGTGATCAGCAACCCATGGATAAAGCAGGCCATGGCACACTGTTGCAGCAGTGTGACATGGGTTTGTTATTTTCTTTTGGAATCAGGAAGAGCACTTAGCGAAACACATCCTCTAATCCCAGCGGGACAATGTAAGGCGAGATCTCCCCTCCCCAGCGAGCTTTGGACACTGCCCTCTGCCAGGCAGAACCCAGACTACACACTGCTCTGATTCTCATGCAGTGAGAGACCTTCTTGGTTTCATTAACTCATGTCGTATTCTGAAGACTCTGTAAGGCTATAAAGGTGCCATGAGCTTTATCAGTCCAACAAGGTTTCCACGGGGAATAGCTTAGACTCAGAATTCATTTTCCACACTTAATGTAAATGTAACCCATAAAAGTCCCATTTTCTAAGAAGCCCAGCTCAGAAGGAAGCATTTGGCTTCCTCCCCCTGTCTCCCAGAGCCTCCTCTGAGTGCCGATGACAATGGTATCCAGGCAGACAAACCAGGAAAGGAATCCTCAAGTGAGCTCCCAGCTTTCGCTGTTACAATCTTCTGCCCTCTGCACTTCCCCGGGCCTGTTGGCTGCTCTCTCCCTCTGGGCAGCCCTCCAGCACCAGCTGCACCCATGCCTAGCCCTTTCCAGATAATGTATGTAGGTCTTCCTAGGAACAGGGGCACCCTGGCATTCTGAATCCACAGGCATCTACCTCCTGCACAACCATCCCTGATCCCAGTGGGCTTGTATGACACTGATAGGCCATACCAAACAGCTCTTTCTTCTTATTTAAAACCAAAACCAAAACCAATCCTGACTGGGGTTCTCTAGTGAAGAATTACACAGAAGGGATTTCCTGAAAGGTCAGGCTCTGGGACTCCAGGGCGTCCTGGCAAGAGCCTGTACAGGGGAGGCAGAGGCGACTTCAGGAGCTGGCTAGGGTTCTTAGCTCACACCTTCACTGACTTCTTTCTTTGGCTGACTTGTTTCTTAAGCATCTTTCCAGGGTCAAAGGCCATCAGGCAGCTCTAGCCACTCTCCTGACTCTCAGTGGTGATCAGCTGACCACTGGAGGGAAGATAACCTCCAGCCGCGGGGCACCAGGTTTCCTCGCCTTCCCTGGACATGGAGCGCTTGCTGTGCAGTGCTGGTTCTCATGTCTGACTTTGGGAGGGGGGAGGAGATGAGTGAGGGACATGATGGGGGATCAACAACTCACAGACATCCTGGGTGCTTTCACCTCTTGGTAAGGTTGGGGCTCGTAGCCCCCAGGATGTTATGTCACCAGACTGGGGAAGGGGCCTGGGAGACACTTTCTCTATTTCATTACGGGGTTAGGGTGGCACTGACAACTACACTAGAGATTTGCAGAAGGGAGGGGGGGAGCTCATTTAGCATCAAAAATGTAAAGCTTGGACAGGAGTTTGGGGAGGCTTGAAAAGGTGCTGAACATCAGGGATTCTTCTGGAGCATGGCGTAGGTCCTCAGGAGGCACAAAGCATGGTGAGGAGAAACTCATCATTTTCTGTGGGAGCCTAACCAAAGCTCCCAAGGTCCCATAGGCCCGTTACTCTCTGTAGCCCTCACCCCTGCCCAACTCCAGTCAAAGAAGAAAGGGTAACACTGAGACAAGTTTGCACAGACACTCATGTCTCACATCACACTGGGTACCTAGGGATGCATGAGGACACACCCAAGGACACACCCCAAAGAGAGGAGAAATGTACCCCAAAACAACAGGGAAATTTTCTCAAGGAAAAAAAAAGGAACAAAAGACAATAAAGTTAGCATTGTGGTCACATTACAGAAACAAAACAAAAACCTTCCATTCTTTGCAAAAAAAAAAAAAAAAAAAAGTGTGAAGGCCAAATTTGTTTTTCTTTTCTTTAAAAAAAAAAAAAAAAGGGATGTTGCATGAATTAACAATGCAACAAATATCTTTTTTTTTTTCTGCACTTGTTAAAAAAAAAAGTTTTTGTTTTTGTGTTTTTTTGTTAAGTACAACACAGTCAGGTATACGGCCACAGAAGAGTAGCTGTCTTTGGCAAGAAGTCCAGGCCTTGGCCCTTTCTGTCACCTTCGGCCCATCTCGCTCTGTCTCATGAAGTGGATATTGTTGGCGCTGTCTGACAGTTCTGGGTACTGCTCGACTGAAGTCACAAAGAAACCGTCATAGCCTTGCACCCGCCCTGTGTTCAGAACCTGCTGCTTCTCTCCCTCTGTCCAGGCCCGTAGGCCCTCCTCCCCCTCCTGCAGTCTCTGCTGCTCTCGGGCCCAAGCCTGGCGCACAGCTCTCTGCCTGGCCAGCTCCAGCACCCGTGCCTTCTCCTCATCCACGGTTGTCCCATAGCGGGTGTTCAGGCACAGCGCCCTGTACTGCAGCTGGATGTCAGTGTAGCGTCTAGTCCTGCCACTGAGCATGGTGTTGATCTGGGACACGGTGACGTTGACCCCATTCTCCAGGGTTCGCCGCCCCCCACTGAGGCCCAGGATGGCCAGGTCACCTTCCGAAGGCCCTGTTTTCACAAAGTAGTGGGTATCTACCCCATCAATGGTGAAGTGAAGGTTCTCTAGATAGTGGGCGTTGTTCAAGATGGCTGCAATCCTTCGCCCATCCTCATTGGCCACACTGATGATGTCAGTGGTCACTCGGCCATCTTTCAAGGCAAACTTGACCCCTTTGCCAAAGATGGAACCACTGGAGGCAAACTTCTTTGTCTCTGGGGCCTGTTGGCAGCTGGTGATGGTGGAGCCGTAAAGCTGGTCAAAGCGTTCTAAGGTAACGAAGGCCTTGAGTTGCTTCTGAACTTCACACTGTACCCCGAGGATAGACTGATGGGGAGAGCCACAAAAAAAGAGAGAGGGAGAGAGTAAGATGAGGGGAAAAGCAAACCCCAAGAGCACAGAGAGTCAGTTCAAACAGGGAAGTCAAAGCTACAGGTATTTATTAGCTTGTTGCATCTGTGTCTGTGGTGCTGACCATCAGAACAGCCAGTCATCCTTCATCCTTCATCCTTCATCCTTCATTCATCCCCACATCCTTCTAGTCAGAGACAGTTCAGGGAGCAGCTGCTCTGGCCCGCCTCTTTTGTAAGCAGTGAAAATACAGGAAGAACTGGGCAACATCTTTGCCCTCAAAGAACTCCTCGTTTCATAGGCACAGTCAGATGTGACAACACTATTGCAGCCAAACGTAATAACTGATGGTCTAAAATACATAATTGTTAATAGATGTAGTAACAGTTCTTGATCTTCAAGTTCAAGGACTACAATTTAACACCTGCTTGATCTCTATAGTAGATACTATTATTTCAGTTCACTCTTTTATTTATTTTTTATTTTTAAAGACAGGGTCTCACTATGCAGCCCTGGCTAGACTGGAACTCACTATGTTGGCCTCAAACTCACAGAGCTCCACCTGCCTCTACCTCTGCTGGGATTCAAGGTGTGCACCACCATACTCAGCTTCAAGTTCACTTCTAAGGGAACTCATGCCAACACAGCTCATCATTGGCCTACAGCCCAACCATTCACTCCAATACATTAGTATTGAACCCAGGTCTGTCTAACTCTAGAGGCCTGCATCAAGGGCAGCTGGGGTAGTGAGAAGCAAACAAGGCCCAGAAGATGCTCAGCCTAAAGGTGGAGAAGAGAAGAAGAAGAAGGCAGCGTTCCAAGGAGAGGGCTAAGCCCAGGTTAGGGCCTAATGGATGTGGAGGGTGACGTCAGGGGAGAAATGGCAAGAACTGTACGGTACTAGGAAAGCTATGGATTGTCTCAAGCCTCTTCCTTGGTTCTACTGATCTGTACTCCCATTACCCAAGCTTTTCATGGAGGGTCTCTGTGCCCCCTGCCCCCAGTGCCTCTTTGAGCATCCTCAGGTATCCCTGACTTGGCTGCTGTGGGGTCAGGTTGGACCCCATCAACTTGGTGTACCATCTGTCTGCCCCTCCCATTCTCAAAGAGCTCAGAGAAGCTGTGTTCAGAGCTTCAGCGCTTTAGCTGCAACTCAGGGCATGGGCTTTAGAAACAGACCCATCGGCCACACATTGAAATTAAGTCCTCTTTATAATTAATAGAACCCCTGTCTGTGAACAATTATTTCCTAGAGTTTCACAAAAGCTGGAGTGCTCAACAACAAAGATCTCCAATGCTTGCCAAGGGCAGAAATCAATAATTCATTGACAGGCGAGGTTGGCAAACAGGCAGCCAGAGACAGGGACTCTGGAGAGCACGGAAGAAACCTGGCGGGGGAGAAAGTACTGTGTGGCTGGACTCGGCCTTGGGGACAGCAAATGCTGGGACATCTGGACCAGAGCCTGAGGTAGCAAGGTCTGGGACAGGCTAGGACAGAAGGAGGACAGGCTCGTTGGCCAGGCAGATTTAGGTTCATGTCATTGTCGCTCATGTCTGAGCTGAACACTATTGGGTAAGTTTCCCTGAGCCTAACCTCCTTATTTATGAAACGGGGTATTTACACGGCTCAGTCACTGAGTCACTGAAGCACCTACAATGTGCTAGCCCGTGTACTGGGCACTGATTGAGACATGGAACGTAATTGTTGGGATTTGGCGTCTGGTGAAAGAACAGGACAGAGCACAGGAGCTGGACAGAGCAGACCACCCGAGCAGACTCATCCTTAAGTCTGGGAGGAGATAGCTAAGACAAGCCTAAAGAAATTAGTCTGGAACAAGACTGGTGCCGGGGAACTGGCTCAGTGGGTAAATGCTAGCCCCGCAAGCACGAGGACCTCAGTTCAGATCCCCAGCACCCAGGTAAAGAGCTGAGCATGGAGGTGCATGTCTGTAAAGCCTGGTGCTTGGGAGACACATAAAGGAATGTCCCTGGGTCTTTTGGCCAGCTTGTCTGACTCTGTGAGCTCCAGGCTCAGTGAGGGACACACACAAATGCAATCTCTTTCTCAAAACAAAACAAAACAAAACAAAACAAAAACGTGGCGGTATGTACACACACACACACACACACACACACACACACACACACACACACACACACACACACACGTAGGGTGAGCAGGAGGAGGAGGAAGAAAAGAAAGAAAGCAGGAAAGTTCCCAAGCACAGGATTGTGCCATGGGGCACTGCTGCTTGTGCCCACAGTTTACTGTCCCTGGGCTGGCA
This sequence comes from Acomys percivali, assembly GCA_907169655.1. Taxonomy (NCBI): domain Eukaryota; kingdom Metazoa; phylum Chordata; class Mammalia; order Rodentia; family Muridae; genus Acomys; species Acomys percivali. Next base: position 113,032,807 of record OU015752.1, on the reverse strand, counting down.
TCCCCTAGAAGGTTTGGTTTCTGCTAATCTACCCTTGCATTTCATGGGCCACAGGAAGGGGCTGGACACAGAATCTGTTCCTGGTGCAGAATTTATGAATGGAGGCTGAGGATGGGATGAGCAATGCATGAAGTGATCAGCAGGTGGGATGAGACTCTTGTGAAAGATCTTCCCAGCCATATAGTTCCGAGTCTTTGAAATTTGGCCATAAAAGAAAGATAAGTGAAAGAGGCTTTTTTTTTTTCTCTTATAGCCTTTCTAGTCCTGCTCAGCCAAATGACACACAAAATGGACAATCTGGGTTTGAATTGTCTCATGCATTAAGCCTGTACAATGAGAAGAATAACAGCATGTATATTTGTGAGCTAACTCAAGTAGAATGTCACTCAATGCCAGGTACAGCAGGTGCCCAAAAAACAGCACATCTGTATTCAAAACACTCCTTCAGGCTTTTGCCTGCATAATGACAAAGGCTTATTATTATTATTATATTTTTTGTGGTACTCTGAACATGGTGGATTAAAAAAACAAACAAAAAACAAAAACAAACAAAAATCCCTTCATGTAGCCTGCGAGTGTCCATGTGCTACAGTTGGGTCCCTGGGGCCTGCCTAGCCATAGTTTGCTGTTTGTTGAAATCTGTCTGGCAGGAACCATGAAGGTGCTGCCTCAGTTTCCATCACTGGCTTGAGTTTTCCTGCATAGGTGGTGAGGTCCCCTCTTTAAAGTCAGAATGGCCTGACATGTGGCTGTTACGTGGAGAGTTACCTTGCTATTGTCCCATTCCTGAGTTTTCATCTGTGTGTGCAGGAGCTCGTAGGATGGTTCCATGGCGTCGGTGTCTGGTTTGGGATAGCCAGGTATCACGTTGTGCAGCTGGAATCCAAAGGTAAGTAGCCAGCTGTTGACATCTGGGTGGAGAGAAACAGAAATATGCCTTGGGAGTAAGTGGACTTCTGACCAGGGGCCACGAATGAAAAGTGACTGGTGACAGGGCTGACTGCTACACACACTGGAAAATAATGCCAGGGTCTTAAAGCCAAATGTACTGCTGGGCCCCAGCAATCTCTTTGCCAGGAGTATGCCCAGAATCCTCTTCCAAGGGATAGATCTAGGAGCGATGAATCCTAGGCAGAACCTAGGTTTCCAGATAGTTCTGTCTCTTACCCTTTTCTACTTACCCAGAGGTAGCTGCTGATAGAAGAAGCACTCCCAGGCCCCCCCTCCTCCCCCCAACCACAACATCAATAGGAAACACTTGCAAAGGTCAGTCAACCCCAAGAAAGGATTTTAACAGGCTGACTCTCAAAGAGAAAAATTCACTTAAGAAACAAACTGTCCGTCCTCTATCCACGCTCTTTGTAGCCATTAGAGCCTCAGGGCCAAAGTGCCTTTAGACATGGTGCTAGTGCAAAGATCAAAGGGATTTCCTGCTTGCTACAGTGTTTTACTTCTGACAGCACAAGGAAGTCACCTGACCTCCCAATGTCTTAGCCTGCTAGTCTCTAAGTTTGTTAATCATAGTCCTTGGAGTTTCAAGTTATAGATAAGATTTTCTGGTGAGCATTTGGCTCACAGAAGAGTGGAATCAAAAATCTATGCTCCTGGGATGGGATTTAGTGCAGCTGGTAGAGTGCTTGCCTTGAATGTGTGAAGTCCTGGGTTCAGGGCCCAGAGCCATGTAAATTGATGCCTGTAATTCCAGCAACCAGGAGGTGGAGGCAGTAGGAACAGAAGTTGAAGGCTATCCTTGGCTACATAGTGAGTTTGTGGCTAACCTGGGCTACATGAAATCTATTGCAAAAGCAAGCAAAGATGACAACAACAAACCAACCATCCAACTAACCAACCAAATTAAAAAAACCCAAAAGCCATGACCTTTGATGGGAGTTAAGGTGGACTATTGGTCACTTGGCCAATGTAGCAGAAGGCCAATTATGCTGGTAGGTACTGTGTCATCACAGAGTCTCTCCCTTGAACATCCACTGACCCCAAATGGAGAGGAGACCTGTGCCCAGATATCTTCTAAACATGATAAAAATCAGACACGGGGAAGGCACGGCCTTGAAGCTAGACAAAGAGAAAATATCATCATTTGTTTGTCACCCAAGGAGATGAAGGGGGCGGGGCGCTCCAGGGAAAGACCGCTGCGCAGGTGAGGTGCCCTACGGAGGCCAGTGCGGGAGTGTTCAGGTAAGCAGAGAGTAGTTCATAAAGGCTGAGGGACAACCAGAAAGGACAGAGGCAGGGATGGCAGGAGGGAAGTGATCTGGGCCTTGGTGGAGGGGCTAGGAGTGTGTGTTGCAACGTGGCTCAGCCTTCTTCAGGAAGGGGCAGCTGAAGATGCTAAAGCAGGTGCCAGACAGACCTGGAACCCTGTTTCAGTGGCAAGGGGTTGGGGTGAGGGGAGGAGCACAAGGTTTCAAGGCCAGCCTCGGAGCCACGTGTCATTTGATTCGTTCCGATGGAAACACATGTCTCTGTTGGGAGGTCCTATTGAGGACCCAGGTCCAGGAGGAAGTGAGCCCCTCCTGGCAGCTGCGGAGTGGGAAGTGAGTAGGCATGGTCAGGAATTGTGTTCTTGACACTGTTGTGACCCACGCATCTCTCCCATCTAAGGCCCTCATTAATTTGTGTTTGCCTTTTTTTTGTTTGTTTTGAGTTGTCCCAGGCTCCTCCACTGGGACCCAGGTTTAACTTCTCATGTCCCCCTCACTACGCAGTTCACAGACAGGAAGGAGAAGAGCGTGGCAGCCGAGGCCACCCAAACCCACAGGCTGGCTCCTCAGGGTACAAACAGTGGAACCTGGAGAACTTAACTTAACTTCTCTGAGATTGTGTGGCCTTGTTTGCACACTGACAATAGGGATGGTTCTAACTAAGCCTCGGAGAAGAATAAGGATAACATTTGGAGGCAGTTATTGTATAGCAGGAGCTGGTCCAAGCTTGTGCCTAAAATGCCGGTACCTAGGTCGGGTACTGGCTTACAGAGGGGTTTCTGCCGTTTTCTTATTTAGAACAGGGGGCACGAATGACGCTTCTCCATGGCCCTTTCCTCACTGAGTTTCCAGGAGTCTCTCATTCTATGACTCTTCGGGACATTATAACAAACAGCACACACCCAGAGCGAACACCTGACAGAGAGAGCCCTTTTGCTTGAGGCTGAGAGTGTGCGCCCGGGTTTTGCGGTTATCTGGATTAGCGCGCATTCCAGGAAAAGCAGGGGGTGCAGAAGAGGGCTGGACTTTAGTCATGAGTGATGGAAGACGGAAGCTTTGCTATCACGACTTTCAGGAAGATGTCAGAGAACTATTTTATTTGCTTTCCTACAGGGCTTTTCTGAAGAAGAACTGGGAATTGTGCTCCTACAACCTCAGGGGCAGGCGTTTCCCTCCTGTTGAGAAGCTAGCATTACCTGGCAGTCCCAGAAGTCACTGCTGCCGGGAGGGAGGACTAAAACGCAAGCGATTTGAATCCCTTTCACACATGCATGGCTTTGTTCTTCACAGAATGTATTTGAATCCGCTAAGCATTTTGAAGTCTGACACTGCAGAGTTCTAAGGATGGCCTCCCAACGTCTTGGTGGAAGGGTTACTTTACCAGTCCGGAACTTCGCTGTGTTCCCCTACATCATGTGTCTTAGGCAAAGACTCAGCACGATGATGTGTGAGAGATGCCCCTGGTGGACATTTTAGGGTTGCTTTCCCATGATCCAACTCCGTATTCTTTCTCTGTTGGACCATGTGATCCAGGATAAGCCAATCACCACCTTCGCTTCAACCTCGATAATGGTTCCACTGTCTCAGGACCCAGGCCTGCCTAACTGGAGAATAGCTCAGGACTTTGGAAGGTATGTTCGGAAAAAGTAAGCTTTCTTTGTTGTTTCAGTGAGGATACACTTAGCCCACAGTGAAGGAAAAAAGTAAGGTGTAGTGAAAATCGGCAGAGTCTTCGTTTCATATTAGCCACTGCAAATCATTTCTGATGTTCTGAAAACTTGATTGTCTAGACGACAAATAGCTGTCTTTTTTTTTTTTTTTTAATATGCCACAGGATCCACTGTGTAGGAAAAATCAATTTTGGAGTCATGACCAGTATTTTCATTGAGTGGAATAAGCTAGACTAGAAAATAGACACCAAACCTAAGGACTGCTTTGCAAACCTTTGGTTTTAGGTTTTTATAGTGATATTTAAAAATACTTTTGTTTTTTTAGATAGGTTCTCACGTATTCAGGCTGTGTATTCAAGGATGACCTTGAACTTCTGATCCTCCTGTCTCCACCTCTGGAATACTGGGGTTGCGGGAACGTAACACCACACCTACTTTGTTTGGTGCTGGGGATGGAGTCCAGGCCTTCACACATGCGAACAAGCACCCTACCCATGGAGCTACACTTCTGGCTTCAAAACTCCTTTTCTTAAGGTGGGCTCACAGCCAAAGACATGTGTGAGAGGGGCACGTGTTCTGTGAAGGCAGACGCCAAGCCTTCTTCTGCTTTGCATCCTTAGGGTGGGTCTGGCACAGAGAAGGTATAACCAATATATTTGTTGGATTTAACTGTCTGGGAAATGAAACACAAACTGACAAAGGAAGGTGCCCCTTGGTTGGTTGAGAGCCGTGCTGAAAAGCAGGGTTTAGAGACCAATGTGGTTATCAGGGAAATGTTTTGAGGACAGAGAGCGCTGTTCTGTGGGACTCTGCACAGTCCCGTGCTCCTTCAGAGTCTCACAGGCCTCATCAGTTGAACGCAATTGTCCTGATCTCACAGACTTGTTGTCAGGCTTGAAGGAGATGGTATCCCTCAGTCAGTGCTTGGCAAAGAGTGTTTAATCACGCAGCGCTATTCTAGAAGGCGGCTACATGCATATGGTAGTGTACAAAGGCAGAGAGGGAGGGCAGTAATAGTTTGGCAAGCTTTAGCTTTTTTTTAAATGGAAAATTACATTTCCTATTGCACTGCTTTTTCCCCCCCCAGCTACAGTAACATGCCAAGCTGTCTCACAGGAGACTCACTGGAGGGTGAGGCAGGGGGCGTGCTTTGCGCAGACAGATGTAATGGAAATGTCATCCTAACCTGTCAAGGCTCTCTAGTGTTAGCAGCCAAGCTGCGCATGGTAAAAGCTGGGAACACTCTTAAGATATATGTATTTATCCCCAGGTCCCAAGTATGTTTTCACGACACCTGTGTACCACCTTGTTCTCCCTTCTAGTCCCTTCTTCCTCTTGACAGAAAAATCTAGAATTTGTCCTAGAGAGAGGAACTCTTTCATTGCTGTCAGCAGAAACCGGCTTCAGATGAGGCCATGAGGTTTGAGGGCGAGGGAGCACACCCTCCGTGAGCTAGCTGACACAACGGCCTCTCTCCAACTCTGTGAATGTCGACACTGCCCCTCAGAATGCCTTTCTTCCTACTTCTTGATGAAATCTACTCAGGAGCCAGCCTCGAGGATCAGCTCGCTCTTCTTTGAAGGCTTCCCAGAACCCTGCGGGCAGAGCCAGTTGCTAGCTAGCCTTCTGGGATTTAATGGCCATCTGTGCAAAGCTTCCTCATGGCCCTGCACACTAGACTGGAATGTGCGTTGCCTCTGATAGTGAGGAGTTCTGGAGTGTGGGGGATCATCTTTCTATTCTTAGTGCCTAAAACTAGGGGTGGGGGTGGGGGTTAGGGATGAAGGAAACAGACAGAAAGAAGGGGGCAAGTGGATTGAATCCCAAGATTACCGGGTTTCCTCCCATACACATTTTCACAAGGAACTCTGGGTGGCTTTATTTGCATGCTATAGAGACTCTCCTTGTGTGGCTTGCTGGAGCATTGTGGACGCCCAAGATGTCTCCATCTGCAGGACACACAAGGCACTTTATATTCGAGTTGGTTTCAGAGGAGTGAAAGGGAACGTCTCTTTTAAAGCAAAGGGTGAAGAAATGTGTATCTCAGGTCACCGCTGGGCACTAGGCTTGTATTTGCTTCATGAATTATTTGTTATCCTTATCTTCCTTTATTGCCTGCTTAGGGTGTACGTATTGCACAGAATCAAGTAAGATACAAGTAGGCTCACTGAGATCAGGGAACCGTGTAGGGTCTGACCTAGGCCCTTTACATATATGTTATGGGTGTGTAGCTCAGTGTTCTTGTGGGATCCCTGACTCTTTTGCCTGCCTTTGGGACCCTTTCCCTCCTACTGGGTTGCCTCATCCAGCCTTGACGTGAGACTATGTGCCTGGCCTTATTGTAGCTTGTTATGCAATATTTAGTTGATATCCCTAGAAAGCCTGCTTTTTTCTGAAGGGAGGTGAAGGAAGGGATGGTGGTTATGGGGGAAGAGAAGGTAGAGAGGGAGGGATTTAGGGAGGGGAGGGAGAGGAAATTGCAGTCAGTATGTAATATATGAGAGATGAATGAATTTTTAAAAAGGAAAAAAAATTTTCCTAAAAGAGAAAAAGAAACAATGGTGGTCCTATCAAGTATAATTGATCCTGGATCCATTTATTTCTGGAGTAGTCTCCAAACTACTGTGTTTTTAAGTAGACTTCAGAGTATAGTGCCATTAGAAACTGTCTCCTGTCACCGCATACCAGGGTTCTTAAGGAGCAACGGGGAAGGTCCTGACTTAGGGTATATCTCAGTCCTCACCTGTCATGAAGCACTTGATGTCCTGAGAGTTGCTGATGGGGTTGTTGTTCTTAAACATGTAGAGATGAAAAGGCACGATGCTGCTGCTACTCAGGCGTTTCCAGAGTTCATGGTCTGGGCTCGTCCAGCGTCCGGCCAGCACATCATAATCCCGTCGGCCCATGTGGACCAGCTTGGTGAGTGGATCATAGAGACCGCCATGGTAGCCAATGATGATCTGGAAGTTAGGGTTTGTGTCCATGTAGATCTCCCCATAGGCTGTGTATAGGATCTGCTTAATCATCAAGCCAGTCCCACTGAAGACAGCGAGGGGAGTTCCGATGTTGTCACAAGCTATGTAAAATTCATCGCCGCTGCTCAGCTCCATGGCAAAGAGGTGTCCTTGCAGATCATAGTAGAGGGATGTGATTTCAGAGCTGGAGTGGTTGTAGAGGTGGGTGACTTTGGTGGGGTTGGTCAGGTCTGCGTAGAAGAACTGTAGGTGGTGGCTATGGCTGCTCTTGCTAGACACTCGGCGCCCGAGGCCATCGTAGCGGTACCTGACGCTCCAGCCACTAGCCCGGTTGTAGGCTTTGATGAGCAGGCCGGCTGAATTGTACTCGAAGACATCCCCACCCCGCTGCCTCAGGAAGCCATCCTCATCCATCTTGTACTGCACATCGCCCAGCCTAGTGATACGGTCACGGAGGTCGTACCGTAGTGGCGTGAGCCGCGCGCTGTTCCCAGGGCTCAGCAAGTGCAGGTTCCCATTGAGGTCATAGCTGTAGCGCCAGAGTGGCTTGTCGTTGATGGAGACCGTCTGCAGCTGGCCATCGGCATCGTATTCATATGAGTAGCGCGTGGTGTTGGCGTAGGGTCCCACCTTCAGCTCCTTTTTCACGACCCGTCCCATGTTATCGTACTGAACAGTCATCCAGTACATGAGTGACCGGAAAATCTCATACTGCACCTCCTTCATCCTGCCATAGGCGTCAAAATGCTTGGTGTGGGTCATGACGGCTGTGGTAATGATCTGGTTGATGTCATAGTAGATGACGCCAAACTTCCCAAACTGTTCTGTCTTCCCTGACACATCATCGTAGCGGTAGAGATCGATGGGCAGTGGGGTCTCATTGATCACAGCCTGCATGCTGGTCACACGGAAACTGTTGTCATAGTTGTAATCAAAACGGGCATTGACCATGCCTTCCTCTGTGAAACGGAAGATCTGGCGGTCAATCAGGGGCCCGATCTGACGGTAGCGGATGGTGCAGGTGAAGCCCCCGTTCTGTAGGTTGACGGTCTTCAGCATGCCTGCCGTCTCGTCATAGGTGAAGCTTACCTTGGTGGTGTCATACAGAGTCTCGGCCAGCTTTGACAACTTGCCATACTTGTAAATCACCCTGCGGCCAGTGCCCAAGTAGAAGGTGTGCAACAGGTGTCCATCTTCGGTGAAGTCCTGTATGACTGACGCATTGCCTTCCGGGGGTTGGTAGATGTTCCTGTAGTAGCCCACGGAGCGAATGGTCTCCAGCGTCTGCCGGGCGACATTGGGCATGGTCACAGAAGAGAGGCGGTCATTCTTGTCAAACTCGAAGATGTACTGCCTCTGGCTGTGGAGGTGAAGCACCATGGACTGCAGGGGGTGGGGAGGGGAGAGAAGAAAAATCAGAGATAAGGGAGGTGGGAAGAGGAATGGCAACCCAAGTACCCACAACTTATAGGAAAGAAATGGAAGGCTGAGAAAAATGGTGGCTCTGCGATATGTCCAAGCAGAGGCCTGTGTACCATGGTATGCTGCCAGCAGGCTACAGATGTGTGGTTGGGCTTAATCGTAGCCTCACAGGGCTAGGTCCACCCTGGCCATTTGTTTTTCCTCTTGTGAGCAAACAGTCTAAGTGTCTGCTCCTTTGTGTGGTGTGGATAAACTCACTTCTGCACCTGAAGTGGGGATGAGACCAGGATGCTCTGACCTAAAGTATTTACAACAGTTTCCTTACTGCTGTTCCCGATCCAGGCTTCTGACCTCAGTCTTATTCAAGCAAGAAGGAGAGCTCTAAGACACAGCCTGGTGATCTCGAAGCCTGACAGCCTCCTCCTGCTAAACTGCTTCGGTGGCTTCCCTGTGCCTGTAGCATAAAGACCATGCTTGGGAAGGACGCTTTCGACGTTTCCCCACTTTTAATGTGGTAGGAAGTCACGGGCCCACCCTGGGACAGGGCAGGCTGGGATGGGAAGGGAGAACCTTGTTCGTTCACAACACTGGCAACTTCTGCCCTCCCCAGGCGTGCGTGGCCTTTCAGTACATGGGATGACCTCCATAGTCTGTTTTATAATCCTACATCAGGACATTGCAGGCAGAGACATTTACCACAGAACAAACAGAGCCCGGGGCCACGAACAGGTGACCAAGATGAGAAACAAAGTGATGGTTCTAGATTCATAAATGGGGCATAAATAAAGTGAATATTCTATCTCAGGAAAGTCATCAGATACCCAGCCTAGATATAGCTATCAAAATTACCATGCCCCCCCCCCCAATTGTGAGACCAATTTCTAAATTTAGGTAATTAAAAAAAAAATCCCCAAATGTAGTTTATGATTTAGGTCCTTTCTGATTGTTAGTCTCTTGGGTGAAATGAATCCTGACCGGAAGTGGAAGGGATTTGCCCACACCCAGTACTAGAGCTTGCTCTGCCTCAGATCTTGGGTTTCTATGGGGAGGTTGCGTTGTGTGTGATGATCCTTTGGAGCGAGACCTTGTGCTGGGTCAGCACTCTTGGTCCTGCTTTGTAGTCCTGGTAGGGTGGGCCTGCTCTTCTCTGTCAGCAAGACCTTTGTGTTTTCTTGGCCTAGGTCCTCCTTCTCACCACATTAAACCCATTTTCTATCCAGATACCTTCTGGGACCCTCTTTCATTTTGGAAACTACAACAGATTTCTCACTGAGGTCAGCCGGCTAGGGCTTGGCCATGGCAAGCAGTGATGAAAGCCGGTGTAGTTGTGAGTGCCTTCAGCTGTTCAGGAGGCCAAGTCAGGAGGATCAGTTGAACCCAGGAGTTCAAGTCCACCCTGCGTAGTGTAGTGGTACCCATCTTAAAAACTACAGCCACAACGATCAACTTCCTGTATGGCAAGACCATTGATGGGGGGAAGGGGGGGTTGAGACAGACACCTGCCTTCTCTAAGTATGTGTAGCTCCACATTTTTCCATCTGCAAAGATCCGGGATGTGATGCGCCCCGCCTGATCATATTCCATCCTCTCAGACATGATGCCCCTTTGGATTCCGGCAATGTGACCTCCAGGGGAGTAGGTCACATTGACACCATTCAACCTGCTGCTAGGCGACCAGAGGCTTGGCCTCCCTGCTTGGTCATACAGGATCCGAAGGGTGAACTTGCGATGGTCGTCATAGATCTTCTCTGTGCGTGTTACACGGTCAAAGTCCAGAGACAAGAGGTTTCGGTTGTGAACCTGGGGAAGGATATAAAAAAGAGAGAGCATAGCTGTGGGCACTGAGAACAGGGCTCTGAGGAGCAACCAGCTGTGCCGAGCTCCTTCCTGAGAATAGAAAGCAGCACAGGTTGTGGCCATCAACCCTCGTTCTGCCATCTGCTACTTCTTTGAAGTTTCCTTATCTGTACAATAGCAAAAAAACAACAAAAAAAAAAACAAAAACAAAAACAAAGAAAACAAAACAAAACAAAAACAAACAAACAAACAAACAAAAAACCAAAAATGCCAGCTTCATAGTCCTGTTGTAATAATAAAGAGAACATGAGATATGGGCACATGACTGAAGACACATGATTTTATCATGTGGCATATCAATGGGGACTTATTACTATTATTTTTTAAAGTCAGATCCTTCTTAGCTCTATCCTAAAAGTGGAGCTACCAAGCGGGGACAGCAAATCAAAGCCTGACTCATCCGCTATGTTCCGGACACCGTGCTGTGTTGGATCTCAAGGTCACCAAGCTCAGGGAAGCTGCAGATCTGTGGCTCATGTGTGACTGAGTGTGGCCTTTTCTCTCATGAGTGCAGCAGACAGATCGGTTTCCTGAGCAAGTCCTAGGATTCCTGGGGTGCTATACTTGCTACCTTTGGGGTCTCTCCTGCCTTTTTGCCCATAGCCAAGGCTTCTGGGTCACCTTCTGTCTCCTCTTGTTTCTCCTCAGAGGTTGCTGGGAGGCAGGAGCACTCACACCTCCAGCGGTTTCACTTGTGGTCTGGTTGGAACTAGTCCTAACTCCAGAGCACTTTGCTCTTGCCTACAGGATCAGGAGCTCCCCACCCCCCCATAGTCTCCCTGTGGTCGGTGAGGCCACCACCAACTCAGATTCCCTTTTGAGTCAGACATATAGGCACTCACAGAGGTAGCTGCAAGTTGGAGCGTTGTATGTGTGGGGATACACAGGGACCTGCAGCCTTTGGTTTAGGCTAGGCTGGCTGCCCAGTGAGCCCCAGGGAGCCACCTTCTCTGCTAAGATTACCAACATGAACCACCATGTCTGTTTTTTCTCCTCCCACATGGGTTCAGGGGATTTAAAAAAAAAAAACCCTCACGCACTTCACTGATTGAGCCATTTTCCCAGCATTCCTACTTCATATTTTAATAAAGAAATGTGCTCTGGAGGCTTTGGTTCTGACCTCTAGCACATGGGCTGTCCCCAAACGTTAGTAGGTTCTTCATAGCTAAACTGATGCTTTCCTCTAGGAGTGTGGAGGGGTGCTGGCCTGATAGGGCACAGGGGCACCTTTGCTGTCTCTTCTACTCGTCACTCAGTAAGTTTGACAAGGAAGAAGACCGAAGAGGAAAGCAGATTATTAGGACATACAATATAAAATGGCATGTGCGGCTTGAAGAAATCAAAGGTCCTTTTGGGATCTTTGTATTTCGAAGAGGGCTTGGGTGTAGGCAGGTGCCAGGATTAAGGCTGGAATTTCAACCTCAACTTTGTGACTAGCCTTCCTGTGTGACCTTGGTCAAGTGCCTTAGCCAGTTTCTTCCCATGTATACTCCTAGACTTGTGAATAAATCCCCTGTGGACTACTAGGTGCATAGAAGGCACCAGATAAATGGCTATAATTATTTCCACTAAATGACTGCGCGTGATCATGGTCAGTCTTAGAGGAAGGAGAGGTATGTGTGTGTGTGTGTGTGTGTGTGTGTGTGTGTGTGTGTGTGCCTTGCTTAACTCTCCCCTTACAAACGCCAAGGCCCCTAAATTAAGGATTTATAATGATGATGCTGAGACAGCCTTAGCTGTGAATGGCCTAGCTATAATAAGCTTGCCTTCCCTAGGGTAATCAAACACAATTGCAGAAGCAAAAACCGTGTGGCAGACAATTCCCGTGAAAAATCAGAGGCGTTGGAAGCTCAAATCGTGTTCTTTGCAGAAAAGGCACATGAAAAGGGCGGGGTGGGGTGGGGTGGGGTGGGGTGGGGTGGGGTGGGCATACTGGCAACGATAGTGGGAACCTTTTAAAAGCATCTTTTGGGAGATCTTCCTATACCCCCCCAGTGTTGGTGCCACCTAGACAGCCCCCCCTATCTCTAAGGATCCTAGTGAAGAATGGGATCTGCACTTCTGTGACAAAATTAATAAAACTGAATGGAGCGGCTCACTGGGGGGAAGCACCTTGCATTTCCTGTGCTCGGCAGTGGCAGCAATGAGATTATTTTATATCTTTCTTTATTAAAAAAAAAAATTCCCAGCTGTATAAAAAATGAGCTCCATTATGGGGAGGCACACCCGGCTAACATTCTCACTGCACACACTGCCACTGTGGGTGGCCATTTATTTTGGGAGGAAGCAGAGATGTGGCCAGCCGACTAGAGTATCATCTATCTCCGGCTGGGAGAGGGGACCAATTAAAGCCTGGGAAACTTCTGGTCCTGTTCACACGGTAGAGAGAAACTCCTAATGGCACTAATCACTGCCCTTTACTGAGCACCTGGGATCTGCAGCTCAGGGGCTAGGTGCTTGGAATACATCATAGCCCTGCATCTGCAGAGGAAGCTCGGCCTCAGAGGAGTGTGGCTGGAGGCTACACACAAGGCCCAGCGGGAATCCAACCCAGGTCAAACTTCCCTTTTGGCACACTGCCTCAGATGTGCAGGAAGGGTTCTTGAGAATTCAGATGAGGGTTTAGTGAGGCCACAGATGGTGACAGGGAACAAAGACAGCAAGGCCTTCCTCAGGAACTAGCAGGAGGCTGGTTTCCACATTAGCTGGCTAGCTATTGAGTTCTCAGCTGGTAGGGGCGCAAAGGAAGCTTGCTTTTCTGGGTTCTAGTTTTTGCTGTTGGATAGGCCGTTAGCCGTTGCTTCTGCCGTGGCCTGTTCCCCAGGATTTACAAGCACCTAGTTATGCGAGTCTGAGACAATCCCTTATTCTTTGGACCTGGACTGCGCTGTGGAGAAGATGGGACCATGCACAGGCTTCCTTGGTTGCAAAGCAGGGATTTAGGACTCCGCTGCTATGGTGAGGGCATTTGTACGGTTCACTTCAGCTCAGCAGCTGTCTACCGAACACCTGTGGTCTACAAGGTCCTGGGCAGAAAGCCAGGCCAGGGTCACCAGCTGTCCCTCTCCACAGCCTTCTGCTTTGTAATTTGCATTGCCGGCCAATCTGCAAGCACTGAACTGAGGCTCCAGGTTCTTTCGGGCCTGGTTTCCTCTTTGTCCCCAAGCTCAACCACCTGCTAGGCAAGTGCTCATTCACCAAGTGTATGTTTTAGAACCCTTTTCCTGTTAACCGTTTGCTTTTTTTTTAAACTGGAAGGGAGGGCTACGGGGCAGTGAGTGAGTGAGTCCTGGGCCAAGGTTTCACTCTATAGAAACATGGGGGGGAACAGACAAGTTGCTCAGAGCTCTACATCCTGAAAAATGCTCCAAAATTTCAGACCTCAAGGCCACTGCCCCCTGCAATAGGTTTTGGTACATCGGCTAGGATAGCCTTGAACCTGTAATCTTCCGACCACCATACTCGGTCCTTTTGATCATTAGGAAGGGTCATCCTACTTGAAAAGAGTGGAAAACGTGGCCAATTTTCTAAGTAGCAAAAATAAACATGGGGACATATTAGCAGTGACGATAGCAAACATCATAGCAATAAAGACAGCAGCAGCAGCGGTTACTGATGACTGATGTGTGCTAAACTCTGGGCGACACACTGTGCATGCCGCTTCTAATCCTTGAGACAGCATGTAAAATCGGTTTTATTTTCTAGTGACTGAAACTGGGGCTCTAAGATGACTGGCACGCCCAACTTCAGTTATGGAATAAAATATGCTGGAAACTCAGCTCAGAGCCAACCCCAAATCCAGCCATGTTCCCACAGGCCAAAACTAAAAGGAAGTCGAGGGCCTTTTGTTCCATGTGGCTCATGTCCTCAGTTCCCCCTTTTGGCAGATGAGGAAACTGAGGTCCTGGGAAGAGTTTAAAAAACGGAACCTGGTTCTCTAAATACTGCTTGCCCACCCCCACCCCCACCAAGGTTAGCCCCTATAGGATTCTGCTCACCCGCAGACGGCGCCCGAAGACAGTGACCTGGCCACGAGCTTGCTCCTTGCGCTGCCGCCACTCCACCAGGTTGAGGCCATTGTCAATGGGCAGCGTGACATTCCTCTTGCCCACAGTGGGGTTGACGGTGCCAGCCAGCAGGTGAGGCTCGGTCTGAAGAGCCACTTCCATGCCATTGGCTAACAGCAGCCGCAGGGAGCCATCGGCCCCAATGTAGTAGCTGTTCCGGACTTGGTCTGAAGGAGAAGAGAGCAAAGATGCTCAAGAGGAGAGAGGATGGAGGTCTAAAAGTGTCTCCCCATAACTATAAAAGTAATACATTGTAACTGAAGAAAACTAGGAAGATATATGGAGACTATACACAAGCCCAATACTCAAAACCATTGGAAATATGTTGTATATTTTACAATTTTTCCTAATGCATTTATAGAATCAAATGGCTATATGGAGTTTTTTTCTCATTGGCCAATGTATCATATCATGACATTAAATTTTTAAAAAGATTTACTCACTTATTATTATGTATACAGTGTGCTTCCTTCATGTACACCTGCAGGCTAGAAGAGGGCATCCTATACCTTATAGATGGTTGTGAGCCACCATGTGGTTGCTGAGAATTGAACTCAGGACCCCTGGAAGAGCAGTTAGTGCTCTTAACCTCTGAGCCATCTCTTGAGCCTGCCATTAAATATTTTTAATAAATATTTTCCATAATAACTACAGTCTTCCATTTTCTGCAAATACAATTTATTTAACAACATTGAATAGATACTTAATTTGTTTCAGATTTTTCAACTACAAATAACACTGTAAGAAAATGTATTATCAATATTATTGTAAGAGGAAGTTAGACACAAGTGGCCATGAATCCTTTGAAGCTGATAAATGTTCGAAACATGACAGCTAGCATTACTATTATTGTATGTGATCTCTGAGTATTTGCTGGATTAAATTAGGTTATGTCTCAGGCTATTTAAGCCATAAAAATATGGTGCTGGGGATGAGAGAGATAGATCTGTGATTAATATACTTGCTGCTCTTCCAGAGGACCTGGGTTCAATTCTCAGAATGACATGGTAGCTCACAACCATGTCTGTAACTCCAGTTCCAGAGGATCTGACCCTCTCTTCTGGCTTACATGCCCACCAGGCATGAATGTGGTGCACATAGATACATACACACAGAATATTCATACAAATAAAACAAAATAAATACATTTTCATGGGAAACTCTCACTGAATCTTCCCATTAAGCGACATCAAATTGGGCCTTTCCTCTCTCTCCCCGCCACCTCCATCTTTCCACACTTTATTGCTTACAGGGATTCTAAAAATCTGCCTCAGTGTTGCTACGCATCATTCACTGACAATCTGTATTTTGCTACCATTTGAAGAGTAAAAAAGCCTGTGCCAATTTATCTTGCAAAGCTCCTCCTCGCTGAATGCACATGTGTCTATTACTGTTGACTTTGGGTGGACCAGCATGTGGGGAGGTCCATCTCACCCGATCCCAGCTAATGCTGCCTGTGACCACACAAGGCTGCTACTCATTAGCAGCTACTTCTTCTTATTTCCCGTGGTTCAGACCTAAGATGAAGCCGAAGGAGCTTCTTTGTAAGACTCTGCTGAGATGGTTGACAGGCTGAGCACCCGAGCCTGGA
This sequence comes from Acomys percivali, assembly GCA_907169655.1. Taxonomy (NCBI): domain Eukaryota; kingdom Metazoa; phylum Chordata; class Mammalia; order Rodentia; family Muridae; genus Acomys; species Acomys percivali. The sequence goes on along the minus strand of OU015752.1, from coordinate 113,017,006 downwards.
ACACACAACAGGCAGAGAGCTGGCAGTGGTACCAGGCAGAAAATAGATGCCGTGTCCCCTGTATGTTAGGATGTGCGTTTCTTCTCTATATCCCGGAGTTTATGGAATTGGAGTATGCCTGACAATCTAGGCTTGAATGCTCAACACTGCAGTTTTATTTCACTCCACCTGAAAAGCTGTGATTAAATGGTAGTATTTTTTTAAATTGAGAAATGTGGCACTCTTGAATTTTAAAAAGTTGCCCAAATACAAAAATGTATTAAAGCAGGCTTGGCAGGATAAAATAGGTAGATGAAAGAATTTTTGGTGAAGGAAAAAAACTAGGCTGAAGGTCACACATCTTAATAGTCATTGACTTTGCTGTCCTAGGTCTGTGGGGCAGGGTTCTCACCAGATGGGGGCTGGCAATGTCTTTTGGCAATATCCCTGCCAGAACATGCACCCTGTGATGTGTTCCAACTCCTTATTAAAGAAAGAAATTCCCGGACGTGGTCTCTCTTTAATAACTTCTATTTTTTTTTTGGTTCAGCATTTTGAAAGACAAAAAACTACGTTTGGAAACAAAAGCAGTAATGCAAACATACAAACATCTGTTTCCTTGTGATAAATCCAACTGCTTACTGGTTAACCAGTTGCTCCAGCAAGTGTTTTCTGAGCGACACTTTGAGCCTGGCTCATGCTGGTCATTTTACAAATGCTGTCTCCAGATGTGTCTAAGCAAGTCTGTGAGGCAGAACTTCTAAATGTAGCCCCACTTCCAAGATGGAGAAACAGAGGCTCAGAGACTAAGAGTGACCCCCCTCTCCAGCAGACACAGGTGCCTCAGGTCTACCCAGGGACTGTTCTACACTACCCAACACCCTTTCAACATGCTTTCTTTCTTGGAAGAAGAAACCTAGGGCTGTGGGATGATGAGGTGGCAGAGACAGCACCAGAAATGGGCCGTGGACACCCAGTGCAGAGCTCCTTTGGCTACTAGGTGTCAAGGCTTTGGGAGTGCATTAAGCGAGGAAAGAAAGGGAAAGGCCAGGCAAGGCTTTCCTAAGCAAGGTTGGCTTTCCTTTCATGGTATTAAACCCAACAAAGCTTCAGTCCTACCCTGGGTCACCACTTCCAGAGGGGACAGTCGAAATGGAGGACTCAGCACAAGAGTCCCCCGGTGTCATTTACCTGAAACTGAAAGGCCAATCTGTATCTGGGATGGGTTTGATGGACGCAGAGAAGGATCTCTTTCCCCTGGAGGCCTGGGAGAGGCACAAAGCTCCCCCCTCCCCAGGCTTCAGGAGGGATTTTTCCAGGACCAAATCCCTGCCACAATAAGGAGTAATTACTCTTGTCCTTTGTCTCCCTTGCACCAGTGTGAGCAAGAAGTTTTTTTTTGTTTTTTGTTTTTAATCTGGAAGCCATTACAGCTTCCGAGTGGGAGGTCACCTGGATTAACAGCTAATGGATTCTTTCCCCTTTGTTCTGAGGATAATAGGATGGGACAATGAAAAATCACTCTGAAGCCGCTGGGAAACAATTTGCAGGCCTCTGCCTGGCATGCTTTGCAAATGAGGTGGCAGTACAGAGGAAAACCAAAGCGAGGGAGGAGGCTTTCTTGGTCTTGGATATCTACTATAGTAGCTTCCTCTCTGGATCTCAAAGTCTGTAATCTCTGCACTCGGGGAGGCAGAGGCAGGCGGATCTCTGTGAGTTCGAGGCCAGCCTGGTCTACATAGCTAGTCTAGGACATTCAAGGCTACATAGAGAAACCCTGTCTTGAAACACACACACACACACACACACACACACACACACACACACACACACA
>OU015752.1:112926163-112967412 GCA_907169655.1 Acomys percivali | reverse complement strand
TCTTTCTTTCTTTCTTTCTTTCTTTCTTTCTTTCTTTCTTTCTTTCTTTCTTTTCTTTTTATCTCGGTGCAGAATAAATGACAACAACCATCACTGTGTTACTGGAAGGGAGACCACAAGAAAGAGAACAGGACGGAGGGGTGTGACTCCTTTTACATGGCATTAGAAAGAGAAGGATCGATGACAACGTCCCCTTGGGGTGTCTCCTTGGGACCCTGGGCCTACTCTCAGATTTCACACCCACCCCACCATTCCCCACTTCCATTTGTCCCCTGCATTCAAGACAACAAACCATGTGCTTTTCCCGTGATTGCCAGGAGAACGTTAAATGGTGCATGTGCCTGTGTGATGTTCTCCCATGTGCCTAAAATGTCGTTTCTGCACGCACCTCCCAACGTTGTTCTCATCTCTAAACACCCACTTCAAAGGACATCTTTTCTCTAAAGCCTTTTTTGATGTTCCTGTTCAGAACTCACACCTCATTCCCTCAAAACCACACACAAAGATCTTGGCACCTTTCTGAGCTGCACATCATCTCCACCGAGACCTCAGGCTGTTTGAGGGCATGAGGCTTTCTCCATAATGCAGCGCCTGGATTATGCCTAGCAAGTACTTGGTCACAGTGAAAGAAAAAGAATGGGGGTGGGGGGTGGGGATGGTTTTCACATATTTCAGAAATAGAATTATCTTATGGATGACATTTTCTAAGGACCTCAAAGCAGGCAACAAAGCAAAAGAAAGCCAGCCCTGGCTGCAATGGTGACAGAGTTCCTCCCTCCCCTGGGTGGTTCTGAGGGCAGCTTGCTGGATCCCCTGAAGGAACCATCCAGAAAGTTATCAGGATCCTTTCCTCTTTACAAAGAGGAGAGGGAGAGGGCTTACTATTTGTCCAAGGCCACCAGGAAGGTAGTAAGTAGCAGGAGGCCAGACTGGGGACCTTATATTTCTAGGCCAGATGCTAAGATGCACTGGTGTGTTTGCAGGAGCCGTGGGTGGGAGTGAAGGTGCTGTTTCAAGTGAATGCTCTGTGAGACCTGTGGACACAGCCACTGATGGCCAGCCTCACGCAGAAATACAGGTGCTGCCAATTACACTCTCTCTTCTCTCCTGGCTCAGGAACCGCTTTTTTTCTGGTCTATGGAAGAGCTACTAATAAGGCCTGTGGGCATAAATGAAAAAACAAACCTCAAACTCTATCCCATCTTTATTAGGCACCCAGATCCTTACTTCCCTCAAGTGATAAACTTTTCTGTGTTTGATGAGAAAGGCAATTAACACCAGGCTCCTAAGCAGCTGGTCTCACTAGTGTCAGCTTGTCCTTTCTGAAGTCAACAACAAATACCCACAATGCACTACAAGCCTCACTCCCCTCCCACCCTACCCCACCCCACCCCACCCTTCCTCACCTCACTCTGCACAGTCTGGCTTAATGCTAATTCAGTCAGTGGTTTCCTTCTGAGGCCCTTGGTCTAAATGCAATTACATGGCAAAGCAGTTAAGCAGGCGAGGCTCAGCAAAGACTTTCAGTCAGTCCTGTTCTTGAAGGTCTCTTGATGTATTTATGTGAAATTATCTTTCCACTAATGGGAAGGGTTTATTCCATCAATCGTATTCAGCTGGCACTGAGAGAGGCTGTCCTTAATGGAGGGCAATTGAATTTTGTATTGCTGGAACTTTGTCCTTCCAGTGAATTACTAACAGATCTCAGCACCCGAGCCTGGCTAGTATCCAGCCTTGTGACATGCACAATACCTTCGGATTCTGCCTGGACAGTAACCCAGCCCTCTGAGGGTGGTTTCCTTCATGGGGCTGCCCTGGCTGGCCCCACCCTGTGCACACGCAGACCAACATCCCCTAATAGTTCTCTCTCTTGTGGGGGATTTCCTGGTTGTTGGGAAACATTAAATCAGCACCATTTGGCAATCGTTTAGTCTCCATTCGGCAAACCAGAGCAGATGTAATTTTAGCACAGGCTCCTGTGGATTGCTTTGGATTCTGGAGAAGATTAAGTCGACTCCCCCAGCCCCTGCAGGCCGCAGAGGCCTCATGGCAAGGCAGGCATTTGGCTCAGAAAGCAAGTCCTAGAGGAAAACGCTTCCATTCTTTTTCTGTTTAACCATGGCTTTCAGTTGTCGAGAGGACCCTGTTTAACATTAGGACTTCCCTGGAACAAAGGAGATGGGCAATTGACTTTGTGGAGGCCTCTGCATGTGCCTCCCGCCTTGTGCTTTTGTCTAGGGAGGTTTGAAAGGACGTGACTGCCAGGTTTCCCCGATGGTTGCTTCCTTTATGCAATTACTCAGTGGATGGTACCAGTGGGATGCTGGTAAATGCTTAAGGATAGATGAGAGAGTGAGAGTGAGAGAGAGTAGGAGGGCGAGGGAGAGGGAGGTTGTGATTTGTAGTATTTCCCCTTTCCTGTGGTGTAAATACTCCCATCATGGCTGAATTCAAGCTACCAACCTGATGCCATGGAATACAGAGTTGGGAAGAAATGAACAATAGGGTACTATTATGTAATATTTCTATCTCAGGGATGTATTAGTCTCAAATAAGGTTAAAAGCAATTGTAATTATAAAAGACCACAAAAATATTTAGGAAGTTATAAGTTTTGAGTGTTTATAACCTTCTAATGTAATTCAATTTTATATAGTTTAGTGTTTTTGAACTTAAATTTAGAAATTTATTTTATGTGTGTGAGTGTTTTGCTTGTATGTATGTCTATGCACCACATGCCTGCCTGGTGCCCACAGAGGTCAGAAGAGGGCATAGAATCCCTTGGAGCTAGAGTTATAGGCTACTGTGAACCATCATGTGGGTATAAGGAATCGAAGCTGGGTCCAAATCCCTAAATATTTAATGATCAGTTCTTATGAGCTCAAATGAGTTGGTGTTTATGTTTTCCTGGAACACTGACCTTATACTAAAGGTCAGGCTTGGTGTTATGGATGAGGCTAAGGTACAATAGCTGCTTCGTTGACTGTGAAACTCTATGTTAGCAAGAAACCACTAGCCAGGGGTGAGAATCGTTGTCTCTCTCTGGGTTTCCCAGCTAGCTTACAGTCCTGTAGGTATGATGCATATGCACTAGTTAGCTTTTTTTTTTAATTGGATATAAACTGGGGTCATCTTGGAAGATAAAATCTCAGTTGTAATTATGTCTCAGGCTGTGTGTGGTGGCACATGCCTTTAATCCCAGCACTTGGGAAACAGAGGTAGGTGGATCACTATGAGTTCGAGGCCAGCCTAGTCTACAAAATGAGTCCAGGACAGCCAGGGATACACAGAGAAACCCTGTCTTGAAAAACGAAAAAAATAAAAAGAAAAATAAAAAAAGAAAAAAGAAAAAAGAAGAAAAGAAAAGAAAACATGTCTCCATCAGATTGCATATAGGGAAGTCTGTGAGGGTATTTTCATGATTAACGGTTGATGTGGAGGGGCCCAGATCACTTCAGGCAGGTGGTCCTGTATAAGAAAGCAAGTTGAAGCTGGGCATGGTGGCTCACGCCTGCCTATCCCAGCACTCAGGAGGCAGAGGCAGGTGGATCTCTGTGAGTTTGAGGCCAGCCTGGTCTACAAAGCAAGTCTAGGACAGCCAAGGCTACACAGAGAAGCCCTGTCTTGGGGGAAAAAAAAAAACCTTAAATAAATAAATGAAGTTGAGCAGACCATGGAGAGTAGGCCAGTAAGCAGCAGTCCTTCATGGCCTCTACTTCAGTCCTCAAGGTCCCCCCTCCAACCCCCGCCGCCCCCCAGTCACATGTAAACCAAATACACCCTTTCCTCTCCAGGTCCTTGGCCATGGGATTTTATAACAGCAATGAAAGCAAACTAGCACGATGTTTCTTATTTTCTCCTAGGTCACTTTCTTGGGATAATGCAAGTTGGAGATATTCTTTTGTAGTCATCTTTAGAGTCGCTCCGACTGTCATCACTTTAGTTAAGCTGTCACCAACTCTTCTTGTACAATTAATCACCCTTTCCTCTGGGGAGCCTCTATACTTACAAGCGTCTCTCCACGACTTTGATTGTCCCACAATTACACCGTTCATACTTACAAAGCTATCTCACATGCCTGGGGCTGTGACTCGCTTCTGGGTAGGGTAAGCTCGAGATGCAGCTGACCAAGGACTTGAAACTCAGAGAGAAAATATTTGCTCAAAGTCACCCAGAGATGAACTCGATTGGCTAAGCTTAGCTCTCACTTCTGGATCCTTACTGTGATCGGTGTCTACAGTCACAACAATCCAAGGTACCTATGAGCCAGGCCCTGTGCTGAGGTATATAAATCCCAGCTCCTGGTTACTTGCTAGAGCTCACACAAGCCATTTTGAAATGGCCTGGTGTGTTTGCCCCTGTTATCAGAGTGTCAACACATGGAATTAGCATATGTCAGGCAGCTGGGACACATAACAAGCAATTACACTGGGTGAACCCTGCCAGGAGGCAATGCTCCTGCCAGGCCAGCTGGGGTGGTGTCACACATCCTGGCATTAGCCCAACTATACACTTAGAGCCTGAACAAGGTGCCCTTGCTGGTGGCAATGTGATCTGCCTGATTGCTTCCTGAGGCCAGAGGCCAAGCTTGGGATGCGGAGAAGGATCTGCCGGAGAGACAACAGATGGATTGCTATTCAGCCCTTCAGCAAAAACAGAAGCCAGTAGATAAAAAAAAAAAAAAAAGAAAGAAAGAAAAGAAACAAAAAACCAACCTCAACTGTCACTCAGGGCATAAAAGCAGAACAGTGGCTGGGAAGTCACAGTTCCTTGTCCTGACTCTGGAACTGGGTGACTCTGGAGAGCCACCCAACCCTCTGAACCTCCATCCTTTCATCTGTTATGTGTCCTAACGTTTTCCCCCAATCTGGTGTAAAACAGAACCCAACGTATGTTCAAGAGTTGGAGGTTTTGTTTTTCCAAAGAGTTCTAATTGTTTTGACCTGGCCCTGTGCAATCCAGGCCAAGTGGCCTTCAGAACAGGTGGTCTCAGCATCTTAATGGGGCTGGTAACTCTCGCCTCCCAGCTAGTCTCACGGTCCTCTACCGACCTGTTCACCGGGAGTCTGCCTGCTCACCTTTCAGACTCACCAAAGCATTTACCAAGCAGAAGCCACCATTCCTGTCCCCCCCCCCCACCTGGGGATACTTCTGAGGACAACTAGTTACACAATTAAGACAACCTTATTCCCAAAGTGGGGGCTCAACTCCACGTGGATGAGACCGAGTGCATTTCTCTTGAACTCTGTAATCAGCACTGGGCGTGGTTGACACTCATTTTTAGCAGGCAAAGGAACACATTACCCAAGGGGCTGTTTGCCCTAGAATCTCAACGCAAAAGGCGTGGCATGCACTCTTAATACATTATTTACTGAATCCAGAGATGAGATGCTTCTCTTTCTGCAGGTGAGGGTGGTGTCAGAGAACCTTGAGTCATGTGACCTTGGTGGGGGTGTGGTTAGAGACCCCAGGCTGAAAGGTTCCCCTGGGTAGTTTACTTGGTTTCTTCTTTGAAGAAAAAAAAAACTTAACAAAATTTTAGGAAATCAAGTTAGGTTTTAGGCTTACTGTTTGAGGTATAGTGTATAAATATGTAAAAGGAACGTTAAATGAAGGGAGAGAGTCTGCAACTTCTTTTTCTTTTTTGGTTTTTCAATGAAAACAGCTGCTATTCAGGGCACTGGAAAACCCATTAGGGATGTAGGTAGGGAATACTAACGGCCTTGCAGCATTTGGTGCTTGGCGATGCTATTGGTTATGTAAATCACCACACTGCATAAGGTGTTTTAAGTGGATTTATATGCCTGACTTGTACAAACCTTTAAACTGTCTTCTGTGAGCTCCTGCTGACTGAATGGGAGTTTTCCAGCACCGACCACGATTTATCCAAAGTCTGTATGAGATGTGTCTACAGCCATACTGCTTTTAAAGGAGGCTGGGCTCCAGGCCCAGACCAGGTTGCTCTGAGCCAGTGTGTTGTAGCATAAAACCTCTTTGGGTATTGTGCTGTGTTGTGTGGCATTAACAGGATGGTTGGAGCCAGCTGCTGGAGATGTAGCATGTAGCAGCATCTTGCTGTAGAGATTTCTGGACTGAAGATGCTGAACTTGGAGCATGCATGATGGAGAACAGATGCCATCTACCATCTACAAGTCTGTGACCTTGGCCTAGTGACTTAGTTTCTCTGTGCCTCGGTTTCTTAGGTTCTAAAACAAGAGCCACCAACCGAGTCCCTCTGTGCTATGCTTTGGGATTTGGGGGTGGAGACGTAAACCCATCATTACTTATGGAAGGTATTCCAAGCCACACCTGACAAGGAGTTCACTAATGGCGAATGTTCTGTGTTGTTTCTGTATACAGGCTTCAAACAGCAGTTGGATTTCTGGGAATTTTTTTTATCTCATTGAGTCTTCAGAACAACCCAGTGGGAGTTAGGAACTTCATGGTGCAGAGAAGAGTGAGTCTCCTTTGCCCAAGGTCACTCGCTCAAGGATGTGATCTAGGTCCCCTGTCTGTGCACTAGATTGTTTCCACATCACCACGGCCTCCTGTGCTAATGCTTCCTGTGATGGACAGAGAGGAGCACGCTTAAGCTGCAAAGCAAACAGAGATGGTAATTCCTTCTGAAATCAATAAAGGGATGATCAAGTGGCCGAGGAGGAGTTGTTAGCTGCTCATCAGGATGATGGGAGACGTTGCTGCCTGCATCCTCAATTGGATCCACCTTGTTGCTTTATCATCATAAACATTCATTTCAATGTGGGGAGGGATTAAAAAAAAAAAACAACATGAATAATATATTACGGCTGACATTTTGGAGGAAGCAGGATCTTTATCTTTTTCCATCTTCTAGTAGGTAATTTATCAATGTCTTTCTTTCCTTTTTTTTTTTTTTTTCTTCCCTTTTTGGAAAGTGGGGGGGGGGGGGGGGCGTAGCCTGTCAGCTCAGCTTGTTTTGAAAGTGCAGGAGTGTAATTCAATAATAAATCCACTCAGAGGCCAGCTGTCAGGAAGCCAGTGTTTATCTGAAGTTCATCAGAAGATTCCCCACTGCTCAGGGTTGTGGTGGTTGTGTGAGGCCTGGGACAGAAGTGGGGGCAGGAGTCTGGGGTGGGGAGTGAGTGTCCGTCTGTAACTTGGTGGCACCAATGCTTGGGTGTGGTTTGTGCTTGACGGTGGACTTGTCAACATGATACCACATGGATGACCATTTCTGTTTCCCTATTACATTTTTCCCTTTGTAAATTCTCATATTTAAAATTTCTCAAAACGTTGGGTTTTACTTAAGAAACTCCGAGGGGGCTTAAGAGGCATGATGGTTGTTTCTCCTCTGTTCAGAGCTGAGTTTGAGTCTTGACTCAGACACAATGGTTTAACGTGGTTTGTGGACCTTTCTGGATCCCCTGTCCTTACGTCCCCTTTCTGCCTCACTCTACCATGTGTGTCCTTCTCCTGCAGGCAACAAGCAGCAGGCCCTGCTAATTATGTCCATTTCCTTCACTTTGGAAGCCCATCTTGATTTCAAATGTTAGAACCTGCCTCTTAAAGAATATAACCACAATCTTCCAGCTCCATTAAAATCCCTTATTTTCTGATTATGCTGGAAACTCATGCTGTTCCTCATCTTGGTTCCTCAATCTAGCATGCATTTCTAACTCCCACGTGACTGAAACCCACAGGAAGTAATAGAGTTCTCCTTATAGCACACACATACACACATAAACAAGCACACACATGGACACACATTTCATACACCCTCACACATCCACACATATCCACACATTCACACACTCTCACATATCCACACACTCTCATGCATACACCTGCTCAAACGTTCGTACGCTTTCACTACGCACACCCCTCACCACTTCTAGGTCTTTTCCCCTGCGTTCAGCATATTCTACGTGCTAAGTATTGTAGCCTCTTGTCCATATACATCTGCTGGCTGAGTGAGTTCACAACCAGCAAGACTTGTCAATGCCATATCACCTAGACAAAGTTCTCAAGTCTATTCTCAACCTATACTCAAATAGCTGAGCCTTCAGCACACTCTTGGGTGGTCATTTTGCCAGCACATCTTCCTGTAATCTTTTAACTTGTCCAGCACTGGTAATCAGTAACTGCTCAAAGAGGTGATATCAACCTTCTTTGTCCTGCTCAGAAGTCTGTATGGCCAGAAGAGAAAATTGCTCTGCCTTGAGGGCTTTCTGGAGATGCTCAGGCTGCTGTCCCTTCCTCAGCTGTCTGATTCAAGGTCCCATGGTCTGTGTCCTAGTTTCTTTCATTTCTGTTTGGGCAGCTGGAGACCCTTCTTCCATCTGAAATCCCAATGGCTCCTTCTCTCTCACTCCGATCTCAATAGCAAGTGCCCCTCATCATATCTGCTTATGAGAACAGGTAAGGGTGGTTGTTCCTGGTGTCCTGGTTAGTTACCTAAACTGGTGATGGTGGTGCGTGTGTATGTGTCCTCCTACTTTAGAATGCCCTGAAGTTATTTGTAGCTCTTTCACTTTATGACGTTATACCGTTTACAATAGAAGAATGTCAGAGCTGCTGTCTTTGTTAAACCCATGCTGAGCGTGTGTGCTCTAGCCAAGCATTGTGCTGGGCTCTGGGGCAGAGTTGAATGGTGTTAGGGTTCGGATAGGAGGTGTTTCCTAACCGAAACATGTGCTGAAGGGTTAGTCCCAACCTGGCGGACTTAATCAATAAGAGGTGACTGGATCACAAGGGGCTCTGACCTAACTGATGGATACATCCACTCATGGAATTGAAATAATTTCCTGCATTATTGGGATGGTGAAAACTGCAGGAGGCAGGGCCTTGGTTAGAGAAAAGTAGGTGGCTGAGGGGCATGTTCTTGGGCCCACTGCCCCAGGCAGGTCCCTTCCCTAGTCTCGCTCTGCTTCCTGGTTACCAAGCGACAAGCAGCTTTGTGCTGCCACATCCTCTTGCACCCTGATATCCTGCCTCTGTATAGGCCCACAGCAATGAGTAAGTCATCCACGGACTGAGACCTCTAAACTGTAAGCCAAAGCAAACCACTCCTCCCTTTAAGGTGTTCTCGTGGGCATTGCTCGGCACAAAGCTAACTAAGATGAACAGAATGGATGTGGGAGGCCCTCCCTGTTCTGCATTGCTCTCTGAAGTGCCTCAGCCTCAGCTCTGAATCACCACTGAGGGGTTTTTCCCCCCCTATGGAGTCCAGCTTCCTTAGGACCTGTGGCTCACCCCCACCTGCTCCATCACGTCTGGCACCAGATGAGGCACAGAAGCACGAGAACGCGCCCTCTTATCGTGTAGCGTCTTGAGTTGTGTATCCCTCTCAGCACTCCTGATTTCTTCCTAGCAGGTCTGGGGTTGCTGCGGAGGAGAGGCTTGGAGCTATGAGAGTGGCTTGTTTGCTTCCATCCCCCATGGGGATCCAGCCAGTTCCAAGCAGTGGCCTTGAACTGTCACTCTGAATCTCCCTGGACGTGACATATGGCTGGGAATGTACAGAGTGAAGGAGTTAACCCTTTGGGGCTCTGCCATCCCTATGGAGCTCAGAAGTGCTGTCGGGGTGACAGTCTGCATCTTGGGAGCTGTTAAAAGGAATCCTAGACAAACTATACAACTTGTGGTAAAGCACATGGGATGTTAGGATATGAGTTAGGCACAGGCTTATTACTGTTATATATGGGCACCGAGGCCGGCCTGCCTGGCCATCAGCCGCACTCTGATGTCACCGAATTCCTCACTAACAAGGCTCCCAATGTCGGCCAGCTGGCAAGAATATGCTCTTTTTTTTTTTCTATCTTCAGATAGTGATTCAACAATCTCAACCCATTTCTCCCTGTGTGGGGCTACTGGACTTTTCTGGAGGGCAGCTGATGCTTGAGCTTTGCTTCCAATTAAGAAAGTGGACCCTGCAGCTCTTAACACCACAGCCTTCATCATCCCACCATTAGGCAATAATCAGAGGGGTTTCTGGGTAGTGGATACTCCAGGTCGAGCCTTTGTGTACTTCTTTCCAGTTAATTCTCTCGACAGCCCCCTGAGACACATTACTCACCCTGTCTTTCAGACCATGGGACTGGACCTCTGAAAGCTTAAGGTTTTCTTCCCCTAGTGTCATAGGAGGGAGAAGAAAGCAACTGTTCTTCAGTCCAGGTCTGCCTAATTGCATTTGGGCTAGTTTGGTGATATAAAAGCCACCATCCACTGATGGTGGTAGGTAGGTACCAGGCCCAGGTGTACGTCTTTTATTCTAATCTTTTTTGATGGCTGCTATGAGATATTTACTATATTTCATGCATGTATGACTTAAGGTAAAGCCAGAAAGGAAACACTGGGCCTTCCCATTACACATACACACACCACACCCTCTCGTATGAGAGGAAAGAAAGCAACAAATCCGGCTGGGTGGCTGACCCTGTTTCATCGCAATTGCACAGAGAAAGGTTTTCCTTCTAGACCCATTTGAGACTACTGAGTAGGCTTCTGCTGCCTGGTGTTTTCTGATGACCAGTCACCCAGGCGTATTTCACAGAGGGATATTTGGGGGAGTCCACGGTGATTGAGAGCCAGCCATTTCCTAGACCAGCAAGGAGCAGATCATACTGATGCCGGCAGATGTCAGGAGAGAGGGATTTCATGCTAACATTTGGGAACCTTCCATGATCTACTCATTTGCAGAACAAATATATCACATGACAGGTCCTTCTTGAAGTGTCACGGGTTTGGAGGGGTAGATGAGCCTCTGCCTTCAGAGTGTGTGAAATTCGACTGAAGGTAACAGATGCATGAACAAGGAACCGAGAGCTGTCTTCTCTGGCTTCTGTTCCAGTTTGATGTCTGGCTGGTGATCTAAGCCTGCTGGACCCCAAATCCTCAGTATAAAGCCAGGAAAACCACAAAACGTGTCCATGAGTCTCCTCCTTCCTTCCACACTTCCTTCTTTCCCCTCCCCCTCCTCCTCCCTCTTTCCCTTTTATTTATTTGTTCCTCAGGCGGTTCACATCCATATCCATTCCTTAAGCAACAGCTGAGAGCTCTAATGAGCACAATGCAAGACTTTCCTGGAAAACACAGATTAGAGGGGGTGGCAGAGCCTGGAACAACTCATCTTATTTAGTCCCTCAGCAGAGCCACATACACAGGGGTGGCAGGGCCAGGAGCTGAAATGGAGCTTGGCGTTGGATTGTTCCCCTAACACGGGCTTCTCATGTCCCCGGGAGCCTTCTGTACTGGAGAGGCAGTGCTGAGAACCCAGTGCAGTCCCACAGCATCTTGTAGTGCTTAAGCAGCAGGCCCAGCATGTAGCCGGGGGCCACCCGGGGGACATGTTCCTGTTGGCAGGGAGCAGTCTGGCATGAATAGGGTGCTCCCTAAACAGAACAGGTACAGGCAACCGACAAGCCGTAGCCCTAATCGGATGCCATATGGGCTGGTCATGAAAGGCTGAGCAAGTAACATTTTCTTGGTAGCAATATTTTTATATCTGCAGTTGATTAAAAGAACTCACGCCAGGGGAAGGCCCACAAGCACACACACAAAGTCACACACTTGAATAAGATAGCAGCTTACTGCCTAGGAACAAAAGGAAAATTTCTGGCCAAGAAATGTCATTTCCCCCCCTCACTCTTGCTGTTTTTGTGTGATTTTTTTTTCTCTCTACTCCGAGCCTCCCCTCTTTCACTTGCCTTATTAATTAACTGTCACTCATCTTTAAGACTTGTTTCTCCAGCTGGGCATGGTGGCACGCAGCTGTAATCCCAGCACTTGAGAGGCAGAGGCAGGTGGATCTCTGTAAGTTCAAGGCCAGCCTGGTCTACAAGTGTGTCTGGGACAGCCAAGGCTACACAGAGAAACCCTGTCTCAAAAAAAAAAAAAAAAAAAAAAAGAATGTTTCTTTTATTTACGTCCTAGGTTTTCCTGCCCAAGAGTTCCTCCTCTGTGCCCCTTAGGACCGTTGCAGCATATTTTTGGTCAAGCATATTTTGTACCCTAGCAGACAGTAAGTAACCAATAGGCAGACAGTATGAGCTACTCATTTCTGTTATCCTAGCACTAGACCTGGCACAGAGTGGGCCTCCGTGAAAAAAAATGTCCAATGGATGACACAACTATCAAAGAAAGAATACGTGGGCATGTGGCCTGAGGTGCAGCAACGTCTCCGCCTGCAGGCTGGTAAGGCCTTCCATCAGCTCTGAGGGCAAACAGTGTCAAAACCCTTCAGTTGGTGTGGAGACCACAGGATCCGAAAGAGCTGACTGCAAAGTGGGTATTGATCCAAGATTCCCCTCAGACCTTTGATTTTTCACTCTCTCCATCTATCACCCGGTAGGAGCAGCACAGCTTTACTTGTAATAATTCGGAAGGCCTAGGACAGCAGTTTTGCCACCGTGGGTATTGGAGGCTGCTTCTGTGCCTCTTTTGCAAACCCATTAGAATCTCCGAGACCCGCCCACCCTCTCAGCCTCCTCACACCCAGGCTTGACTCAGTCTCCCTCCAAGAGCTGCTGCTAGTGCTGAACCCCAGGGACTCACCCTCCGTCGAAGGGGTTCTCCCCAGGGATGATATGCGTGCTATCTCTGCCCACGAGGAACTTGATGCGGTCGTAGAAGGAGTGCAGGTTCTGCTGGGAAACGGGGGTCTGTGTCTCTTGGATGATGTCCAGAGGGTCAGGGGAGCCTAGGCACAGCGGGTTGACATGACAGAGGGGCTGGAGGCAGCAGTCCGGGTCCATACAGTCCACCAAGCCATCTGCAGGGGCGACAGAGCACGTAGTTTATACCGCTATGTTCAACCAGCCATGTTTGTCCTGTCTTTCTGTCACTGGCAAACTTGAAATGCAGACACAAGCCTAGGCTTTTCCTGAGCACAAGGAGAGCCAGGTACTTCAGCGCTTACCCCAACCTTTCAGTCTAATAGGTGATAGAGATAGATCAGCATATGGTGTGTACCTTCTTTTTTGTCTCCTAAGGAAATAGAAAGCAGGAAGAGTTTATGGGAAAGCTCAGAGGAGAGAGAATGAATGGACACCAGAGATGCTAAGCTAAAATGCTGGTGGTGAGGGGGAGTAGCAAAGGATGAGGCTGCTGTGTGGGTCAGGGCAGGTGTGCTGTGCTGTTTAGTCTATGATTGTGAGCTGGAATCTTACCCACAGGCTATAGGTACCCCCAAAGGCTTGAAATAGTGGTGCACACACTGTTAAAACCCACAGGCCGGACAGGAGGGATGGCGGTGCTGAGGTTGTGTGGATGAACAACAAAGCAGCTCAGGTTAGAGCAGCACACTGATGGAGAATGAACAGTAGGTGACCGCCTGGCTCTGGAATGAGGAAGAAGCAAGGATGCTTAGGGCTCTGTAACTGGAGCATCTCACTCAGCCATGGGATCATGTGGCTGGAGGTGCAAGCCCTCAGCCATTCAGAGGCCCACCTCTGCCTTCTGTGAGTTGTCATTTGCATGGAGTTCTCTCTGCCACATGGATGGGTCTCTTCAGGACCCTAAACTCTTAACAGCTCATCGGACTTTCCAAAGAATGCAAAGAAAGAGATTATCCCAGATTACAGATTTTTGGGGCTTCATTATTGCAAAGTGCTTTTATAGTTCCCAGCTACTTTTACAGTTTCATAGTTAACAGTTTAGGATGGACACCAAAACCAGGGGAGCAGAAGATAGTGACCACAGCATTGGCTCTGAAAAAGCCTGGAGTCACATCTGTGTGTGTTAGAGGCAGAGATGACATGCGTACTGCCTGGGTTCGAATCCTGGCTTGACCGCTTATTAACTGTGTGACACTGGACAACTTCCCTACCACCCTGGTCACAGATGTGTTCTTGTCTCTTTGTACCCTTAGCGCTTAGTAGACATGTTATTAAAAAATGGATGTTTAATGAATAAACAACAACACCCAAATAAACAATTAACAAATGAATCAGGAGATAACATGAGATGCTGCTGGTCTGTAAAAGCGAGGACAGTGATATCGTCAATCAACCATATTCAGCAGTATGATATGATACGACGGTAGGGTCATTAGGCGTGGAGACCAAAGTTCATGTCTCAGCAACTGTCCATAAGGTTGGCCCCAGACAGCTTGCCAAGTTTAATCTCTCTGAGTACCAGTGTCCTCACCAATGATGTGGAAGTAATGCAGGCACACCCATCGCACTTCTGTTTCCAGAGGGGTTATAGTGTACCGTGGGCACCCACAGCTCATTGTTACTGGCTACCTCAGGTCCTGGACCTTCTCACTGACTGAGTCACCTCTGGCCTACCCTTCTATGATATGTTCAATGGAAGAACGAGCAGTGTTCAAGGGAACTTATCTGTAGTCAATGGCCAAGCTTCTTGGTTGACCCTGATCTTGTTTTTCCCCCATTAAGTAAATTAGGGACAACCATCCATGACAATATCCCCCTGTCTTTTTCTACCCAAGAGTGTGTGGCCTCCTAGAAAGAGGCACAGCGACAGAGCCTGGATCCCAGAACTAGACAGACAACTGGGGACCAAATGTCAGGCATAAATCTTCCCATTGTATGACCTTGGACAGGCCACTTAAACTATACAGTTTCGGCCTCCGGTATCTTTCTCTCTTTTTAAAATCACTACATTTTCTTCTGTGTACATGTGTGTGTGTGTGTGTGTGTGTGTGTGAGCACACGTGTGTAAAAGCATGTACCACAGTGGGCATGTAGAGCTAAGGAGACAACCCTTAGTCCTCTCCTCCCACACTGTGGAGTCTTAAGGATCAAGCTCAGGTGGTTAGGGTTGATGGAAGGTCCCTTCACCCATGAGCCACTTCAGTTGGTCAGCTTCCTATATTTTGTATGCAGTAAACAAGAGAGTCACGTAAGTTTCCGTTCCACAATAAACTAGGTAGTGCTCTACTCCTAAATCCAACACAGTATGGGGTACATGGTAGTTTCCCTCTTTGAACCTGAACCTAGAACATGGTTCACTAAAGTGGGGGAGGGGCGCATCTACCTGGCAGAATCACCCTGAGTTCCTTGCCCTGGTATTATGTTGGGTGGGCACCTTTCGCTTGTGTTCTAGCGTCCAGGTAGCACTGGCTAGCAAAGGCTCCATCCTCTCCTGCCATCAGCAGGTTTGTTTCATCCCACACCTCCCTGATGCCCCCATCAGACGTTGCTTAAACACATAATTACAGCCCAAGCATGGGTTGTTTGCATTCCACTATTGATGTTAGCATGACAGCCTCAGCTTCTACATCCATAACTCTGCAGAGACACTCCATTATTCAATCCCGGCGAGCAGGGACGTTGACCATTAAATCAGCTAGCACAATTGAAGGGCCGTGAAAAGTCATGGCTAATTTGAAATTTTATTAGCTCTTGCCTGCTCTTGTTTACCACCAAAGTAGTCCCTGGGAACCAGTCTTTTACCTTTTTATAAACACTATGCTTTGTGGCACCTGAGAGGGACTGTTTCCTATCGGGGAGGGAGATGGACTCTGCAGCCTCGGAGAAGGTGAGCCAGGGATGAGGGTGGTTCTCATGCACAACTGTATTAGGTTGATGAAGATGACAAATGACAGTGATGTCAGGCCAGGCATTGTGCTAAATACTTTATAAGGAATGATGGCCTTCCTCCTACCCATTCTGGGAGATAGCTACTGTCATCGTTGTCAGTTCAGAGAGAAGGAACCACAGGTCAGAAGTGGTAGAGTTGACTTAGTGACGGTCATAGAGGTATTCTGTAAAGAAGCTGAGGATTTGAACTCAGTTCTATCTAATGTATGGAATGTTCTTTGATTACTCTCAGGAACTAGTTTTTTAAAGTAGGGGGACAGGAACTTAGGAATCCTATGGAAGCAAGGCCCTATCATGCCATGCTCAGTGGCAGAATGCATAGTGCTTAAGATAATGTCTCTCCAGCCAGACGGCCACACCCCACCCCCACATGGGTTGTGTGACTCTGTCCAAGTTGCTAATGCCTCTAAACTGGAGTCTGCAAACCTTTAGCTATGCATAATGACAGACAAAGAAAGACACTTCATCCTTTAGCCTCATGAATCTGCCCCCATTGCCAGGCACGAGGCTCCCTTTGGGTATCCTGTGACAATGAAACAGATTGTCTAGAAAAGTTGTAGACTGACAATCTGTCTCCAAGCCTGGGATACAGCATGCATGCTCTACAGTGAAACATATGTCATACCTTAGGCATTTTATTTAGGATTGTGCCTTGCATGAGTTCTGGAAAATTCTCCTATAAACTGGGAATGTACCTTTCTTCAGGGTACTCATAAAAGCTTAAAGGGCCTTCTCCTATTTCATGCCTTTCAACCTCTTCATTTCTGTCTTTTTTATTTGTGTCCCATTCTGATATATTTCCTTAGACTTCTATTCTACTTCACTTATTTTCCCTTCGTTTGTGTCTGGTCTGCTGTTTAATTTGTCCCTCAGGTCATTAATTTAAATGACCATACTTTAAGATTTGTGGATGGTCTCTTTGGAACTTTTCAAAATCTGCCTCTTTTGGTTTTTTTGTTTTTGTTTTTTTTTGTTTTTTTTTCCTCCTGATGGTAGATTGTTCCATCCTTATTTTAAGCATCAGTTTATTTCTGTAGTTGCATAAAAGCTTATTTATGGTATGGTCTGTCTTGGATTAAGTTCTTGGGAGTGGCAATCCTTTTGTATGCCATAGTTGTTCACCCCAGCCTGTGGTCAGCCATTTCCTGCCTATTCTAGAATTTTCACTGGGGTCCCCCATGGCTAGTTAAGCCCCAAGCACAATTTCTGGTGACTTCTGCCTGCCATGCCAGGGTACCACTCATCCAGGACTGCTCTTTTAGTGGGTGTCTTAGCTTGGCATTAGTACTCTGGTATGCAAGATTAGGTCAGGACCCTCATGGCATAAGCTCTGTCTCTCACAGATGTTTCTTTCTGTTCTCTTGCTCTAAGACTGAGAAATGTCTCCATGCCACCGTCTGCTCTAGCAGGCATATGTTTTAGGGCCAGCCTCTCAGCATTCCAGTTTTCTCTGTGGTGTCAGCAGCAATGCCCCACTGTGAACATGCCCTGTCTCAATGAGTGTGTCATGGCATGTTATGCCAGCTGCCTGGCTTTCAGTTTCATCTTATTTCTGAGATCCAGGGCTCCCCTGTCCCCCCTTCCTCCATTGCTGAGTTTTAAAGGTAAATTGTTATATCTTATGGTCAATAGGGTGCTATGCTGACCTACTTGGGCAGTTTGCTGGAAATAAATGTCCTAACAAGAGCTTTGATCTTTTTGCCTCCATCTGTTAACCTACTTCACAGAGACGCTGTGAGATCAGCGGGAGGTGGGGGGAGGTTCCCATGGAAGGACCCAGCCAAGGACAGCTACTAGTGGATTCTGACAAGTGCTTCCCATCAGCAAGTATCCTGGTATCCTGGCAACCAGTTGCCATTTGTTCAGCCCCGGTCTCTTCCTCTGCGTACATTCCAGGCAGGATTCTGGGTACAGTGTGACTTCACAGGACTGAAATGGGTAAATCCAGCCATAGTGACACATGTAAGTTAAGGTACTGGAGCTCTCAGGGGCCTTTCAAACTACTGACTATGAAGTGGAGATACCACATAAACCGTACTTTAACCAGAAACTTCGGGACTGTGGAATTGCTCAGTGTGTGCATGGCAGGCTAGTGATTGATGCCAGGCCAGAATTTCTGCCTGCCTGTGCCTTGTTAGGCTGATGTCTCTTCCTTGTACTTTTGACAAATATTTGCTGAGCAGTAAATGTGGATAACTCTTCCACCATCTTATTTAAGGGAATATGAAGTGGGCTGCACAAACTTCACCTTCAAAGCTGCATTATGTAAGACCATCATTTGGGCAAACCCCCCTTTTTAAAAAAAAGAGTGGCAGCTTTATGTTTGCCTGCTCCACAGTGGTTGTGTGTGTATACATATGTGTGTATGCACGTGTGTATACATGGATGTACATGTATGCATATGTGTGAGGAGTACACATGTGTGTGTGTGTGTGTGTGTGTGTGTGTGTGTGTGTGTGTGTGCGCTCCTTAACAACTCAATTTTCTTAGGCAATTTTAGAAGATGTGTATGATAAGGAGATGCCATATTTTGGGACAGAAAAGTAAATGTTGAAAAGGAAAAAATATCACTCTGTAATTTTGAGAACTCTCTGGTTTGCAAATTTTTGTATTTTCTGAGTACTTCCTGACTCATTTAACTGTATATTGCAAATGAGTTGGTGGATTTGCTAACTGTCTATGTTTCATATATTTGATATTTTCCTTTAGAGGTCCTCATTTTATCACTGAAGGAAAGTCAGTCAAACAGAGAGAATTACCCTCAATGTCCTTCAAAGTTTCAGCAAAACTCTCCTGACTTAAGAACTCAACTTTTGGGAAAGGTTATTTTTTCCTCTAGAAACTTACTTGTTTTTGAATTTGAGATAGTGTAGAGAAATGGAAGAAAGCTGGGCATGGTGGCACACGCCTTTAATCCCAGCACTCTGGAGGCAGAGGCAGGTGGATCACGGTGAGTTTGAGGCCAGTCTAGTCTACAAAGCAAGTTCAGGGCAGCCAAGGCTCAAGACAGAGAGACCCTGTCTTGAAACACACAAACAAGCAAACAGACAGACAAATTAAAAAAAAAAAAGAAAGAAAGAAAGAAAGAAATGGAAGAAAATGTGAAAACTACCTTTTGGGTTCCTGGAGGGAGAGGGGCATGGCAGTACCATATCCAGGAATGACCTCAGATGGAGAACGGAGAACAAAGCAAAGGGAGGAGAAGCATGCTAGAAGAAAGGCCAAATCAGGATAAGGAGTGGGGGAGCCCAGGGTCTCTGGGATAATATATGACACTTTCTGACAGGATCATGTACTTCTGACCCTTTAACTACTGTGCCCACTTCTGGCTGTGGGTCTGTGCGTGCCCTGCAGGTAGGTGTCAGCTGATGTGCAGAGCTGGGAGAAGGGAGACAGTGAGACTGGCAGCTGACTCCCCAGCCCATGCACTTCACAGGATTATGCTGCACTGTGCCACGAAAGGCCATGGACAGAGGCTGGCCAGCTTCTTGGGATCCTCCAGAGATCAGCAGCGGCTGGAAAGGAGGAAGCTATCAAGTGAAGGCTTCCTGTCTTCCCCTTGCACGGGGGACACCTGGAGCATACACAGGCTGGCACATGGACATGAGTGAAGCCCTCTGCTGGCTGCATGGGTCTTCTGTGAGAATGGTATCTTAAGGACCGGATTGGAAATGGTTTCCCTTTGCTATGTGACCCCAACAACTGCTGTCCTTGATTGGGCACTTGGCAGGAAGTCTCTTTCTGTCCTGTCAGGATCCTCCTTGGTAAGAGGATGAAGCAGCCTGCCTGATGGTCACATCCTGGCATCCACATGCCACCGGCTGTCTTCACCAGGGCTAGCTAGCCTGTTGTGAGTTCTACTAACATTAATGGCTGAGCTAATTTTTCATCTTTACAAATGAGGGTATTGGTTTGTGGTTGAGGGGGGTGGTAATTTACCTAATGTACACTGCCAGTGAAGCTGGGAATTCGGCCCCTCATCTTCCTCTATACATGGATGCTAACGAACCATTTCCACAATCTACATCTGTTTATATCCGTGTTTCAGGTGTTCTCGTTGTCCTCATCCTCATGTCCATTCCACAGGGACAGGAAATGGCCTGCTTATCTCTGCATCTCTGATGTACAGCACCTTGCCCACGTAAGCCTCATGCTCACCGTGGAAAAGAACAGATGCGTGGATGACTCGGCGAGGCTTTCGGATCTAACAGATCAGTTTGGTCAGGCCCATCGGCGGGTGGGAGCTGTGACCAAAACCATGTAAGAGGAGCTTGGCCTTCTCATGGACCGGCTGCTCAGGGGCTTGTGGAGATTCCCAAGGTGGGGAGGGACCCACCTCAGCCAAGGTGGGCTGTACCCTAAGAGAGAATGCTTAAATGCAGACTAGGTTTGCCAAGAGTAAGCTGTTTAAGGTGGCTGTTTGAGGGTTTCCTTAGGCTGGTGCTCAGCCCATTAGTCTCTCTGCCAGGTTGCATCAGCTAACTTCATCTTACTGTGGTGGGCAGTCTCCGCCACTGTACTGCTTGCAAGCTGCGAGCAGCCCTGGGGGAGGCCCTGGGGAGAGAGGGAAGAGTGTGCCCCCTCTTTCTGTACGCATCCCAGAGAAGTTTTTGTCATTCGCTGTAATGAATTCTGTGCCTTCTTTCAAAAGGGCTTGTGAAATCTTTATCTGCTCCTCGGAACACAAGATTTTTAAAGGTCAATTTCTCTCTTGTCTCTTATCACGAGAAGTGTGGTTTTGAGATAGGCTGGAGGGCGACCAGATTGTGGGGCTTTGTGTGAATGCTCTGTCCCCACAGTGGGAGATGGGGTGTAGGGGGAGGAGGAGGGACCGAGAGCTTTGTTCTCAGTTTTCTTGAAATTTCTCCTGGGCTGTCTCTGTCTGTTTGGGCATTGCCACCCATGATTGTCTTTCGTAGGGCCAAGAGCATCAAAGAGATTATAATATATTGAAGCTGCTTAGAGGAGCTTTATCAAAAAGAATCTGGCTGTTTAAATTCCAGTGGAGTTTTTATTCTGGCATCTTTTTTACAGACTTTATAGCTCCTGTCTAGTCTGGCTCTCCTGCTGATGCACTGTGTGAGGCTGGGTAACTTCATTTCTCTCAGACTCAGTGTCCTTGTATGTAAATGTCTCTGTCCACGAGCTTGTTAGGAGAAGCTTTGAAAACAATGCATATGTGGGCTTTTTATCTACAAATTGTTTGGAATAGATTATTTTTCAAGACCAGGCCTTACTCCAATATATAAAAAAATACTACACCTGTATGTGAAAAAATAGGTAGAATAAAACTTCACAGAGAGCAAAATTTTAGTGAAAAATAGTTATATATAAATATATATTTTATGATAAACATGATCCTCTGTGATTTCATGGAGAAAGGACCAGGAAGAGTGCTGACACTTAGAAATGACAAGTTGAGTACCTCACCTGAAGCAACATAAGAGGAGCCTGGGATCTAAACCCAGGGGATGTGGTCTTCATCTTTGTGTTACAGTGCCTAATCAGAGGCACTTTAAAGTCACAACCTGTGGTTTTTACTGTGATCTTGCAAGAGAGGCACCATTTCCTTAGTTGACAGCTACTCTGCATTGGTGGACCACTGTTTCACCATCTTTGAAGTGTGTGTGTGTGTGTGTGTGTGTGTGTGTGTGTGTGTGTATGTGTGTATGTGATGCGTTCTCATAGATGGTCACGGTGTGCCATTAGAGAAGATGTGTGTGATAGCATTTCATGAAGGGATTTGCATAAGATAAAGAAGGCAGTCAACAGCATCAGCAACTGAGACCCACAGAGGGACTGGTGCTCAGTGAGTGTCAGGGCCCCAGTGCCTGCCCCTCTGGGCCCTCTCAGTACTCTGGGGTGAAATCTGAGGCATTCTAGATGCATTGAGCAATCCCACAGAGGCTCATGAGCCCAGCTGCTTCCTAGTCACATTCAGGATGCTTTCTAGTTTTCAATTCAGGCAACAAACTACGTGTGAATACAAACCAAACCAATAGCCCTGCTCCCAATTCAAACATATTGCGTAACTGTTTTGTTTTGTTTTTTTGTTTTGTTTGGTCTCACAGATTAAAAACACTGCAATAGCATTCTTAATGAGCCTTAGAATTCAAGTTGAATTTGAAAAAGATTGCTTTAAGCCTAAGAAGTTGGGGTGGGGTGGGGGAGGAGAAAATGGGGAGTTCTCAGGTAGCTTGCAGTGCCTTGGTTGGTTGGTTGGTTGACAAGGGCGCCAGGTCTGAGGTCTGGGTATAGAGAAAAGCTATAATGCAGCCAGGCCTCAGAGGCACTGGCAGACTGTTCCTAGCTGGGGCAGTGATCTAGGGCAGAACAACAGCTAAGCCTTTGTGTCCTTCTCCAAGGGATATGGTGAGGGACATCAACACCTCTTTCCTCACAGCGTTGCCGCATGAGTGCACCACTAAGCTACGAGCTGTCAAATGACATGGGAGTTCTCCCATGCTCTAGAAGGCCCCGTGGCATTTCTCCAGGGCCTCTTCAGGCCTGGGTAAACAAATCCACATTTTGGGGGCAGAACTCTCTAAGATGAGGACTAGGAGTATTCTAGATGGACAAGGTCACATGCAGAGGCAGGAACCTGGAGTCCGAGTCTAGGCCAAGCTATATATATACTGACATACATATGAGGCCACATATCTGGGTTCCTGTTTCCTTATCCATGCCTTGCAGGGGAGGAGAAAGGAGCTCAACTTTCTTCTAGTCCAGACTCAACACTAAGCTCTGGTAATTTCTCCTTCAAGCCACTGAGTCCTTTCAGCCACTCGGTGGGCGTCTTGCACTCTCTCCCTGGAGCCTGAATTGCTTCCTAGCATTATGCTGCATGCCCTGCCTGGCTGACACGAAGGCGCTTATTTCATTCTGCTTCCATTAGGTTTAGCCATTCAGGTAACAGGTTTTTCTTCCCCCAAATGGCTGTGAGGTTTGTGAGGGAGGGAGACTGGGCCATGCTCACCTTAGATTCCACCCCCACCCCCCACCCCAGAAGAGACTGTGGTGTCTTGTCAACAGCAGGAGCCAAGAATATATGTGCTTGGCTGAAGGGAAAATAGCCCAGTGCAAAATACGCCCTATGTATGTGCTTCTTGCACAGTGACCCTGCTTTTTCTTCTACCAAATTGTCTGTGTGTGGGCAAGACCAAGAGACAAAGGCCAGTGAAGATAATCTCTGCCCCTTCTGGCCCTGTAGTTTATTTTATCCACGCTACCTTGCAAAGTAGGGACCCTCTGAGCCTTCTTCTGGACTCTCTGGACTCACTGAGCTTATGAACTTAGAGGCTTCCAAAGTGAGGCATGTCCTCACTCCACAGTTGAGAGCCAAATGCCAAACTTCCCGACACGGTTGCATTTCCGGTTGTGATGACCTATGGGAGGTCTTCTTGGCTGAAACTGCATCGTAGTTCCCTCTGAGGCATTAGACAATATCAGCCAAGTGCCTGGATGTTCTGTGATGGGGCGGTGGAGGGGGGACCCACAGACAGACTCCAGTCACCTCCCGCTTCCTCTCTCTCTCTAGATCATACACTGTGCATGTACAGAGATGGCCAGGTTCATTTCTGAAGCCCCATGAGCCAGGGCCTGGTGCAGCGCAGATGCTTGGTGAGCATTTGTGAAGCAAAGGAATGAACTCACAGCACAGCTTTTTGGAAGTCTTTGCCGCAAAGTATGTACAATCTCATTTTGCTCTGTAATACGCTTCAAAAAAAAAAATGTACGAGGCATGTTCTCCTGCGATTAGGGATTTTCTGGTTGTTCTCTTTTGCTTTCTGCTGGCTCATTGCTCAGAGCAGCTGGAGAAGGCTCCATTTCCTTAGGGCTGGATCATTTCCTATGACATGGGGCTTGGGGCTACTGTGGGGCCAGGTTTTCTGTGAACATCATGGTTTTTCGGTGCTGGCTGTCTCTGTAGCATGGCGACCAGGGTGTATAGTCTGGTACTGCATTTTATGGAGAGGAACGAACAAGCCCCTGTCTGTAGTCTGTTCTCGCATGTGTGCATGTGGGGGACCATGTGTTCTCTGAACATCGCAAAGGTGTTTAGTTCCTTATCTGCCCAGATGTTCCACAGCTGTTTGAAAGCTTGAGCCAAGACCTTGGACTCTGGGGAAGGGAATGAATGACTTCCCGGGGGGGGGCTCCTCTCCTTTTTCTTTCTTGTCCATGAATGTTACTGTTTATCCCTGGCCTTGCAGCCACATAGACAAAACACCATGGGGTGCTGAGGGTGTGATATAGATAAGGGATGATGGCCACTTTCCCACAGACAGAGCCTTAGTATCCTTACTCACTTTGCCCTGCAATTTTCTATGTGGCCTCTTGAGAACAAAACACCCGTTCCTGCCCTAGTATCATCTTCCTGATAAATGTTTTCCCAGTCCCACAACTAACCCTAACCCTTCAGTAGCACTTCACATAATCCATTAACACTCAGCCTTGGGCCTTTCTCCTTCCTGTGAGTTTCTGGAGAGTGGATAGGACTTAAGCATCTCTGTGCCTGCCATAAGACCTGGTCCTCCATAGGAGTCTCTGCATGTTTGGGCAGGTGAAAGATGCCAGGTTTCAGTGTGATTAAGGGACATGCCAACACTATGGGATTTCGGGGGACACACACCTCTGCTTGGGGATCAAGGCCCCCCCGTGGGCACCTTGTTGATAATTGTTCTCATAGACCTAGTCTGGGGTTATCTGCATGGCTGCCTTCCAGATTTGGGCAGTGGAGAAAGACTACAGGGTGGCTCGGACAAACCTCAGTGCTCTTACAGCAGCTGTTCTGGGATTCCTGAGCCACTGTAGCCAGACGATTCGGAGAGACCACAAGATTACATGTGTGGCCTTTTGATCCTTAAGGGTTTGAGGTTGTAGGGACATTCTAGGTAGGACATTCCCATAAAGAAGGATGCTGAGTTTCTAGTTTACCAGGTTCTAATATTGTGTAGCACACTAGGAAGTCCCTGGGTTTGAACTGGAGAGCTGCTTAGATGTGTCAGCTGCCAGCATTAGAAAGATTTTTTTTTTTTCATGTCTGTCTTTTTTGTTTTTCCGGTAACTCCTTGAGGTTGGTAGAACCAGATTCTTCCAGGTGGAAATGTGGAGTGTGTTAGGGTTGCCTTTATGCAAGCTTACATAATAGAGACACGAAAGCTAACTTTATGGTTGATATAAAGACTTGAGGAACCTTCATGGATAGACTGCCTCATTTTATAATTGAGGAGAGTACAGCTCAGAGAAACCCAGTGCCATGCCTATGAAGGCACGGGGAGTTAAAGCCACAGTTGGAATTAACTCGGGTTTTCACCCTGAGTTAACGAATATTCCATAAGATGAATGCCTCTTTCCTTGGGCTTTGACTCCCCAGCACTTAAAAAAATGCAGATCAAAGACAGATTTTTATTATATACCCGCATGGATGGGAGAGTGTGAGGGCAAATGTCCCTTGGTGTCTCCTCCAGATCAGAGGAGAGACCTAGATCCATGTACGTGAGCCTCCCCACTGGAGGAACAACCTCCGTGCCACCTGGGATACAGAAGAGGAACACGTCCTCTAACCCTGGCCAGGCAACCATCCCACCAAGGAGTTTACTGAGGACACTTCTCCATGCCTTCTCTCTATTGGCCAATAGAATTAATTTCATTTAGTCGGCATCATTTTAATGAACCAAAGTGCTGCAACTAGCAATAGCACCCATTCCCTAGGTTACCCATGCAGTCTCCTGTGCCCTAAGGTCCTCTCACTGTGGACTAGGATGTTGGTGCCCTGCCAGCCCAGCAATGTCCACCTTTTTCTCTCTGTCTCCTATGCCTGGAACTGCCCGGAGGTCATAGGTGCCAGATCCCTACCTCCATCGTTGTCTTTGCTGTCTCCACAGGCAGTTTCCATGGATGTGTCACAACCAGCTCCTCTCCAGCCCAGCTGGCAGACACAGTGCCAACCGTTCAGGTCCAGGGTACATCTGCCATTTCCATTGCACAATCCGGGACAGCCCTCTGCAAGACAAAGCAGAGGGGTCAAGCACTGGTGCCCAACAGCAGCTGCTACCTCTGCATGGTACCTGCTGCCTATATGATGATGCTTTCGAACCCATCGTTCTCAACATCCTGGGAGGCAGGTACCACTGCAGAGAATCTTCGCTTTATGGGGAAGGCAGCAAAGACTCAGAGAAGCGGTAGAGGCAGGCCTGGAACCCCCGCCATCTCCAACACCTCCTCCTGTTTCACAAGTGATCCGGATTTTGGAGCTGAAGGTACTGGATCAAGCCTGCCAGAGTCTGACCAGGGAGGTCTCCCATCCATCCTTGATCCTTGCTCGCTCTCCTAGGCTTGGTCATCTTGTCTCTTGGCCTACAAACTCACAGAGATCCTCCTGCCTCTGCTTCTTGAGTGCTGGGATTAAGGGTGTGTACTACCATGTTTGGCTTAGAGGTATACTTTTTTTTTTTTTTATGTTTTTAGTTCTTTCAACTAGGTCAACTTTAGTGGACCTTAAGCTTTTCATTTATTTGGCCTTATTTTCTTTTAAGCAATGGTCTTTGCTTAGAGAAAGAGGGCTTAGTTTTTTTTTTTTTTTTAAGTACCATTGTGTTTATACTACACTTTGAAAGGGGCTCTCTACCAGAGTAGCTCAGGAGACTGTCAGAACATAGACAAGCTGGTCTCAAGTACAAAGGCAGGTCCGAGCAGGCCATCCTGCTTCCAAAGTTGTTCAGCTCTGTATCTATCTGCTTGTCACTTGCTAAGCATCTTCTGTGGGCTAGCCACAAGCATAGACATGGATGATGCCTAGTTGTCTTCTGGAGGAGCAGGCATCCTGACACAAGGGTAACAAAAGCTGACCTGTGAAGTGCCAAATGGGGACCTGAACCACAGAGCGGGAACTAGGCACAGCTATGGCTATCTGAGAAGATGTGGATGACCTAACCAAGAACACAGGACAGTACTTAGACCCCATTTCTTCTGCTCTGACCCCATGGTAAGGTGGAAGCCTTTTAGTACTAGTCAAGTACACTTACGAGGTTTTATTACTACCTTTTCAAACCCTGCAGTTTGTGCTCAGAAGGCTAACAACTACTGACGTGCAAGACTCATGACCTGAGTATCATCCTAGGATCCTAGGATGGAAAGAGAGAACTGATTTCTAAAAATTGTCCTCTGACCTCCATACCTGTGTCATGGTATGTACAAGTCCTGCATGCTTTGGTACACACACACACACACACAGAGAGAGAGAGAGAGAGAGAGAGAGAGAGAGAGAGAGAGAGAGAGAGAGAGAGAGAGAGAGAGAGAGCAATTTATGTTTAAGAAAATGTTAAATTTCCCAGCTCACTTTAGCTCCTATTTTTTTTTCATTTGAATACTTTTCATTTCTATTCTTTGACTCTAGTCCTTATTTTTCCATAGTGGCCAAACTTCTTTGTGTGGCTATCAAACTACGCCATCACTGGCTCCCTTCTCTTCTCTGCTCCAGCATAGTCTCCAGGGAAAGCATGGCTGTGAACAAACTTCCTAAGCCAGAAAGATTGGCTTGTTTTACTATGATGGGCTGCAGACACTTATACATTTGACCGTGAACTAAATATTCTGCAATGAAATTAGGGAAAATGAACCTATTACCTTCTGGGGGTTTGGGGGTTTTTTCTTTCTTTTCTTTCTTTCTTTTTTCTTTTTTTCTTTTTTTCTTTTTTGAGACAGGGTCTCATGTAGCCGTGTTGACTTCACATTTGCTATACAATTGATGACCATGAACTTCTTGTCTTCCTGATCCCACCTCCTAAGTGCTGGAATTACAGGTGTGTGCCACCATGTCCTGTTTATGTGGTGACGGTGATTGAGGCCCAAGCTTCCTGCATGCCTTATCAGCTGATCTATCCAAATCTGTCACTTATTATTTATAAAAGGGACAATAAGCGTGACTGTGGTTGTCTACTGTCAGACCTGGCACACATAGACACTCAAGAACAGCTCGTCAATCAGAACCTGGGACCAGTGTTTCAAAGACTTTAAAAATCCATATTAAAATTAGCACACAAAGATTAAATACCATTATGGCTCAGGGGCTTTCAATAGTTGACTCTCATTCCAGCTAAAAACAAATGTTTATTTCCACTTGAGATGGTCAATGGCACTGCCAAGTCAATACAGCCACTGTCCTTGGCACTCAAGGGAAGAAACACTGGTTGCATGTGTCCTCAGAATTCAGTAGGGGACCACACAGAAAGTTTGGTAGTAAACATAGAGTGTGTGTGTGGGGCTACCAGAGTGGCCATCCTCAAAACTGATCAAGGAGAAAACTGGGTGCCAGGAGCAGTGGGTAGTGTGCAGGTGATCGTTCCGTGTTCTGACTAAGCCACCGAGATCAGTCACCTGGTGTTTATTTCAGCCTCTCCTGCCTTTCCTTTAATCTCACTTAAATTTGTGTTCACCTAGCCAGGGACTGCTATTAATTAGACCACTTATATTGGGATTAATCTTAGAGGAAGAAAGGTGAACACTTTACTGTGTGTGTGTGTGTGTGTGTGTGTGTGTGTGAGAGAGAGAGAGAGAGAGAGAGAGAGAGAGAGAGAGAGAGAGAGAGAGAGAGAGAGAGAGCGCACACAAAATTAAAAAAAAAAAGAATTTTCCAGATTTTCTGAGAAGTTACAGTTTCACACCATTAGTCTCAAGTTTTGAATTGAGAAAGAAAACATGTTTTATAGTGGTGGGTACTCTGAAGCTGGTCAAACTTCAGCTTAGATCTTAGTACTGTCACTGGATTTTCTGTCTGTGGGAAGATTATCAAATTAACTCTGAACCTCAGTTTTCATATCTGTATATATGAAAGAGGCAGTGAAAGGATTAAATGACATGGTATATGCTACTCAACCCGGTAAGCATGGGAGCTCGTTGCTAGCATTAAAAGGGGGGGCACTTAGTATATAAGAGCCATTAATATTAGAATAGTTTAAACTCTGTATAATTTCACCAAGATCTGCACTCACTAGAGAGGAACCCTTTGCTGCTCCAAACTGTGTCAATGCTTAGGCCTCATATGTACTAAACTTTCTGAAGTGAAGAGGCACCTCAGTGGCATGGTCGTGGGGTCACCATGCCATACGGCTTCCCTCCCATGCTGTCCTTCTTCTGTGACAGTTAATACTGCAATTAGTGCGATGGCCTCACTCCCTCTGTTACAAAGCAGACTCCAGAAAGGCAACTTGGGGTTTCGCCCAGGGCCTTCACACAGCATGTGCTCACCATGCACTGGCTGAAATGAATCAATAAGCCAGACAGAATTGGGTTCTCCTACCTTCCCTGTCTTGGCCTCAGTTTCCTGATGTATATATAACATGAATGATCCATCAGGTGCTTCTAGCAAAACTGACTCCATGAAGGTCAGAACATCACATTCAATCAATTAGTTAATAAATGTAACACATTTCTTCATCACCTTCTAGATGCCAGACTTTGTGTTAATTGACGGGCAGAGGGAGATAGATACCTTTTGCCTGCATTTTCTGTTCTGTGTTTCTACACCTCGCTGTGTCTCTGGAAAGATTTAAAAAAATTTTTTGAAACAGGGTTTCAAAATAGATTTCAAAACACGGTTTTACTATGTAGCCCAGGATGACCTTGAGGTTGTGATCCAGCTAACTCAGCCTTCCAAAGTGCTGGGATAACAGGTCTGTGCATCCACAATCTGTTGGGTCTTAAGATTTTCAACACCCATTCTCATAAGGAAGTCTATGAAGGACTGGTGGTACAGAGGCCTCACAAGCTTCAGGGGCTGGATGTGGGACTCAGTTGGCAGACTGTTTGCCTAGCAAGTACTGTCTAATCTGGGTGCAATTCCTGTTTGTGAGAGGTAGAGGCAGGAGGATGAGGGGTCCAAGTCATTTTCAGCTGTACAGAGACTTCCAGATAAACCTGGGCTAATGACCCCATCTCAAACAACAACAACAATCAACAAACACCTGTCAAGTAAGTCAGAAAACATTTCTGTTCTCATCTTAGTCCCACTGAATGGTAATAACTGTACTACAAAAAAACAAAAAAACAAAACAAAACAAAAAAAACCTGCTTATTTGATTTTCAGAGCATTTTTCATCTTGTCCTCAGAACTCATTTCACCCCGCATTGCTGTAACAGCCTCTTCCATGGCACCCCTCTTGGCTTCTTGTGAATTCCTGTGTACACACTCCATGCTGCTCAGAGACGCCCAGGGGAGGGAAGCTCTTTATATAGGACCCCAGGGACACTTTATACACAGTCAGTTTCTTCAGATGAGTCACTTTCCACCCTGAGGACCTGTGGTCTCTCTGGTTTCCGAGGGACCTTAGAATACCTGGGAGTGGAGTAAGGCTCACACTTACTGTACAACTCGCCTCTGGTGCCCGTCACACCCCGATTAGGCAGAGGGAGAAAGCCTCCTCCAGGGTGACTTGCTGACTTTCTTAAAGCAATATGCCCATCCTTCCCTGTGGCAGAAGCTCATTAATTCTACAAACCCTGAAACTCATCAATAATTCAGAGAGCCTGAGTGACATTAACAATCCCCTATGGAAGGGCTCACACCAGGCATTTGCTGGAGCCAAAATAATGTAGCCTTAAGATTTAGAGAAAGGCTAAGCTTTTCAAAGGAAACGATGCCCTTTAAGTGACAAGGGACCACTTCATCTCAATATCCCCCTTGCAGCTGGGCAACATCAGTAAGGGCCAGGAGCCGTTCAGAGGAGGAACAAGAGGCTATGCAGCGTGCCTCCCACCTTCCAAATGTCCTTTGCCCTGTGTCTAGTTTTCTAGCACTTCTTTTCCATCTCTGCATTCACCTCTCTGCACAAGATCAACATCTTTTCTCACCCAGATGACATCACTAGTCTAACTTGCTCCTAGTATTCTCCCTCAATTCCTCTTTCACAAAATGGCTTAGTGGGAGCCTTCCAAACCACAATGCCTGCCATCTTGTGCTTTAAAAAACCTTCAGTAGCTGTCTTTGACCTTATGTCCCGTTCCACCATCTGCAAGCCCCCGCCTAGTATGGTGCGGTCTCCTTCCTAAGACATTAGCCCTTATCACACTTGATAGGGTTTTCTTAACTAAAGAGCTGAGCAGGTGGTTTGGGAAAGGTTGTGAGCTGCTGCTTGCTTCCCAGGAAGGACACACTGGGCACTTGTGATTTGGATGTAACATATTGGAAATTATGAAACATTCTTGATGACTTATGACAGTATAAAATGTTGGAAGGCCAGATCTGACTAGTTAGTCCAAAGCTTTGGCCTCACTACATCCCAGAAGTGTATCTGGGATGAGCCACTAAACTCTCTCCACCTCAGCTTCCCCTTTCAACAAAATAGGCAGCATTAAATCTGTTTCCTTTGGAAAAAAAAATTAACTGTACTCAAGACTCATGGCCATAAAAATTTCCTCACAGTAGGGTGCAGTCCACTGAATAATGAGTCCATTATGA
This sequence comes from Acomys percivali, assembly GCA_907169655.1. Classification (NCBI taxonomy): domain Eukaryota; kingdom Metazoa; phylum Chordata; class Mammalia; order Rodentia; family Muridae; genus Acomys; species Acomys percivali. Next base: position 112,936,415 of record OU015752.1, on the reverse strand, counting down.
GGCTTTGTCTACATTTTGATGGTGACAGTGCATGAGTCCCAGGCGGATGCTGAGAGACATACATTTCCTGCTGAGATGATTTTATTCTCAGCAAAGGCCAGTGTGTTAAAGTCAAGGAACCTTGTTTCCTACCAATGTAGTTGGGTCCTAGTAATACATGTGTTGTAGTGGCCAGGTTGACCCAGCTGAAAAGCATTTAGTCTGTTATTGATCCCTGTTGTTTGAACGGGAACTGTCCCCACGGACTCATGTGTTTGAACACGTGCTACCCAGCTGTTTGGGAAGGTGGTGGAACCTCATAGGAGGAAAGTGGATCACTGGGGTTTGGAGCCTAGCTCTACTTCCTGTCTATTCTCCACTTCCTGACTGCTGACGCAATGTGGTCAGCTGTCTCATGATCCTGCTGCCACATTTCCATCGTGATAGACAGTATCCCCTCAAACTGTCCACGGAAACAAACACCTTTCTTCCTTAAGTTGCTTAAGATAGGGATTTATTTGGTCATGGCAACAACAAAAGTAGTAAGGTCCCCCAAACCTTTTCCCTAAATTGCTGTTCTCGCCTACAAAAAGCCAATTTACTCTTTCCTATTACAGTTTCAGATGTTAACTCCAGCTCACAGAGTCCGCCGAGTGAAGGGAGAGAATATGAAAACAACGCAGTGCAACTTAAATGCAGCGAGTGGCATTCCTGCCCGTGCACTAGGGCTTGGTAGTCATCCTTGAGCGGACCTCGTGTGGCAGACGTGCCACTATGCTCATTTTACAGATATATGTGTCATAGTGAAGAGACCTGCTCAAGGTCACCCTGGCTATCAAGTGCAGAGGCTGATTCAATCCAAGGTCTCATTACGGTGTAAGTGTCCCTGACCAATGAGCGCATGTATTGTGCCGGGGACTGTGTTTAGACCCAAGGATTAAAAGCTATGACATGATGCTTCTCCTTATGAAGTGCTGGGTCTTTTAAAAGTCTCAATCTGAGCATTATTCTTACAGCTATGAGGTCTCTGTGGAGAATTAGACATCATTTAAGCCACATAAATGTTGCCAACATTACAAATTGCTTCGCCATTAGGGGTTCCTCTTCAAAGAACAAACTTACCAAAGCCAGGCCTTCTCTGTAAAGGAAAACAGACAGCAAGCAATAGACCAAACCAGTCCCCAGGGCTTCAGTCTATTTCTTGTTTCCAGGGCCTGGCATGTGTCCCTAGCACACAGTGGATGCTCCACATGAGGCTGTTGCATGGAGGAACACAACAGTAACGGAGCAGTCCTCAATAATGTTTTTTTGTTTTTCCTTGCTCTTGAGCCTCTTCCTTTTTTCAGGCCACCCAGGCTGGTTCCCAGTGTCTGAATTCTGATGGGCCAGAAGCCATAATGAATGGGTAAGGTAACATGAGGTGGGGTGGAGAGGGTGAGAGGCATAGTGGGGAGGGCGCAGGGGTGACAGAAGGATCACAACACAATGGTAATGTCATAGACAGATCCGAGTAACTTGGGCAAAGAACAACATTCTAGGTCTATGCAATACTCTGTGACCCCCCCAAAAAAACCCCACCCTCATTAAGTAATGGATACTGCGACAAAGCGGGGAGAAGGGGGGTGGGGGTGGGGGTGGTAGCATATAGACACTGGCATGCTAATGGTGTATAGATATACATTTTTATATGCCCATTTCTTCTTTTATTCTCACACACAAACACAGACACAAAGACAACAGGAACATAGAGGAAGACCGTACCTTTAACTACCCTATCCAGATAGTGAGCTTGGGAGATAAAAGACAGGACATTTAAGGTAGGACCAAGGAAGCGCAGTACTGCCTGCCATGTAACCATGCCAAGTGTTAAGGAGACACTAGGGGAGGGGGTGGGGAAGTCAGGGTGGTATCCAATGTTTGGGACAGAACCTCTGCCATGGTGGGAAAAACAAAACCAAAGACAAAATGGTGTGGGATAGAAGGAAGGGGAGCAAGCACATTCTCCACGAAGAGCCAGGAGGGGTGGTTGACTCGTTCTAGGACCCAGGCATTTGGAAATGTGATCACGTACACAGAGGACATGTGGGAAAGGGCTACGGGAGAAGCAAATCTGGGAAGCTGCACAAGTGGCCACAGTCCTGCTCCGTCAGGTTCATTAAAGTTCGTGGGAAGTTACGGCTAACCCCAGGGCTACTCAGAGCAGTGGTCAGCCTCCCTCAAGGGGAAGCAGCTAGTCCTGACAAGACAAGCTCTTGAGAGAAATTAGAGGTTAGAGATATGTGGATTTTGCATCATTTTGGATATATACGAGGGTGCTAGGTTAAGGCTTTGGTTGAATACATTGCTAACTTGTTTATTTACATGTTTAAATTATCTGGGAACAAATGTGTCTACACAGACTCAAAGGCAGAATGTTGAGTGTGCCAAGTATGATGTAGCCCTATTTTATGCATCTTACGAAGGACATGAGGCACATGTTGATGGGCGCGACTCTGAAAAGTAGGAAAAGGGAAGGGAAACCTGGCCACTTCTTAACTCAGAAGACAGAATGATGCATGCTTGGTTTTCCAATGGAGGGGCTACTTGTGTTATAAGACAATTTAAGGTCTTGCCTACTGTGAGGATATGTGCCAAACATTGCTCTAATACATAAACCCAGTGTGTACGTATGACATATGTGTCTGAATGCTCAGAACAAGGGCTGGTCTTTTCGGTCCCAGGCCACATCAGTAATATGTTCCACCTTCCTCATCTGGGCTGTAGAAGAGGCTTCCATTTCCAGCTTCTTTATGCCTCTTTTTCCTGTGTTCTCATACAAGCCAGGCAGAGGGGGGAGTCTTCTAAAGCAACCAATGCCTCCAGCTAGGCTGTACCCTATCCTCAGCTTGACTTCAAATGAGACACAAAAGTCCCTGGGACAGGACTGAACTGTAATAGAGAGGCTGTATCTAGAAGCCACAGGACTGTATAAACTGCAAGAACATTTTTTCCTCACTTCATGAAAAAGATACATAGGTACTATTGTTATCTATCTATCTATCTATCTATCTATCTATCTATCTATCTATCTACTACCTGTCTATCAATCAATCTATCTATTTACACCAAAACACTGGTAGATGAGAGACTCTGTTCTTAGTTAATGTATCAGTGCAGGGGCTGTTATGATGAATATGCACCAGGAAGCGGCACAGCCAAATGGGAAATTGGGAGCAGGTGATTTAACGGGGCCAGTATACCACCCTGTATTCTTAGAGGTGCTGTGGGCCTGTTCACCAGCAGGGTATAAGAAGGTACTGTGAAGGAGAATGGCTTTTAAGCAGGAGTAAATACACAAAGCCATGAGATGGCAAACATAGGGACCACTCAAATGAAAAAAATGAAATATGGGGAGAGACCATCTTAAAAACAGCCAGGAAGTCTCTGGCCAAGAGAGGATTTTACTGGTTTTTGGTTCATGTATTTCTTTGGTTGCATTCAGAACTTAATCATCTGAATTTTCAAAGCAGTCTGAAATTTTGTAGCTGTCACCTCGTGTGGTGTCCCAGAGTTCTGACATCAGAGAGCAAAGGCACGCAGGATGTCCTGGTTCTGGTGGCTTTCTTTGCTTTCAAATATTTGGAGGATCCTAATCATCCATTTTTCTAACAACTCTAAACCCTGTCACAGGATGTGTCCCATAAGCTTTGATTTCCCTCCCAAAGATGGTGAGGGTAGAAGACATCCTGATCCTGGGATCCACAGGGCCACCACTCATGCTTTGAAGGAGTTTTATGGACAGAGAAAATTCTTGATTGTCTCCAGACTCAATGGCAGCTACTGAAGAAGGATAAGCTTCTGAAAGGCAGGGCTCACTTCAGAGAGCTCTCTCTTTGAATGCCATTTTATTTCCAATGACTGTATAATAATACAGATCTCTGTTGAGTACAAAGACTTGAATACCTTTTAAAAATACTTGCTAATATCTCCAGACCACAAGTGGGAACCAAAGCCAGCAGAAGTGACTGAGACGGCTCAGGCTGTATTCGCAGTGTGGGTTTTTAGTAGGTAACTGTGGCTTTTAAAATTTCAAGTCCTGAGTCCAGAAACCAAAAGTCCTTTGCTACAACAACAGCACAAATCACATGGGATCAAAAAGCTTATATACCAGTCACGGCCAAGTCCAAGCGTTCTCTGGGAATGGAACACAACTTCCTTATCTTGGGCTGTTGAAAGTGGAAGTGACATGTGGGTTTTTGAAGCCTAATACTGTTTAATTAGAAAAGACAAATTCAGAAGCTCACACTGTTATTGCTTGAACAACTTGACATGAATGTTCTCGAACACTACCATTTGAAGTCCACAATAGTAAGGTATTTGGAGACGATGGCAAACCCATAAGCTTTTGCTATAGAAGGTGGTTCAAGAGTTCATGGAATCTCTGTGTCTTTCCACTCAGGGATTCAGGATAAAGGTGGTGGTGGCCATCATTACCATCATCACCATCATCATCATTACCATCATCATCATCTTCACCATCACCATTATCATCATCATCATCAGCAGCAGCAGCAACATCTTTCCTCATAGGCTGCAGTCATTTCCTTGATGTTGCACAAATGTTTCTTAAGCTCTTGCTATCTCCCTGACAATGAGATGATGGAGAAATTGGCAGCACAGAGCCATTGTCAGTAGGTCCTGGGGGTGGCTTTAGGTCTCTGCCATTTCTGGGACCATTCATTGGAAGATGTGTTTTTTCACTCATCTGGACCCACAGGGCTTTCTAAGAGTTCCCATCACAACAGCAGTCCAGGAGCTCTGGGGCCTCTTCTCCCTCCCCAAGAGTCTTGGCTGACAATTAACACTTGTATCACTAGTTCATAAGACAGATGAAGTAGAGATAATCACAGCAAGTGGTGCTAAGGCAGTTATAGCCACTTGAACTTCTTTCGGGAAGATATCAACTACCAATGTGATGTCCTTGTTAAGATCCAACATTTAAATGCTTGCTCTTCTTTTTTTTTCCCCCTCTGAATGCAGGACTGTTGGATGAATAGTCAGTGCTTTCCTTTTCTTCTACCTCCCCACCTTTCCCACATGTGCTGAAATCTCCCAGAGACACCAGTGTTCAGACTCAGACTTTGATAGCTCCAGTTGGATCCATGTGTTCAATTTCTCTTTCTCTCCCTGTCCTGTCCTGTCCTGTCTGTCCTGTCTGTCCTGTCCTGTCCGTCCTGTCCGGTGTCAGGTCCTGTTGTGAGAGCTTTTGAGTCTGGGTAGTGTAGGGTCATCACCCAGCTGCTGACACTTTCCAAGTGACTTCTGAGCCCTTGTTGAAGGACAATCTGATTATGTAGTGAAACCAAGAACTACCATTCAAAAGTGGACAAAGCGCTTCAGGACATTCTGTGGTTTTCCTTAAAATTCCTCTTCCTCGTGAGGTCTGCTTTTGCTCACTCAAGTGATTGCATTATCAGGGTGTTATTTTGATCTTTACTCCCCGAAGAGGCTTTTGTTTAGGTATCAGGATTTATGTGATTGGACAGCTCTCCCGAAGCTCAGTAAATAATTCTGAACGTCTGGCATCTCCCGCAATCACAGCTTTGGGGTCAAGGTTGGATTTCATAAATGAAATCAGAGGCTGGCGTTTCCCACACGTGCTTTGAGGCTTCATAGAAGAGGGGCACTGAGGTGAATAAAATAATCACCATAGAATTGATGCAAAATGTTAGTGTTTTCAAAGACAGGAAAAAAATTAAACGCCTTCTTAAATTTAACAATGATTTTCAGCTTTTCCAAAGAAATTGGAGGTCAAGCCTTGGACTTAGGGGACCCATAACACTCCTGGAATAGAAGTCTAAAAACACACTTTTGATGACTGTGTGTGGACCATATATTTGAGGAATAGAATCAAGTCAATCCATCTTACCTTAGCTTCTAGACTAGAAAAACATAGCCCTATATATGCAAATGAGTGTTATATATGCAAATGAGGGCCACATTTGCAAATGAAAACAGTATTGAGAGCCCAAAATAAAATGAGAGTATCCTTCTATTTTTTCTTTTTTTTTGGGGGGGGGGGGGGGGGGTACAATTCCAAGTGAGCCACTTCTGGGATGATGGGCATGCTGTTGTGTGGGGTGGTGGAAGAGAGCGCTGGAAGTCTGTTATTACTGGTGACAGCTGCACATTCTGTGATTCACTGGGGGAGAAACTGCCCCAAGAAACCATGTGGTTTTCCTAGGGCATTTTTCATCAGAGATCCATCCTCTAGGCACTAAAAGTGGATGATACCTCGCAGGAGGCATGGGAGGGGGAGGGGATCCATGGGGAGCAGTCTTACAAATAATTAAAAAAAAAAAAAAAAAGGAATACCATCATTAAGATGCCATTGACACATTGCCTCTTCTTCAGAAAAACCAACCTTTGAGATAAAACACGCAGCTTCCTTGAGAGATATGGGGACCAAGTTCTCTAAAGGTGGCATGTAATGTCTACTATAGTCATCCGCTCTGCGAAGTGTTGCCTGGGTAAAGGGTTATTCTGTTGGACTTGGCTTGAGGAGACCAGAGTTAGCTTGGTCTTTAACTGTTTCCTTCCTGCCTGCGGTGGTAAGGTAAAGTCATTCCTTCCTGTTTGTGGGAGAGCAGAAGTGTGTAAACAGACCCTCCACTGCATGGAGTTGCCTGAATCAGTGTCAAGGCGCCAGCTTCTTCTCTGGGCTGGGAGAGAGCTGGGCTGCAGGGTAGAAAGAAACTAGCTGCAAGGTAATGACCCAGTCTGGTACAGTGAACTGATGACAAGAAAACCCTGAATGCTTTCTGCCTCTAACTTCTTACAGCAGTGCCCTCTTCCCCCACCCCCACGATGCTCATGGGGAGTGATTTTTAAAAAGGACCTCTTCTCACCGTTTCAACAAGGGAAAGGGGGTCCCCATCATCGTCTCTCTAACTTGAGCCCCCATCTCCTCCTATCCTACAAGGCTACTGATGTGTTCCTTCAATACCAGGGGCTTGGGTTTCTCACAGGGATGCAGCTGGCCACAGCAGAGACCCAAAAAAGAGGAGGGAGCCATGCAGGGAAATTACACAAGGACAAAGAAAATGCTCATCACACAATGAGAGAACAGGAGTCCAAGTCCTTTCATCTGAACCACTGTGACTAGCCCATGACCTCTTCTGTGTCCTACTATGGCATTTGTTCTTTATTATTATTATTTTTGATATTTATGCCTGTCACCCTTCCTCTTCTGCTATACATGTTTACCTTGGTGTATTTCTTATCTGCATCCAGAGAAGAACCTGCTCTTAAAAGGAAACAGGGCGGGCAGGAGAGGTAGAAAGAAAGGCAGGGATTCTTGGCGCCAAAATAAACAGGGCCTTCTTAAAGCCAGTCTGGTGAATAGCTCCTGCACATGTAGCCCAGCCTCCCGCGGCTGGGACATAAGTCCTCTGAGCTGAGATGAAGGGAGAACTTCCCTCCACCCTGTCATTTGTCTCGGGTGAGAAGCCTTGTCCTATAAAAGGCAGGCACTTTTTAGAATTTAGTAAAGCAACCTCGGAAGGGGAACAAACTGCGCTTCTCCTTCTGTCCAATACTGTTTGTTTCTTTAAAAAAAAAAAATACGTGTGTGCACAGGATGTGGTGCTGCACACTTTTAATCCCAGCTCTCAGGACGCAGAGGCAGGACAACCATTGCTCATCCAGGGCCGTAGGAAAGCCCTGGGTGTCGTCCTTGGGAACGCCATCCACCTCATTTGAGACGGGGTCTCTCATTCGCCTCGAGCTCACTAGTTAGACTACGCTGTCATCCAGCAAGCTCCAGAGATCTTTTTGCTTCCACCACTCCGGTGCAGGGGCCACCACACCTGCCTCGCGGACAAGGGTTCTTGGGGACTGAACCCGGGTCCTGAGGCTTGCCAGCATGATTCTTTCTTTAAGTGGGACTGGACTGGACTGCTGGGGTTAAGAGGCTGAAGAGTTAGGCTGTCCTCAGAGTGAAGGAGAGAAGGAAGCCGAGGCCCGTCAGAGAAGCAGCCTCACCTTTCGGTAAGGGAATTCCAAGACAGACCTATAGCAGGATGCCATTGTCATACAGAAGCTGTCAAGCAGCATACAGTGAGAGAGGATGGTAGAGCTGGCTTGGGAGAGAGAAAGCAGCATCAACCAGTAGGAAGGGGCTAGGTGAGGCAAAGAGGAGGGACTCAGATCTACTAGACAAACAAGGCCTGAGCTGGATGCCTGGTGGACACCTGGGCACCGTCTGCAAGGACTGTAGGGCAAACAGCTGGGAAGGAAAAAAAAAAAAAAAAAGAGCAAGCTTCTAATTCATGTTTTAAAAAGTTATATGACCTTTCCTCTTAGGTCTCTGAGAAAGAGAAAATAATCCACACCGCTTTGCATTGTAAGAAGTGTAAAATAATAATGCAGTTAAGGCCTTAGGCACAGTGCTTGGCACATCATAAATACTCAAAAATTAGAAGCCATTCTTGTTAATAAATATAACATGTTCCATAGCTATTTATTAACTGGATGATGTTGCAGGGGACCAAGGATATGAAGTAATGACAAACAGAAAGAATGGATACAAAGTAGCAAAGTAGCGCCATTTGCTCAAAACTCCTTTTTCTCTCAAAAGCAAGAGCTTTTCTTGCCATTTCTATGAGACCCAAGAGGTCACTTTCTGCACTGAAAGGCACCTGGAATTCTGCCTTATAAAAGCCATGTGCTTACCATCTGATTGCAAACCCTTTCTTAGGAAGAAAAAAAAAAAAAAAAAAAAAAAAAAAGAGGAAAGGGAAGAAGTTAAAACGCGTACACAAAGCAGTTGATTCAATAAAGAGCTTTTGGTGAGTGTTCATTCCAGGATAATAAACCAAGCGAAACGTCTGGCTGTGTTTAAAATCAACAAAGCCAGCAGGAAAGGCAGAGAGACGGGAAGAAGTGATCAGCTTGTTTTTAAAGCTGCCGACAGTGCTGCTTCAGCAGCGACTGAGTGCGGAGCAACCCCCAGAGAGGAGAAAGGAGAGAGATGCAGACAGGATGGAAGCCTGGGGCAGGGGGGAGAGGAATGCAGATGTGGCCTACAGGCCCTGGAGGAGAGCTTTTGCCAGGATTAGAGACTTCCTCAGGAGCCTCTGCTATACTACTAGGAGCCACAGAGCCATAGAATGAAATTGCTAAAGATGGCTACATGTTTGGAGCATTCCACTGTGTGCCACCCTGTGCCAAGCTCTTTACTTTCATTATTCTCCCCACCCTATAGGTGAGAAAACAACCTCAGAGAGGAGAAGGCAACTTGCCTATAGCTGCCATTGGACTCATCTCTGGTTTGGGCAAAGAGCAGCGTTGCATTTAGCTCAGGAAGGCCAAACAGCAAAAAGCTGCTCATCAGCTAGATGCCACGCGGGGAATGCAAGCTGGGAGAACGCATGTTGAAAATGACAGATGGTGCATTTAAACCCAACTGATGTCTAGGAAAAGCCAGTCATAATGTCATCAGATGAAAGGACTTTTGGCGTCTATCCACATGCAATGGAGGGCCAGGCTGGCCCTGAAGTGTATTTCAGAACAATCAAAATGTCCTGGGACATGCGCCATACCGATGGTGCAGTGCTCGCCATTCCAGCCGGGGCTGCATTCGCACTTGCCATCCCGGCAGGTCCCATGTTCAGCACAGCGTGGGTGGCAGGCCCGTTGGTCACACGTGGCTCCCATCCAGCCATCCTCACAGCGGCAGGTGCCTCCTACACAGACGCCATGGCCACCGCAGTCAGTAGCACAGATCTCTGTGGGCAAGAAAGAAGGGCGCAAAGGGGTGGGAGGAGAGAGAAAGACAACGTATTGAGCCAGTGGTTGCTGGGAACAAGGGTTACACTTGGCCACCTAGTTAGGCTCTGTGTGTAAGCGGTGGGGATTCCAGGGGCTTGGCAGAGTGATCTCCATAGACAATGACCTCAAAGGAGAGTCCTTTGGCAGAAGCCTGCCAGCCCTAGCTTCCTCACCAAAATGGGCGGATTGTGTAGCTGCACTCTGTTTGCTTTTCCCTACTGCCAGTCTGTCTCTGCTTTTGTGCTTGCCACTTCCAAAGGGGACCGGCCTTCTGAACAGATGTGAGAAAAAGTCAAATTTAATTAAAAACCAGTTATGTGTGAAAACAAAGTGAGGATGAGTCCCTGTCGCCAAATGAAGTGCTTGTGGGCCTGGAGAGGACCCTGGGAAGAGTTTCCTCGAGGCCTTGACTAGTGGAAGGAGAGAGAGAGAGAGAGAGAGAGAGAGAGAGAGAGAGAGAGAG
>OU015752.1:112890836-112908765 GCA_907169655.1 Acomys percivali | reverse complement strand
ATCCATCCATCCATCCATCCATCCATCCATCCATCCATCCATCCATCTTTCCATCTTTACCAAGCAGGTGAAGCAGGTCAGCCCTATGTCTTCACTAACAGAAACATTTGCTATACCACATCCATGACAATTACTGTCCAGTATAGCACTAAGCCAGAAAGGAATTGAGGTTAGCTTTCAGAGGACCCTAAAGTCCACACCGAGTTTATCTTTCATTCTGAGCAAAATATGAAACTAAAAGAACAGCATGGTGGGGGCAGGTGCTTCCCCATGACCTCTATTTCCTGCAGCTCTCCCAGGATCCCTTATAGCCTTGCAGCAGACAAGTCTCAGTGAAATACATCTCGAACCCTAGGAGCCACTGCCAGCCTAGATAAATGACATCCGCTATTGTTGCACCCTCTGTCCTCAGTTGATGATGCTACTTTGAGGTGTTCTAGAGGCTTTGAGAGGTGGGACGCAGCTGGAGGTAGCAGGTCACTGTGGTGGCTTTAATGTGAAGTGTCTGCCATAGGCATTCTATGCCCAAGGCTGGTGGTACTGCTTGGGGAAGATTGTGGGGACTCTGAGAGGTACAGCCTTAACAGAAGCAATGTGCCACTGGGGATGGTCCTTGAGGGTATAGCCTGCTCTTCACTTCCTGTTCAGGCTTCCTGACTGTGATAATAATGTGGCCCTCCAGCCAACCTCCTGCAGCTGTATCTTATACCCTACAATGGAATGACTTCTCCCGAATTGTAAGTCAGAATAAACCTTTCTTCCTGGAAATGGCTTGTTGAAGGAGGGAAAGGGAACAGTGTGGCCTGCCTTCTAGAAGGAATCTAAATCAAGTCAGCCCACCTCCCAGACACCGCCTCTCTCCCAGGCATGCTACATTACACATAGCTCCACGAGGCTGTCTCAGTGTGCAGGAAGAAGACAGATTTATCCTTTCTTGGAGCTCCTGTCACCCAGAGACCCAGAAGGGGCAGAGCCAGGCAAGTCGTCAACTGTGGGCACATCCTGTGAGGATCCCCCTCCTGTCTCCTGCTCTGTGTCTCTGCCATCATGAGGTAAAGCACCTCGTTCGCCACGTACTCCAACCCTCTTGATGGCAGACCAGATCCTCCTAAGCTGTGATCAAAGATGACTCTTTCCTCCTTCAATTCATTCTCTCGTTCTGGCTAGAAGTATACAGACATGACCAGTACAACACTGCTTAGAATCCCAAGGCTGACCAAGGGAAAGATGTAAGTTTTGAATTACCTGCTCACCACAAGGAAAGGCACCAAATACTAGAAAGGAGGGGCCGGGAAGAAGAAATGCGTCCATGACACGAGGAGTCCACAGTTAGGTGCCAGAGAGCAGGGCCACACCACTCACCACTCACCAGGCCTGAGTGGGTTGCATGTAACAGTCCATCCCTCCCTCCACCCAGGCCAAACCCTTTTCCCCATATTTACCAATAGAACAGTCGTGTCCAGTCCAGCTTGGGTCACAGTTGCAAAGCCCAGTGTCTGGGAGGAAAGTCCCATGGCCTGAGCATTGGTCCAAGCATGTGGCTCTGGGTGTCTCGCAGTTGGTGCCTCCCCATCCTACGGAGCAGTGGCACTCTCCTCTCACACAGACACCCCGGCTGGAACATGTGGGGTCCATGCAGTCCACTGTGACATGGAAGGAAGATGGCACAGTGAACATTGGAACAGCAGAGCAAGGAGGCTCCTGGAAAGGGCAACACCGTTAAAGTGGCCTGTCCATTTGGGAAGGTCACGGGGTACAATAAAGAACAGGACGTCAGTGAATAGTAGACCTGAGTTCCCAGTTCTCTAAGATTGTTTCCTCACCTGTAAAATGTGGCTATAAGTCCCTGCCCTTTGGCTTGTGAAGTGAACTGAGTATAAACATTTATCAGGTGTCAGCACAGCACCCAGAGCCTACCATGTGTGCAAAAACTGCAAAGAGAGAGGAAGAGCCTAAGATGGGGAAACTGAGGCTCAGGAAGGGTAATAATTTATGCCAGGTCACATAAATAAATTCCACCAGAAAGGATTTTTCTCTGATATGTATGTGTGAGCACACTCATTCATGCATATGTGCGCATGTATGTGTGTGTGTGTGTGTGTGTACATGTGTGTGAACATGCACATAAGGAGAAAGATGTTGAGTGACTTTCTGTACTATCTGCCTTATTGTCTTTACAAGATCCCTCATTAAATGGAAGCTCTGAGCTTTCCAACTATGAAACAGACATGGCCAACAATCCCTGTCTATCACGTTGGCACGAGTCAGTGACAGTGACAATGAAGATACTATATGAACTATAGTATCACAAACAGTTATTTTTTTCCATCCTCTCAAGAATTTGAGCAGCGAGGCTTGTGTACACTATGGGCTTATCTACAACTCAGACATTTAAGTGTACTAAGTAATTTCATTTATAATCGAGAATATTTGACTTTTATACCAAAGGCCAAGAAACCTGGTCTGGGTATAAAAGGGTCACAGGCACAAAGGGGCTGAGACTTTACAGAAAGAGAATTCTGGGACATTCGATTTGAGGACCAATCTGTGGAGAGTGCTCTTTTATCATCTTAGTTTAAAAGGAGTTTTACTTGGCAATCGCAACAGTCAGTGAGAAGGCCGGGGTGAGGATAAAATCACAGTAATGACAGTAGCAAAAGTTGTCATTTATTTAGATGCTCATCTGTGCTACATTTTGCTATTAAGCGTTTTATGTAGCTCTACTTAATCTATTATTTCTGTTAAATAATTTTTTCCAAGGCAGCACAGAAGGAATTTACATTTCAGCCTTCTCTCCTGTCTAGATGGCTTGCTATTTTCTCTTATAATCTGAGTGGTTCAAAAATACATTTGTGCCTATATGCGCTCATAAACACATGAAGTGGTTTAAAAATAGAAACCGATTCAAAACATGGAAAGAAACAGGACCATGTGGGGAATTAATAAAGCCCAATGAAGGCAAATGACTCGTCCCTCGTGGTCTCCAGACACTGTTCAGTAACGGCTAAAGCATGACCTGCCAAAGTTCGGATAATTAAAAATAATAAAGACAACACCAGTGATAAATTCTCATGACGGGCCTTAGATCCCGGAACCTCAGAAGGATTATTCCAGCCCATTAGGCTACTATGGTAATTCCCTGGGTCCAGAGAGCTTTCTAACTCCACAGGAATCAACTCAGCGATTCATAGCCAGAGACCTAGGGACAGCATTTCCCGACCTGTGAGTGCCTGGCCCCAGCTTTGGGTTGACCCTGTCTCTCTGAGGACCCTGGAGAACCCTCAGTGTGGCCTCCTGTACATATTCAATGCTAGCTTGCAGGCTGGAAAGGTATCAATATCGGTGAAATGTACTTGGCATCTCAGGCCTGTTCTACAGAGGGACCCAGAATCCCAGTCTCAGCAGAATAAAGGCTAGGAGGTGCTAATGAGAGACCATGTCTTCTAAAGACGGCTGGTTTTCATGTCTCCAGGTAACTTGGCAAGCACTGGACCCTCACAGAAGTCTGCCTGACAGGGGCTAGGTAGCCCCTGGAACCCCCGCTAGAGTTGAGGCGCTCGCTGAATGGCATTGGCCTTGAGCCCTGATCCTCAACTGAGGGCTGGGATCTGTACCACAGTAGTATTCTGCCAAAGAGGCTTTGAGTGGCCTGGCTCTGCCCCTCTTGGGTCTCTGGGTGACAGGAGCTCCAAGAAAGGATAAAGCTGTCTTCTTCCTGCACACTGAGACAGCCTCGTGGAACTATGTGTAATGTAGCATGCCGGGGAGAGAGGCGGTGTCTGGGAGGTGGGCTGACTTGATTTAGATTCCTTCTAGAAGGCACACCATACTGTCCCCTTTCCCTCTTTCAAAGAGCCAAAAGCCTCTTCCGCAGAAGCGTAGCTCATTAATGAATGATGGCGCCCACACTGCCAGGCTGCAAACACAGGCTTACCTGACCCCAAAATGTTCCATGCTTCACCACACAAGCCATTAGGTGCCCTTTAGGACTGAAATTGCAGCGTCTCACTTTTCAGTACTAAAAAGATCTGAGTTTGTGCTCTCCTGCCCCTCCCCTAATCCCTTTCCAGCATCCCACCCCTTGGCTCCTTTCAGGCTCTAAAAAATATGGAGCCGTAAACTTCAGAAGAGAAAAAGAAGGAGAGAAAAAAGTAAGCTTGTTAGCTGATGTTCTATAAACAGGGGGAACCCGTTAGCAGCAGGGCCCAGGGAGGATGGTGAGAAGGATGTAGGCCCCCCCAAAAGACATTTATTATAAACATGAGACTGTGCAAGCATGTTTTAGCAGAGAAAAATAATAAAAGAAATCAGTCCCAGATGGGACTCTTCAGAAAGGAGAGCGGGAAGAAAAACACTTCATCTCAAATAGATAACGTAAATCAAAGTTGTAAATGCTAATTTTTTTTTCTCTTTGAAAACTATCCCACAGCTCTAGGGTACTGTGCAGTGTCCATCTGTCTGGGAAATACCACATACGCTCTGCTCAGGTGGACCAGCCCACCAGTCTAATAGGATTCTCCTCTTTTCCCTCTGCTGCACAGGGTCTCCATCTCAAGGGAAAACAGAGCTCCAAGTAAGAAAAGCCAGGCCATTGTGTTCTGGAGGCTGCCGTCCTCTCTCAACAGCTACCATCATCCCCCAAGCTGAGGGGTCTGCACCAGGACTCTCTGCCTCACTGGAGGGCTGTTTGTAACCGAGACGGGAAATGCCTTTCAGACATTAATCCGCCCTGGCTACTACTTTAGGCCTGTTCACTTTCTCTCTTTTAAGAGAGAATGGTGCTGTGCGTGAAGGCTCTCTGTTAAATACTACATGGGTTTAGAAGACAAGCCCTTCCTAGGACCCTCTCCCTCCCACTGGGGAAGGAGCCAAAGCACTGGGTGGTAGAACATAGGAGGTGATGGCAAGTGCCATTGACCATCACCTGCAAATGGGGACGCCCATCCATTTCCCAACCCTGGATGCGGTAAGGAAGGTGAAGCTTGGCCGTCCCCAGAATAACGCGACTAATAGAAGAGCCACATTTATGGAGCATTTACCAGGTGTCACCCAGTGAGCTAAGTACTTGAAATGAGCTAGTTAATTCAGTCCTCACGGTGGCCCCCTGAGGAAGGTAGCGTCACTTACGGAGGAGGAGACTGAGCCAGGACTCAGAGGTACAACCGATTTCAAAATATGAATCTTAGGAAGCCGTCCCATATTGTCTGCTGGCCTCTACCTCAGAGGCAGCCTGTGTGTGACTCTTACCTTCCTCGCAGCTCTCACCCTTGTAGCCAGGGTTGCAGATGCAGGTGCCCATGATGCAGGTGCCATGGCTGCTGCAGGCCACGTCGATGCACTGGTTGGTAGGCACGTCACACTCGGCACCCTTCCAGCCACTGTGGCACAGGCATCTGCCCTTCATGTACTGGCCATTCCCACTGCACAGCACGGGGCAGGAGGCTGGAGAGACAGCGCCAAAAGCCTGGGTAAATCACCTCCCGGCAACCTACAATTGGTCTCTGTTCCCTTCTCCCCTCAGCTTGGCTGACAGCATCATCAACTGATTGGTAGTAAACACTGCTGTGTACCCATCATCCGCTTCCCTTTATTCCAGCTTCAGCACCTCTGGAGCTGGAAGTGAAGGTGTGTGATGCATAGGCCAGGGTCTATCAAGCTGTGTGCTACTGGTTTCTCCAGCCTCCTCAGATTCAGATGAAGTGCTGTAGCTGCCAGGAGCTGGAGACACAAAGCTGTCATCTGTTTCGTGTTATCGCTGGAAGAGACGGTATCTGGGGCTCCTGGCTGCCTGCATCATCCCTCCAACACTCTCCTTCTCACAACACTCTATTGTCACCCTACCCCCTGCCACGGCAACACCACAAACTGTTGCCTTTAACCCTGGCAAGTCTCCACTTCCCTTGTCTTTCAGGCCCCCATTCCAGCCCCTCACATCACAGCCCTTCAAGAGAAGAGCTGAGCCCTACTTAGCTCTTTGAAGTATTTTTCCATTCTGCCTTTAGCATAAAGGTTTTGTGACCATCTATGAAGGACACTATCTAAAGATGAATTTATATTGCATTGTGGTATAAGCACTCACCTGCCTTACTGAGATACAATAAGGCTGTTTCATACACGACTCTTAACCTGAAGGAAGCATGAGATGAGAGAGCAAGTCTCTGTAGAAGGATGACTCAGCTCTTTTCGCATCACCTTTGCTGTGCCCCACCTGACGTCTCTTCTTTTTAGAGCACTTAGCAGGCAATCATCACTGAGCTTCTCTGGGCTGCCAGGGCTGCCAGGGCTGCCAGCTTGGCTGGCTCAAATGCAAGACTATTTTACATTAGGTAAAGTAGGCAGAGTCCCCAGAGCTACACTCTGGAGGATTTGTAGGGTGCCGTTCCCTTGGCCCCTAGGAAATAATCTCTGCCTTCTGTTCTTGAACTCCACAACCCCATCTCTTCCCTATAGCTCTCTGTGTGACCTTCTTCCTGCCTAGAAACCCACACTTAACATTGCTGCCTCTGTTTTAGGTATCACAAGGATGCTTTGAAACAGCAGAGGGTCCAGGAAACCTACAAGAAGAACATTATGGTGGGCGGATCTGGGTCCTGGGGTCCTTCCTGCTCAAACTATGGCACCAACCACGGACAATAGTTGCAGTAAACTTCGAACCCCTACCCAGTCCTAGCCGATGGACAGGACATTCTCCACCGTTGAGTGGTGAGTGATGTCTGACTTTCATACAAACTCTGGGGTCCCATATCTGACCACATCCCCTTGATAGGGAGGCCTGGTGGCACTCAGAGGAAGGATAACTGGTCACCAAGAAGAGACTTGATACCCTATTAGCATATACAGGGGGAGGAGGTCCCCTTCAGTCACAGACATAGGGGAGGGGAGTAGGGGGGAAGCAGGAGGGAGGGAGGAATGGGAGGATACAAGGGATGGGATAACAATTGAGATATAATATGAATAAATTAATAAAAAAAAAAAAAGAAAAAAGAAACAGCAATAGCTGGTTTCAAACAACTCTCTCAGATCAGCCTGAGAGCTCCAGGCCCCGTCAGTGGGGTAAACACAGCACAAACTCCTAAACAGACATAAAGCCAGAGGCTTCTGGAAGAGAGAAGGAGAAACCCCGGACAAGAGCTCATTTTGGTTTTCCTGTGGGGAACAAAACTGAAGGCCGGAAGCACACAGTAGGTCTCGGGTAGCCTTTGGATTATCTCAGGAGTTGTTGTATGTAGCACTGTATACGCTGAAGGTAGCATTAGGGTACAAGTGAGAGGAGACGCCAGGCTTCCAAGTGAGGGACTTGGTGCCGCCATTTTAGCTGAGGTGCTGCTTGTATTTACAGAAGTGGAGCAGCTCCGTATGTGTCCCACCCACAGGCCAGACAGGAAAGGCATCAAAGGTACTTGACAAAGGCTGATAGTCTCTTTAAAGAGGGAATCATGTTTTCAGAAGACTCTTGGATGCCACTCTCACTGCCCTGAAAGGAACACGACCCTCCCAGTCCTGAGCAATTGCTGTGTGTTATCCATAGCTGGGTGACAATGGCTGATCAGATGTGGCCCTGTGGCTACTGAGGAATGGCTCTTGCAGCCCTTTCTGGGTATGTCAGGAGGCGCCGTGGGTCCTAAGCTCCCTCTGAAAAGTGCACCCAATAGGTCTGGGAAATAGTAACTGCTCACCTCGGCCGCAGTCAGGGCCCAGAAAACCCAGGAAGCAGTGGCAGGTCCCGGAGATGCAGTCGCCGTTACCGTAGCAATTGCTGGGGCAGTTATCCACAGATTCTAGGAGAGAAGAGACGGAGAGCTGAAAGTAGGGATGGCTTCATGCTACAGAGCCCAGGGGCGAGACTCTGGTGAACCAAGACCCACCTGAACGCATATACACACACACACACACATTATTTGAGACAAGGACTCAAGTAGTCCAGGCTGACCTTGAATTTGCCATATAGTGGAGGATAACCCTGAGTTTTGTCTCCTCCTGTCTCTACCTTGGTATTACAACTGTGCACAACCACGCCCCGTTTTATGCCCTGCTAAGGATGGAAGCAAGGGCTTTGTGTGTGGTAGGTGTGCACTCTACCCACTGAGTCACAAGGCCAACCTCTGAGCCACACGTTAGTAAATCAACTGTGTCTTCTTCATATACGGGCTAGTGCTGCAGTAAACACTGTTGGGAGGAAACAGTAAGACTTGTGAATGGTAGTTATCTTTAGTCGATTCCATGCATGCACAAATATGTCTTCTCCCACCTTTACTTTCCATATATTCATCCAGGGCCCCACCATCTCTAGCTAGGACTTCTATGGCAGCCTGTGGGTGGCCTTTTAGCATTTTCTACTTTCGATTTATTCACCTGACAGCTTTAGGGGTCTCTGTGATGCGAACTTGATGCTGTTATTCTGTTACTAAAAAAATCTTCCAATTGTCCCCACTGGCTGCATGGGAAATCCATGCTCCATCAAAAGGTATAGACTTTTTTCTCTTCTGCCCATTGGGCCCCATATTCAGACACCGTGATCACCTTTGGATGCAGTTACTTCCTCTGACTTCCTTAAGTATCTCTGACAAATGCTCTGTGTGACATGTCAAGGAAGCCCAAGATTTTAATAAAATATTAAGCAGTTTAATTGCTCTAATTAGTAAACAGAATATCTATAAAAATCATCCACTGAGAATAGTCATTTGTCAATAATTCTGGGTACAGAACAAAGCAGACATGACTATGCTTAGAATACTTGCTCGGAGCCACAAATCTATCTTATGTCACTGTTGCCAAATCTGACAAGTACATGTACGATTGTTTCCATTTCACTAGAAATACAAAAAGCAGCCAGGAGAGATAAAGCAAGTGGCAGAAGGCCACAGATACTATTCACAGAGGCAGGATTTGAACACAGGCTTTTGGACTTCAAGCTCAGCCTCCTTCCATGATGCCAAGATCTCTAGGCCCTGAAGGAACTCATTCCACTGCAGGAGCCAGGGGTCTGGAGGAACCCCCGAGGCAGCAGAGGAATGAAGGAGGGTAGAGAATTCTAGAACTTTCGGAGGCTGAAGGTTTCTAGGAGACCATCAAGCTCAGTGCATTCACTTAACCGAAAAGGAAATTGAGACTTGGAGGAAGGGCACAGCGTGAGTCGGTGGGGTAAGAGATGATGCAGAGGGGAGGCAGTAGGGCAGGGAGAAGTAAGGATTCAGTTTGTCTTAGATAACAAGGATCCATCCAGAATCCAAGACGGGAGGTGGGGGGTGGGGTGGGGGGAGGGCTGAGGAGACAGCTAAGCAGCTAAGAGCATGTACTGGCATTGCAGAAGACTAGTGTTTGGTGCCTATGACTGCAGCTCCAGAGAATCTGATAGCCTCCACAGGCACTGCACTCATGTGTATATACCCTCCATATACAAAATTAAAAGTAAAATATTCTTACAAATGAATAAGTAAATCATAATAATAAAAAGCTAAGACTGTGGCATCTATGAAAGTGATAGCACCATTTTAGACCTGCACTGAGCTTAGTGAGCAAGACAGGTGCCATGGTCCACAGCATGACAAAAGCTCTTCCTGAGGGTAAGGTGACATGTATTGGGGCCCAGTCTTCCAGTATCATGCTGTGTGATCAAAACCAACTCCCTTCTCCTCTCTGAACCCCATTTTCCTGTTCTACACAATAGTGATGGCATAGGTGACTCCCTGGGACTGCTTCCTGCTTCAAACTACCAGGAATTATAATGAAGAGATCAACTGTATTGAGAGCATCAACACAGAAATGCAGCAGAGTGCTCAAGGGTATAATGCTGTGGCAGAGGGCTTGAATAATAGCTTGGTGACACAGAAGGGGAATAGGGGCTTTGATAGAAAGGGTTTCCTCGGGGCTGGAGAGATGGCTTGGAAGTTAAGAGCACACGCCACTCTTGCAGAAGCCCTGGGTTTGGTTCCTAGAACCATGAGGCATGTTCTCCGGGCCTTGCAGGAACTCATCCTAGAGCAGAAGCCAGGGCTGGGAGTGTTGAGCAAGGCAGGTTTCTGGACCAGCAAGGTCACCAGTGAGGGCAGCAAAGGAGCCAATGGAAGGGGGGAAACCATTCCGGAACCTTCAGAACTTGAGACTCCTGAATTGAGAGCAAGAGACACTACTCCAACGTGTGGCCTCACTTCCTGGCTAAGTGATCTGTCTGGGTTGGGAATGAGTGGGGCTCATGGGGTCTGAATATCTATTTTCCCCACAGGCTTTGCCTGGAGAAGTCTATGTTCCTCAGTGTTTACATCAGTACTAGCTTCCTAAATACATTTCTAAATACACGCCACTCAGGAAATATCATTCTGAATGTTGTTTTAAGACCCAAGGGCTTGAATAAAGTTCAAGGCCAGATGATGTTCCTGCTAAGCTACTGTGAACTGTACAGTAGTGGGGCACAGCTCCTCAGCCCTGCTGCAGGAGGCCAGCCCAGGGAGGCAGGGGGGCCTGCTTTCTTTGTCTCCTTGTGCTCTGGAATGGCAGGGAGCCATGGCCTTGGGTCTTCCCTGTACCTCTCTCCTCATCACTGTGCTCATTCGCCCCACATATCCCTGTTTACAACTTCCGTTCCTTCTTCCAGAGCTAATGCTAATGCCACAATCTCTGAGAAGCCTTCTTGGCAGCTTAAGCAGGTCGGGTCCTCATCACTATGGAAACACCGTACTGTCAACTTTATTGACTATGAACCTTTGTGCTTAGGAACTGACTTTACTCCTTTGGGTATTTACTCTGGAATCTAACCCACAGAAGGGGCTCAGTCTGCTTTTGATGCTATCACTGAAAGAGCTCACCAGAGTTTGCCAGATCTAAAACGCTGCAGTTCAGTTCTTCTTAAGGCAAAGGCATAGGTATCCCTCTTAATAAACACTAACTACTAGCTGTATTTCAATAGGATCTGCTTGTGGACAACTTGCATACAGGTCCTAGAGTCTGATTTATCAAGTCTACAAGACACAAACCTGTTTATTACCTGCCAAAAATCCTTTGCAGTGACTGAGTGGGGAAAGCATGGTTTTTTTCTTTTTTTTTTTTTTTTTTTTTCTGGGACTCAATATAGTGTCAGCTGCCAAGTCTGACAGAGTGGTGGAATTGTGGATGCTCAGGAACTTGCCTGGGGCTGTTAGTGTTGTGGAAAGCATATGTTTTAAGAGACAAAGTAATTTGAAGATGGCAGCATAAAAGGGAAGGGGGCCATTTGGAGAATATTTGCCTTTGATAAAACGTTTATGTGTATAGGTTTTCTTCCACATAGAATTTCAGCAACTTGGGGGCTACTTAAGATCTCGTGAATTTGGGGCTGGAGAGATAGCTCAGTGGTTAAGGGCACTTCATACTTTTGCAGAGGACCTGAGTGCAGTTCCCAGCGCCCACATGGTGGCTTGCAAACCAACTGTAACTCTAGTTCTAGAGGATCTGATGCCCTCTTCTGGCTTCTGTGGGCACTGCATGCATGTGGTACACATACATACATGCAGACAAAATATTTACACACAATTTTTAAAAACACAGTTAAAAAAAAAATAGGTCAAGATCGCATGAGTACTGAGTCTCCACTGACTACCTATGTACGTTTTGCTAAAGGTAGAAGTAACTGCCTCAGACTTGTGAAAAGTGTGAACTTTACTCCATCAACCTGGTGTATGTTCCCAATCGGTGCTTGGTGAGCCTCGCCCCTGCGTCCCTTCCACTCTGCTTAATGTTCACACTCCAGCTGCTTTTGCTTAGCAGAAGATGTACCTTCTGGTCCGCCTGAATTGGAATTAAGAATCCAACTGCCTGTGAGTAACTGATTTTCATAACTGAGTATACGGTATGCTGGAAAAATACAGGTCTCTTCTGCCTCAGCCTTTTGTTTTCCTATCAGAGCAGTGGGCCTTGGTAGGAAATTTGATTTTCAGGGCTTTGCTTTCCCACCCATCAGCCTGGGAATGTGAAGATTAAAGGTTTCTTTGTTCCTTCCCTGGACATGGGTTGTGACTGGGAATGCCCTGTGGACGCTGAACACAACATTGCTGCAGATACAAAGGCGCATCTTCAGAGGGAAGAAAGGTCAAAGGTGCCCCTCCCCCACAGCAGGTAGATCTTGGAGGGAGGGAGTCTTGAGGATGTGGTTACTCCACTGCAAGGCTCATTCTGCCTACTGATGGCTTCTTATTAGAGCCAAATCCTTAACATGGATCTGCTAAGGAGAAATAGGTCACATAGGACACTGAAGTCCTTTGAAGGCTTGGGAAATGCTGCCTGCACTGGGGAGGCAGAGGCAGGTGGATCTCTGTGAGTTTGAGGTCAGTCTGGTCTACAAAAGGGAGTTCTAGGACAGTCAGGACTAGACAGAAAAACCCTGTCCAAATTAAAAAGAAAGAAAGAAAGATAAATAGATAGGCAGATAGATAGATAGATAGATAGATAGATAGATAGATAGAAAGAAATTCTAAAGCCTGTTTTGCTAGGGTCACCAAGGAAACTATTGACTGGAAGAGGATAACGGGAGCAGCTCAGGGGCCTCCTGTTTCAGGGCCATGATGATGGAGGGGAAGGAGGAAGAGGAGGGGGAGGGGCATCTTCTCTGCTAGCTAGCTAATCATGTATTGGCACAATGGGCACATTTGCTTGTGATCCTGGCCTGGGTAGGCAAACCCCTGTGACCCTTGAAGAGCGGTGTTGGACCCTTCACTAAAGACAAGGAGGACCTCTCAGCATCCTTAGAGCCTCTGCTCCCCTGGGATGCATCTGAGCCTGTGGTTGCTACCTCCACTTTTTTCCTGCTTCGGTGTCTTACCCTACATTGTAAAGGCAGGTGCCAGAAACTCTCTGAGAACTTGGCTGGTGAGATGAGGTCTGCCTATTACCCAAACAGTGGTCCAACCTTCTGATGCCTGCTTCTGGCTGCTGCGTAGGATGACAGCTCACGTTGTAGACAAGGCTGACCTCAATACGTGACCTTGACTTTAGCTAGTGAAATTTACACTTTATGTTACATCTCTTCTATTCCTGACAAAGACTGAGCTCAGTTTATGAAGAGTAACCAAAAGGGGACACAAAGTAGGCCTGATGGCGATATTAATGTTTACTTCTACCTTAAGTTAGGTCCTGCTAAATGAACCTATATGACCCTATATAAATATATAATCATATAGTCTAACTTAATCCTTACAATGATTAAAAAAACACATATCATGGCCAACCATTTTAGAGTCTTATGGAGACAGGAGGCTGAAGGTACTTGCTTAAGTTCACATAGCTAAGAAAGTGAAGTGCTGTATGGCGTGGGCCAAAACACGGACTCTGGAAACAGGTTGCCCTTTATGACCTATGAGTCTTTGGACAAAGGCATCTCTCCACCCTCATTTGTGAAGTGGGGTTGGTAACAGCATCTGCCTCAGAGAGTTGCCATAGAAAACAATAAACAGGGTCATGGTGCACTTGTAAAATGGCTGGCCCCGGGACCTGGCAGAGCTGGTCTTTAGGCTTTAAGATTTGCACATGTCTTCCATTTGTAAGCTAAAACACTCAGTTGGTCTAATGAATCCAAATAAGGATGTGTGGGTTATTGGAGGTAAACACACACACATGCAAAACACACAGGGACTCCCTATGGCAAAAATGAAAACCAAACAAGCCATGTTCCTAGTGTGCAGGGGATAGGGTGTTGGGATAAATTTTCTCCTGGGGACAGCACTGTCAAAGCAAATTAAACCTGTTGTCTCCCTGAAGCACCAACTCTGGCACACTCATGCCAACACCTAAAAAAAAACTTTTCTCCTGTGCTTTTCAGATTGGCGCTGGGCAGGCGCCAGGTGCTGGAAAAGCTGTTCTGTGGCCTGTGAGGTGTCAGTCCCTGCAGGCACCCCAGCTTTCTTTGCAGATGATGGAATTCAAAGGTCTTCAGTTTGCAGCCGTCTAGGTCAACACAATGACAAAGATTTGACAGAACCCTTGACAGCCTGGGCTTGATGCCAGCTCGGAGCTGGCATTTGAGCTGGGAGACCTGTTTTCAGTCAAACCCAGAAGTCTACCAAACCACTACAGAGACACAACGGGGAGGGGGCTAGGAAAAGTCTTCCCTTGTCTCTCTCTGTCTTGGTTCTTTGCGTGTGGGTGGGGGTGAGGGGAAAGAAAACCAAATTCCACCAGCAAGATGGTGAGTCCCTTAAAGACAGATGCCATGTCTGGTTTCCCAAAGAGTCTGGTGAGGGCTAAACACAACCAAAACAGTCAACCACACTTGCCATACTGACAACTAAGCAGGAACGTGATGGGGAAGTGGGTGGATGAGGTCAGAGACTAAAGAAGACATGGCACGGTGCTCAGGCCGGAAAGACTAGGGCAACCCCTAGTCTGGAGAGAGGCCCCCTTCCCGCCCTCCAGTTCTTACTGTGCAGTGCTCAGAATGAAGGCAGTGACAGGAAGCTCACAGTCGGGTGCCACTGCGCTCTCAGATCATGTGTAGGGTTCAGAAGTTCACACCTGGCAGCCACATTGAAGAGACTGATAAGACAAATTAGGGCATGCTCGAGGAGGAACAAGAAGGGAGATAGTGAGCCAGAAGCCACATTTCAAGGAAGGAATTCTTGACGAGATTGAGAACTGAGCTCGGGCAGACAGTCTGTGAGACGGGATAGGGATTTTGCTTTGCCATCCTGATGGGCTGACCCATCCACCAAGGAAGGACTATCTAATAGTCTTCAGGGAAA
Source organism: Acomys percivali (assembly GCA_907169655.1). NCBI lineage: Eukaryota > Metazoa > Chordata > Mammalia > Rodentia > Muridae > Acomys > Acomys percivali. The sequence continues at coordinate 112,894,060 of OU015752.1, read as the reverse complement.
CTGACTTGTAAGACTCGGGGGTACAACACTACTTATTCGGCTGGGTTGCGTTCTGCTTATGTGCAAATAGCTGTCCAAATACTGAGGACTGAAGACTGGATACATACACGTCACCTCCCAATCTATAGCAAATGATAGCACCCCTGAGACAAAGCTGGGGGTTGTTGAATGCTCGCTAGCTGAAGGACCACATCGCTGGTTGGTTTTTGTCAACTTGACTAGAGGCACCGCAACTGAGGAAGTGCCTCCTCCGTCAGGATGACCTGGCATGCAGGCATGTCTGTGGGACGCTTTCTCAATTAATGCCCGATGGAGAGGACTCAGCTCACTGCAGGTAGTTCCACCCCTGGGTAGATGGTCGTGGACTATATAAGAAAGAAAGCTGAGAAAGCTACAGAGAGCCAGGCTGTGCTCCTCCATAGCCTCTGATTCGGTTCTTGCCTTGAAATTTATGAGCTCCTGCCTTGGCTTCCTGCTGAAGTTTATGGAGCCTTGAGTTCTTTCCTGCCTTGGCTCCCCGTTGATAATGGGTTATAAACTGTAAGCCAAATAAGCCCATCCCTCCCCAAGTTGCTTTTGGTCATGGGGTTCATCATAGAAATAGAAGGCAGTTGGCATAAAGTACATTTTCAATCTCTAAATACGTTTAAGGAGAGGATATATTATGACTGGTGGTGGTCCCTTGAGGTATGAACCATGGTGTAAGGAACATGGCTGGACATACCTAGAAACTTGAACTTTCTTCCTACTCCTGTTTTAGTGTCCTTGATCAAGTCTCTTCCTGTCTTGGGCCATTTCTTTTCATTTCCAGCATTTATTTAATTTACTCAGCAACTGCGTTATCTTAGGAGGTGTTTCTAGTGAAGATGATGGCCAAGGTGATTTGTCAAGTCTAGCATCTGGGACTCAGTGAATCAGATCCAGTTGACACTACTTTGGGAACTACACACGTCATTGAAAAGGCTGTGAAAAGCATCCTGACACTTTTCACGTAGTCTGAGAGTGGAAGAGAAGTCTGCTCCTTTCAGGGCTGGCTCTACCATCTGCTGGAGCTCTGTCCTCACTGGCTGGCTCTAGCTGAGCTTGGCCTCTGCTCCTGGATCTGTTGGCCGTGGTGCTCTCAGGGGTCAGGGGCAGGCCAATCACTTTGGTTCCACAACCTTCTCTAGGGAAGACAACATGCATACGTACTTTCCTGTTCTGATTGAGAGTATATGCTGATGAGGCCCTAAGATGCAGGCCAGGTGGTGATGAGACTGACAAGGGCTGTGCTTTTCAAGCACATGGGATCTGGAGGAGAGGTGAATGGCCATTGTTTAGAAAGACCTTTCCTTCCTGGGATCTTTTACCCACAAGTGCTTCTCACAACCAGTATTCCATTCGAGTTTCTCCCGAAGCAGCAGGCACAGGTAGGCTGCAGGACCTCATCCTTCCTCTGCCCACAGTGGCCTGGACCAGGCCTAGAGTCTCAAGCAGGGAGAACATATTCACAAGCTAAACTCCATTCTGGGTCTCAGTGTACAGTTTTGGACCAATCAGGGCCTTGCCTTTTCATATCCGAACGACAAGAGATCTACTAGAATGGATGACTAAGTGCAGCATTTGCTCACACAACAAGGTGACTGCAGTTGGCAATGATCCGTTTTATACTTTGAAACAGCTAGTAGAAAGGACTTTGACTGCACTCAACATTTGCCAAAGAACCATAAATGTTTGGAGTGACAGCTATCCTGGTGACAATGATCCGATCATTGTACACTGTGTGCATGCATAGGTAAGCTGCATTGCATCCCTTTTATGCGGTTACTGCATGCCATTTAGAACTGAGAAGACATTTTAAAGATCAAGAGTGTGATATTTGGTGGTGGGTGCAAAAGTCTAAAGATATGAACCAATCCCAGCACTTGGGAGGTGGAGGCAGGAGGATCAGAAGTTCCAAGTCATCCTCGGGTACAATAGTGAGTTTAAGGATTACATGATACTCTGTCTCATGGAAAAAAAAAAGCATAGACAGAAAAATAAGATATGATGGAAAGAGGAGACTTGGAAAAGCCGTTATGGCTAAGGAGGAAGTCAGTCAGAGGAAGTGGTCGAGGCCAGGATGCCAGGGTGTTGGCTGAGAGAAACAAATGGGCTGAAGCTCTGAGAGAGAAGCCAGGATGAGGGCAAATGAGTCGTCCAAAGACAGAAAGACAGAGGTTGCCAGATGCCTGCCTCCTGGAGGCTCTTCGTGGCCCTCAGCCCCAGCCCACAGAGCTCTTTGTGAAATGACTTCTCTGTCAAGCTAGCTTTTCCTTGAAATCACCTGAGTGTGCTTTTGCCTCTGGCAACTGAGGGAACCCCAAGACATACACTGAGGTGCCCCTTCTCGGGAGTGACACACCTGACATTTGCAGGCCTGGGTGAAAGCTGACAAGTGCAGAGCCTGCTGGGTTTTTTTTTTTGTTTTTTGTTTTTTGTTTTTTTTTTAAACAGCATTTCCACATACACTTATACTTAGTCCCCACGAGGAAAGGGTCACATTTCCCTATGTAGGATATGCAGGTACATTCATCATAAGGAGAAAAGGGCAGTGATCACACCCCCTCCCCTTTTTACAGATGAGAATTTCAGGCTGATAGAACATGCTTGAATTCCCAAAACCTAGCATCAGACTAGTATTTAACTTGGGTTATTCTACCCCCTTTCCTTTTGGGGGGGGGTCTCCTGCATGACTGCCACTGCCACTCTTTTTACCTTAAAACTCTAGCTAGTTACAGAATCCAGACTGGCTAGAAGATGTGCACACCCTGGCTGGTTCCACCATAGACAGTCTGGATTTTGATCGTTTACAACAGGTCTACTACCATCCCAAACTCAAAACACGCTAGGAAGCACTCACAGGTGTGTTCTATTTAGACTACAATACTGAATCACTCCTTATCATTCATTTATCACACTAATGCTGTCAGGAACCCCCAAAGCCTGGTTGTTGTTCAGGAAGCACCGGTGTATTAGATTTTTTAAAAATTTGTTTTCCAATTTGACTAAATTCCCCGCCATAAATGAGTTAATCAGAGGAATTGTTTATTGTGACTCATGGTTTTTGAAATCATTCCATCATCAGTGGGAAGGGAGCAAAGCAATTCAAATCGTGGCAGCCAGAAAAGGGGGAGCAGGGAGGGGGTGGCGGGAGAGAGAGAGAGAGAGAGAGAGAGAGAGAGAGAGAGAGAGAGAGAGAGAGA
>OU015752.1:112871163-112887450 GCA_907169655.1 Acomys percivali | reverse complement strand
TGTGTGTGTGTGTGTGTGTGTGTGTGTGTGTGTGTGTGTGTGTGTGTAGGCCTCTTAGGTAAATGGAGTGCCGGCTGTTGTAAATAGGAGAGGCTGTCTCCTCTCCGGACAGCCTTTTGAGGTGAACCACAAGCAGGTTGACCTAGCACAAATCTGGGCTTAGGGCTCAAGTTCCCTCAAATTGTGCTCAGTCCTAGCTAGGGCTTTCTCACTGTGCTTCTGTGCTGGGATTCAGAGGAGAGATAGAAGTGGAAGAAGACAATGCAAATGCCTACTGCCTACCGGATGGCCTCTGTGTGGCTCACTCAGTCCTTCCAGGGGTCAGAGGGGTTAAGGACCTGCCCAAGGCCTCAGTGCTGAGGGGCTACGTCTCTTCTCTTTCCCAAGCCTCACTCTCTATGCTTTCTCTACCCTGCAGCTTCCTCTTACCCTGGAGCTTAGTCCCTTGGTCTTTTCTAACCACCCTGCTATGCTCTGTTGGTCTGTCTACCTAAGGCTGCAGTGACCCCCATGGTGACCTTCACAACAGTACTGTTCCTCTTTAGTGCTGTCCCTGGCCATGGAGCTGGGAGAAGCCATCAGAACACTACGGACCCTCCTCTTTGAGATCTCTCAGGAAGATGAGTGGCTTTTGAAAACTTAGCTGGGCTGGCCACATGTGATCCAGCGAGCCATTGGCCCTCAGTGACAGGAACGTAGCTGTGTTATTCCTGTTAACTCAGCTTTTGGGCCTGATAAACTCAGCCTTGAGTTTTCTTATCTAGTATTTGTCTTCAAACCATATCCACTCCATTAATGGAGATCTTATTTCAACTTTCCTATCTTTAATGTCCAAGGGACCGTCCTTCCTCTCTGATTTATTCCCTCCTGGGTGCATGCTCTTGTTTTATGGAACAGTGAGATCTTTTCTCTACTCTCTTGATGGATTACTGCTTCTTTTCCTTTGAAGTTCCCACACTTGAGCTTTCCCCAGTGTTGTTTTGTTTTGCTTCCTTCTCATTCTTTTATTTTCCTTTTTCTCCTATTTGCTTAATCTCTCTCTCACTTGCTGGAAGGTTTGCTCAGATGCCTGATAATCTTCTGGCCTGTTCATATTTAGGGATGAGAACAAAAGGCTCCCTGTCAGCCACCGACTGTCACTGCAGGATGGGGACTCCTGCATTTTGTGGATAATCCCCCAAAGGTACCATCTACAGGGGCTTTTCAGTCCCTCGTATAATTTATTTTTCTAATAATCTCCTTCCTTGGACAGAAGACATGTGTCTGGCTGTCAAAGACAGAGGCTAGAAATGTCACTTTCAGAGTTTAGCTTACACTGGTTTCCTGTTTTCTGTGTGTGACTCTCCCCTGCCCTCGCTCTGTCTGTTGCCACTGCCCTGAGTATGAAGGGCCCCTGCTCCCCACCCCCACCACAATATTTCTATCTAAGGAACATGCCCCAGATTCCCTGTGTGTGCGAGGGAAGAAAGCTAAGAAACTACTGCAACTGGGTGCATATCACCTAGCTGTGCCTCGCATCACGGTTCCTGCGCCCCCCCCCCCCCCCCCCAGTGCTCCCTCCCTCCCACCTCCACACCAGAACTTCTCTGGACTTCACTTCACACTATGTTTCAACCACCAAATACTTACTGCTCTGCCTTCTCCATGGCCCCAACTCTAGCCGCTGTCTGTTTAACACAAGTCAGCTGGCATGGCTCGTCCTCGTGTGTTCATTACACACTTGCTTGTTTCAAGCCATTGCTCATATTATAGGGGACTCTGTTGCCACTGACACTAGCTTCTGGCCCCTTTGTTCTGAAGTCCCCAGATTTACAAGCGACATGTTTTCTGACACTTCTACCACTGTAGACTCCCATCCTCACTCTCTTTCCTGGTTCTCTCTCCACATGTTAAAAGCTGGTCATCCTTCGGCATCTGTTTGAAGCCTCTTTCTCTCTTCTCCCCACTCAGTGCAGATACCACACCCTCCGCATTCCCATTCTGACTAGGTTAGCACTCCTTGCTAACATATCCCTAGACCCCTCGCTTTCCCTTCCTGGGTCACCATGCCACGTCACCTATCAAAGCTCATCTTCCTTGGTAGACTTTGAGATCCTCCAGGGCAGAGTGCATTGGGCCTCATCACAAGTGAGCCCAACCTGAGCAGAATGCCAGGCACACAGGAGGAACAGCACACACACACACACACACACACACACACATACACACACACACAGACACACACACACAGACACACACACAGACACACAGACACACACACAGACACACACACACAGACACACACAGACACACACACACAGACACACACACACACACACACACAGACACACAGACACACACATACACACACAGACAGAACGACTGCATGCTAACAATGACATAGGAATGAACAAATGATGAGTACAGGGAGGAAGAGCATAGCATCTGAAAAAAGTCTTTTTCACGTAAGTGCCTGCAGTGATCATGTCTGTCAAAAGCATTACGCTTAAGAGCCTTAATTTTTCCAAACCTTACCTGCTCCAGCTATGAAATATGGACAATAATCCCGGTACTGTCCTACTTTCCTGTGTTGTGAAGATTAAAACAACAAAACAAAAATGAAAACACGATGTCACTGTTCAGTAAGCCCTTGCCCTCTGTACAAGGCAAGGGATTACTACTGTCATGTGAAGTGTACTACACAGAAAATTCTAGCCTGTTTGGGGCATGGATGATGCAGGAAACAGAATGGCAGGCTCAGGTTTTCACATCTCATGATTCTCTAAAATAGATTCACTTTTGTAAAGTGAATCCCCACTAAGCCTTCTCTGTGTTCTGTAACAGCAGGCACGAGCTCTGGAGACCACCTGGGGGCTTGGCTTTCACCTCGGGCAAAGCTGGTTTAGAAAGAAGGTAAGCCTCAGGATCGTGGCTTTACTTTAATGTAATTCATTAAGAAACAACTGAAACAACTGACACCAGGAAAATATTTCAAATGTTTACATACACACACCATAGTACCTAGCCTACAGCTTTTTTCCTGGTTCTCTGGATGTCCACTTAATCCCGCACCAAGTGTGAAGAGGAGGACCTTTTAGAAAGTCCCAGTTGTTGGAGGTCTCTGGTAACAAAACTTTCCTTCCTCATACATCCTGTCAGGGGGACTCACCTCAGAGTAGAAGCAGCCTGCCTCCTGCCTGACCAGCCCATGGACTTGATGCAGTAACTTGGTCACCACAGCAGGGAACATGCAGTGGGAGAAAGTAGTGATCTCAGAGTTGACAGGTATGAGTTCAAGTTCAGACTTCCCTTCAGAATTGGGCAAACTAATCCTTATCAACAGATATGTTTATATTGTTCTTGTTTTTGGTTTTTGGAGACAGGGTCTCCCTGTGTACCCTTGGCTATCCTGGACTCGCTCTGTAGACCAGGCTGGCCTCGAATTTACAGAGATCCTCCTGCCTCTGCCTCCCGAGTGCTGGGATTAAAGGCATGCGCCACCACCGCTTGGCCAGATATATTTATATTGTAAACATCACATCTATGCCCTACTTTTGGGGCTAAAAATTATAAGCAGTTCTCTGTGTTTTAGACTTTTCATAAGACTTTTAATGGCCATTTAATGTTCAGTAAGTGGATATACCACGGTCTACCTCAATGGTTTCTTTTCATTATTGGGCCTTTGGATTGTTTCCAAATTTTCACATTTGTAAATAAGGCTGTGGTAAGCAGGCAGCCTTTTCTAGTTATGGATATATTTCTTTATGGGAGACTCTCAGAAGTTCACCATTTTTTAATGGTTTGATACAAACAGCCAACTTGTTTCCCCAAAGGGCTGTAGTGATTTACAACGCAGCTAGAAGCGGTCGCAGGTGGACTGGTATAAGTGATTCTAACTCACAAGGCTAGAAGCTGATACGCCATTATTTCAGCTTGGACTTGATTACCAGTCAGGGGAAACATGCTTGATGTGTGTTCCTCTCAACTATTCATTTCTTCTTCTACAAATACACTTCAGCCATTTTCTTAAAATACTGTACTGTACATCGCCAGTAAATGAGCTTTAATACTATATGTACGTATGCATGCATATATACATTTGACCCTTGGTCTCCATATTTACTGCAAGCATCTCGCCAATGTAATAGTTCTCTTCTAATTTTGATAAGACATAGAAATAAATTTCAAATATTTATATAAACATTTGACAGTCTTTTCCTTTGTGATTTCATATATATGTTGAGTGTGTGTATGTGTGTGTGTGTGTGTGTGTGTGTGTGTGTTGTGTATACATATTTGATTTTTTTGAGACAGGTTTTCTCTCTGTAGCTCTGGCTGTCCTGGAACTCACTATGTAGAGCAGGCTGGCCTTGAACTCAGAGATCCACCTGGCTCTTGCTCCCAAGTGCTGGGATTAAAGGTGTGTACCACCAATGCCTGGCTTCTTCAATAAAATTTAAAGCTCAAAAGCCCTTCTCTGGGCCAAAGACAAAGTGGATGTTGCATTCTACCATTTCTGGGATCGACTTTCAAGCATTTTCCTCTTTTGTCCATCTGAAAGTTTTTTTGGTATACAGTAAGAGCTGAAGTCTGACTCTGAGGCTAAAAATTCAAAAATTTCTGGAGGCCAGGCAGATAAGTTTGCTTTGTTTGTTGTTTCTGTTTAAAAAATGATTTGATTTTAGTATTTTAAATTGTGTGTGTGGGGGGGGGGGGTATAAGCATGTTTGGATATATGCCTCAGATCCCCAGGAGCTGGGGTTGTGGGTGAATTGCCTTGGTTACTCGAACCAAACTCAGGTCCTTTGCAAGCAGAATAAGCACCTTAACTGATGAACTGTCTCTCTGGCTTCTGATTTGTTTTGTTTTGTTTTGTTTTGTTTGAGTCAGGGCTTCCTTTACCCCTGGCTGGCCTCAAACTTGCTATGCAGGTGAGGACAGCCTTGAATTCTGATCCTCCTATGTTTGACAGGTTCCAGAGGGACACTGAGTTAGACAGACGGTAGTGATTCCATAAGGAGTTAGTGCCATGGGCAGACAGACAAATAACATAACAGTAGGGGCTCTGAGGAGAATTAAGGTCTCGCCATCAGAGATGGCAAAGTGGTGGGAGAGTGGGGGTGGGGAGTGGGAGCATGGTCGGGGGAATGGGGGAGTGGTGCTCCAAAGAGAGAAAATCAGGGCCCATGTGGTACAAGTGGGGGGGGTCTCCTCTTCTATCTCTCTGATGATGGGTGTTGTTACATTCTTACAGCCTCTGCCTCCTGAATGCTGTTCTTACAGACATGAGCTACCACACCCGGCTTATGTAGTATTGGGGACTGAACCCAGGCTTCATGCTTGCCAGGAAAGCATTCTAACAAGCGAACAACATCTCCAGCCGCTACCTTCAAGAGGGAACCATAAGCAAATAGTTTTCTGAAAATCTGTCTTGTAAATGTTGGGCCAACGCTGTGGGTTATAAAACTACTTTGTGTCCATCAGCAGCCTTTGGTTTAAGCTCATGCTTTTCCATTAGTATTATTGACTACACCATCTTTTCTCTACTCACTTGAGACTCCTGCTTTTCAGGTGTTAATTTCTTAACATATCGTTGGTACTATTTCTCGGCAGTTTTAAGCCATCCATCAGCTTGGCTCGTACTGTCTTTTAATTGTTGTAGATGTACGATGTGGTGAGATCTTTAACGTGGGATACCATTACTACTCTTCCTTTGGGGAGCTCGTCTGTATTTTCATCTGTCTACTATTCCAGATGAAGTCTTACGCCATTCTGCCAGATCTCTACAGCTTCCTTTAGGTTTCTCTTGGGCATTCTGTCAAACCTACAAATTGTCATCTCAGAAAATTTCAACCTTCCTAGTCCAGGGACATGCTACATGTCCTCATTATTCAAGTCTTGTTTTACATTGCTCAGTGAAACTTTGCAGTTTTATTGAACAGGTCTTACCCAGTTCTCATTAAGATGACATAGTAATACTTATTAATTTTCTTGAGTAGGACATTTTTAGTACATTGCTCAAGTGGTTTTCAGGTCTTTTCAAAATACTTTGCCTTTGGAAAAGCTATCTGTACCTCAGTTACAAGTTTGCGCTCCTTTCTAAAAATTATAGTTTTTTTAAAAATTAGTGGTGTGTGTGTGTGTGTGTGTGTGTGTGTGTGTGTGTATTTGTGAGCATGCATGCACACAGACATGCTTTTTATAAATATAAACACATCCCTCACAAAAATAATAACTTTGCTGATGACACAAGCTCATGATGAGTACTCAAATGAGTTCATGTACATCTACTATGCTCAGGGTAATATTTGGCAACAGGAAAAGCTCTACACATTTTCTTCTTTGATCAGTTAAAAGAGCGATAGTGGTGACAATCAATCCCCCTGAACGCATGCTTTCTAAGGAGCGCCTTGCACTTACAGGCCTGCAAAATGCAAGTTCCATTTGTAACCAACACTACGCTGGCCCTCCTGCTTTGGTGCATGTGGCCATTTCTCATGTTTTCAAACCACACAGTCCATTTCTTGCACCCCGAAGGGATTCTTTTGACCTATGACACCCGATGGAAATAAAAAGTCAAGCTGACATGTAATATGAGCCAGGACTGAAACAAACTGTGCTTCCATTAGCCTGGAATATGAGTGTGCTCAGATAAAGGCAGGAGGAGGCAGCGGCGGCTCAAACTTAAAACAGATGTGCAGGCAGCTGTGGCTCTCATTTTCCTATTGCCCTTCATGTAACACTCATGATCCTGTCATTGACACAGAATGTCCAGTGCTCTGTTAAAGCTCCAGGAACCAACTCAACCCTTCGTCAAAGTTGCTACCACTGAACTGTGGCTTGATTTTCAAGGAGCTGTTCCCCCATGTAGTGGTCCTGGGGACTTGTACTTTGGCTTGGGGAGGTGCTATAGAGTGGTGAAGCTCAGTCCACGCCTGTGTTTCTTTCTCATGTGGTGGGAAGGAGATGAGGACCAGAGAAACAGATGCTCACATGCCAGGGGTTGGTGTAGATCAGGAATTCCTCAATTAGATCTGCTCAGACTCAGTTCAAATCCTACCACTGTTCCTGCTTAATGCTGCTCAGGGCAAGTGTATTTCTCTGACCATGGTTTCTTCATCATTAAGGGAAAAAGAAGTCTGGGACTTCATAAACTTAGGAAGTCTGTGAGTAACACTTCATGCTTCCTGGGACCTGGTGAACTCAGGAAGCATTGGTGACTGTCCCAATAATAGCCACCCATATTCTTATGGGCCAGGCATGATTCTGAGTAGTTTTAAATATCAGTTTATTTCTCTTCATCATTCCCCTCAAGAGGTAGGTCCTGGCATCAGTTTTCAGATGAGGAAACTGGGCACCGAGGGGTTATGCATCTCATCCAAGGTCACACTGCTAATACATAGCCAAGACTGCACACAAACACAACCACTCCCATCCACTTCCTAACTACTAAGCCCCAGTTTCCACTGGTCCTTTGCATGATAGATAATTGACCCACAGCACCAACACTGAGGCAGTTTTTACACAAAAGGGAACTTAAGCAGAGTGGCTGTCCTTAAAGGCCGGGCCGTGTCTAGAAAGTTCTGTGACCCAATAATAAGATGAAGCTAGCCCCTTATCTTCCTCTCCTGTGCCCTCTGGCCTGTTTTTCCCTCAGCACCTCCATGTGTCCTCCCCCTCCCACCCTCTCAGAGTTCATCCTCTGCCTGAGCCTCCTCCTCCTCCATAAGTCATCTACAGGGTCTCCAGTTTTCTTCCCTGGCTTCCTTCCCATTACTGACAACACCCTCAGGGCTCCCCTCACCTCACAGAAACTTTTCTGTCAACCTGCCTCTTCCTTCTCCTCAGGTTACGCCCATCTGTCTCTCCCGCCTGCTCTGTCTAGAAAGAACCGTTTCCATTCTGCCCTGTTCCTTCCTGAACTTATGGTGACCCTGCTTCTGCCTGCAGCCTGCACCAGAGGTGGAAGCTGCTCCCACAGAGGCCTCCCTGTTGACCAACCCTGGCAGCTCCTGTGAGATGGGCTCTCCCTGACTTCTCTGGGTTTAACCTCTCCAGACAGACGTCTTCCCCTCCTTGCCCCTGGATGTGGGGATTGCACCTTTAACCCATCTCACTTCCAGTTCTAACAGTCTCCTTAGCTAGTCCATCCTCTATCTCCTCACACTTTCATGGTCAGCTCTCTTGGAGCTCTATCTCCAGCTCACCACTATCCCCAAGTGCGAACAGGGATCTGTCATCAGCTAACATCTACTCTGAAAGTCTGTTAGCAGGACAACTCTAACATGAATGTACATCTTCATTGTTCTTCCTGGCATTATTCATTCATTCATTCATTCATTCATTCATTCAGCAATTCTCCCCAACCTCCACCTCAGTGTTCATCCATGTGGAGGTCATAAGACAACCTTGGCTGTAATTCCTCAAGTGGTGTCCACCTTGTTTTATGAGGTAAGCTGTCTCCTTGGCCTAGGCTAGGCTGGATGTTCATGAATCCCAGGGGCCTGCCTGTCTCTGCCTCCTCGGTGCTAGGACTATAAATGCATGTCACTGCCCCTGCCTTTTTTTTTTTTTTTTAACGTGGGTCTGGCAAACTCAGGTTTGTTTGTTTGTTTGTTTTCCAGCAACTGAGATATCTCTCTAGCTCTCATTCATCTGACCTTGAAAACGACACTTTGTGTGCTTCTACTTAACAGCTAAAATGAAAGTGGTCAAGAAAAACAGCTTACAGCATTCGAAGGTTCACTCTCTCCTCTATGAGAAGGTGAAGACACTGCCCCAGGCCAGGCCTTCTCCTCTCTCAACCCTTTTGACCAGAGTCAGCCTTCAGCCAGTCTCCCCGTGTCAGTCTGACAATCCAGCATCTCTGCATATGTCACTAAGGTCCACACAGGACCTACTGGGTGCCACAGTGTGGCCTAAAAACCACCTTGTACTTTCTGTCTTTAAACTACGGATTCCTAGCTGGTCTACACAGTCTCTCCCAGGTAGCCCTGACTTTATTCTCTTCGTCTCTGGGTGTCCACATCTCATGTTACTATTATTTTCACTCCCAGACTCCTAGACACACTAGGTGTCTTACCCAAAGATCTAAATGGGGCAAAAAGAAGGTGGTACAGACAGTGGGACCACGGCTGTTTTCTGTGGCATCAGTTGTCTACCTTCAACTGAGGACAGCTAGTATACAGCAGAAGATGATTAAAAATGCCTTGAATTGACATGGAACTGTATATATGTGAGGTGAAATAGTGAAAAATGATACTGATGATTTGTTCTCTCCACATGCTGTGCAGTGCTCGACAATGATAATTTGCATATCACATCACTAACCTATTTGTGGGGAGGACATTCAAACTCTTCTATTAGAATATGTTAAGAGAGGGCTCACTTTCAATAACTTTAATTACAACACACTTTTGTGAGTGTTCTAGTCGTCATTAGTTATTGTTAATTGCTGTTGCCTGATTTATACATTAAGCTCTATCATAGTCATGAGTGTGTGTGTGTGTTGGGGGGGGCATACAGAGTTTGTTTCAGACAACCGCTGGGGGCTTGGGACATACCCTCCACACATAAACACTACTATACTCTTTTTCTGGGCTTCCACCTCTGCTCTGGCCCTGAGTTGTTAAAAATATTTACCCAGAGCTTCCCAGCACACTCAGTATTCCTCACAGTGGCCCTTTGTTCCTCAGAGCCCCACCTACAGCCTTGGCAGTGGGGACAGCCCTCCTTTCTATGCCCACAAGAACTCCCAGGGGCCTCTCTGTTCCTGCAGACCTCATTACAGTGTAATCACTCGTGAAAGGGTCAGTTCTCCCACTTGAGTGTTGGTTCTTTGAGGGCGAGGCTTGTTTTAGTCACTGCTAAGTCTCCAGCACTTAGCCAAGCAGATACTCAGCAAATGAATACAAATGAAAACAAATAAGAAGATACTGATGCTTTGACAGCATTGGAGACTCTGGTGTCGGCTTTTATAGGAGAGTTTGGTGAGCTGAGATTTAGGAAAAACCCTGCACCTTTAAGACAGGCCCCCCACACCCTACCACCCTGACGACCCCCCTCCAACACCTGCCCCCCCCCACATAGCAGCTAGAATTCAACTTGGTTCTGGCTGAGATTCAAGCCTTTGCTCTTTCTCTGGACCACACCACCTCTCCAGACACAGCTCGGCTGCAGCTTTATTTCTGGATGCTTTCACTAGTCACCACCCATGCCAGTCCCAGCAGAGCCTCTTCTCCTGAAGCTGGGGTACCCAAGAGGTGTTAGAAGGCAAAGGGCCATCCATACCTTTTGTCAGTATCACCATGAAAGGAAAAAGCAAAGGTATCAACAGCTCTCACAGCTGATGTGCTGGCATCTCTTTTAGGCAAGAGAAGCAGCTTATAAATGACTGACAGAGAAAAGAGATAACAGAAAACTCAGACATCAGTTGCAAAACTCAAACCGCTACTGACAAAATCTTTTCCATGGGCAACATTCATCTGATTGGAGAGTGAGAAGAGAGAGTCTTTCAACGTGGTGAGGCCCAGGTTGGGAGTGCTTTCTCAGACAGGAAAATGAACTTCAAGCACCAGAGAGAGCTGGCATCCTGTGTGTCTGGGAGGCACGGAAGCCATAATCTTTAAAAGCACTTCTGACTTCATGATGCACTGTGACTGCCTAAGGACACACGGATGTGACACGGTAGAAACTCAGATATAGACCCAGCCGTTGGTGCACAAGAAAGAGTGTGCAGGCTGGATTGCTAGCTTATCTATGAATCCTTGGTTAGCAGTAGCTTTGAGCCTCAAGTTTCTCACCTTATAACACAGAAATAGACAGAGTCTAACTCCTAGGCTGTTCAGAAACAGATAACGTACTAAGTCCAGGCCCAGGCTCCATCACATGGTGCTACAATTACGATCCTGAGTGAGTAATGCGGCCTCACTGAGTAAGCCTCAGTTTCCCCATGTTAACATTGGGAATCCAATATCAAGGAAGGATTCCGGCATCACATAGCTTCACCGTGCATGGAGTCTCGGAGCACCGGGGCTCTTTCTGCTGAACGTCTCTCGGTATATTTTCCCAGTCCCTACCCTTGTAACTCTGGCCCTCACAGCTCCTTTGCCAGCTGCACAGCTTCGCTCACTCCCCAAAATAGACCTTTCCCCCCTCTTCTCTCTTCCTGTTTTAGCCTCTGCCCTTAGAAAATGTTATCCTAACTCCAGAGGCTGGCCCACTGTCTCCAAGGCTTGGACGTGGATCCACTCGACTCACTTATCTCCACTTTGGGCTCAGACTAGCCCTGCGCAGGACACAGGAAGATCCTTTCCAGACTTCTTAGCACCCGTAACTTGATGAAACTTTTAAATATGTATATCAGATTAACCCAAAGTCCTGCAGTGGCTTCCTTTAGGATGTGTTGAAAAATAAAAGAAAATTTTGCCCATGGCCCTTGAAGACCCTCACTGATGGGCTCCTGGCTACCACCCCAGCCATCCCAGATCCATCAGCCCCTTGAAGCTCTTACTCCTCGAAACCCATCCTGTTCCTCCTCAAGCTTTACATCGTTTTCTCTCCAGCTCCGCTCTTCATAGCTCCTGCCCTCCCTCAGTGTAGTTCAGGCCTCATGGGTGTTTTTCTGTGGAGCATCCTTGTTTCTTATCCCAGTGCACATTGGCTATTTGTGGTCATGGATCTTTACATAGATGTGATAGGTAGAGCTCATGATTATACTTCAGCGTGAGGAGTTTAAACATATCTACAGATTCCAACAGGGCATGGAACATGGCTATTTTATGTACACGGACATGGAATGCCTATTTGGGCCATAGCTGCTACACTGGGTGGATAAATGAATAGAGAAAATGACATTGTATCAGTCTGTTTTTGCAATCTGGTCTTTGCTGTTCTGCCTCTGAGACTGCTGACCATCCTCCTTAAAATATCATATGAAGGACAAAATGTTTGGTTCTCTGGGTGCTGTGAAGAAACTGAGTGAAGCCCTTTGCCCTCTCCCTCAGTTATCCATGCAGCACGTCCTTTTCCTTAGCTCCATCTCACTTGATTCCCCTGGAATCACTTCCAAGGTCAAGTCCTGGGTTGCCTCATAGTTGGACCTAAGCTTTGGGTTAGTTTCCCATAGGCCAAGGGCTCCCGGCTGGTGTTTGTGGAACAGACACAAAGGATGGGATCTGAGGTAGACACTGCTGGCTGCTTACGCCCCTTGTTTCTGGGAACCTAGTTTTGGTTGAAGAGACAATATAGCAAGCTAAACTTGTTCCATTCCAGACATCTTATAGGCCCAAATATCCAGGAAACACAACTTAAGACATGCTTTAGGGGGAAATCCTGCTTTCTTTCCTTGTTCTTCTTTTTTCTTCCCCTCTTTCTCTTTTCTTTTATTCCCTAACTGATGGGAAAGTGAGCCCTGGCCTTCTAGCTTATAGCATCCCTAGGCTTACCTCTTACTTTAGTAGTGTGATCTGTGTGTGGTGTGTTTGTGTATGTGGTGTATGTGTGTATGGTGTGTGTGTGTGTGTGTGTGTGTGTGTGTGGTATATATGGTGTGTTTTGTATGTGGTGTGTGTGTATAGTGTGTTTGTACATGTGTGTGTGTGTGTGTGTGGTGTGTGTAGTGTGTCTGTGTGTATGTAGGTATCTGTGTCTGTGTGTGTGTAGGTATCTGTGTCTGTGTGATGTGTGTGGTGTGCGTGTGTGTGTACATGTGTGTATGGTATGTGTGTGCATGTGTGGTATGTATGGTGTATTTGTGTATGTGGTGTGCGTGAATGGTGTGTTTGTGCATGTGTGTGGTGTGTGTGTGTGGTGTGTGCAGTGTGTCTGTGTGTGTGTGGGTATCTGTGTCTGTGTGATGTGTATGGTGTGCGTGTGTGTGTACATGTGTGTGTGGTGTGTCTGTGTGTGTGTGGTATGTGGTGTGTGTGTGTGAGAGTGTGTGTAGCAGCTACCTTAAGACCATGAGGCAGCAAATATGAAAACAAAATCTCAGAGCAAGACTGTCAGAGCACAGGAGAGTATTGTCCCCACAGTCCCCCACTGAACTCCCGGACACACCTGGGGTAGGAGTGACATGAAATGGTCCCTGAATATTGTTCTTGTTCTTCACACACTAGTCACATGTTCAAGTCCTCCCTACACAGGCAGGGCCTTCTATTGCTGGGCAGCCACAGTGTTACTTTTTCTTTCCTGTCTTTGTGGATCATGGTAGAAGGCTTAGGACATTCAGATGTCTGAGATAAGATACCCAGAGCAGGAGCAGAAGCTGGGCAGTGGGAAACAGGGGCAGCTACTGCGGGGCTAGTTTTCCAGTGCGCAGATGCAGCGTTCAGCTACTCCCAGCTCTTCCTCTGAATAGGGTCTTGATCACGATCTCCAATGTGTGCTGACTTGAGCTTTCCTTTGACCTACGCTTTCATGCCACTTATACAGATGGTTGGAATGACTCACTGTATCAGGAGAGGTGAATTCACGGGGCACTGTTCCAAAGGAGCCATTCCATTAGAAAGCCCACAAAGTACACCAATGCCATTTACAAGAAGGTTAATTTAGCACCATGAGAGCCAGATTCTTCTCTGCCCTCTTTCTACTGGACAGTAGAGTGCAAAGGGAAGGGGGTGGGAATGGTGATGACAGGCTTATTAAAGACTGAACATGGTCTCAATCACCTTTCTTGGTTTCTTCTTTGAGGCCCAGTAGCTGGTTTTTATATAAATTACTTTCTCACCAGATCCTAGCAAAAATAGTCAAAGACCCGATGCCTAATAAGAAAAGGGAATTAAGAAAGTCATATCCCACTCTCCACTCAACTGCGGAGAATGTTCTGACCATTGGCTAGATCTGGGTAGGGGTTTATAGTTTACCGCCTG
Organism: Acomys percivali; assembly: GCA_907169655.1. Lineage (NCBI taxonomy): Eukaryota > Metazoa > Chordata > Mammalia > Rodentia > Muridae > Acomys > Acomys percivali. The sequence continues at coordinate 112,873,600 of OU015752.1, read as the reverse complement.
TATTGTCCTTGGCTGGTGCCTTAGTTTGAGCGGGACCCCTGGGCCCAAATCTGCCTATCTCATGTACTCTGGTGCCTCACATTTGACCATGTCCCCTGGAGGGGGAGACCTGGTGGCACTCAGATGAAGGACAGCAGGTTACCAAGAAGAGACTTGATACCCTATGAACATATACAGGGGGAGGTAATCCCCCTCAGGAACAGTCATAGGGGAGGGGAATAAGGAGAAAATGGGAGGGAGGGAAGAATGGGAGGATACAAGGGATGGGATAACCATAGAGATGTAACAAGAATAAATTAATTAAAAAAGTTAGAAATATAAAATAAATTCATTAATATGATAAATTAAATTTATGAAAAATAAAAAATTATCATACTGTAAAAAAAAAGAAAAGGGAATTAAAGAAGCAGTAAAGGTCCAGCAAGCTCTGGGTCCTCATGGGCGGGGGGACCTGATTATGATGGCCTGCAGAGAGGCAGAAATGTAGGCGTGGGAACCTAGTGTTCTTCAGAACAAAGAGCAACGGACAAGAGGAAACCAAGAGAGCCCACAGCTCGCACCACTGTGAGAGTCCTTCTGTCATCTCTGATGCCTGCCTTCCACCCCTCCCACCCCACCCCCACCACCAGATCACAGCCTACAAACTCAGTAAACTCTCTGGACCACATAAATAAATGGCTCCTGTTCCAGGCCTCAGAGAAAGCCGTCTGGTTCTCATCATGTTATCTTCATTTGCAAAGTCCTATGTTCACTGCAGAGTTAACTCTCTGCTCAGGGTAGCAGTCAAGGCTGTCCTCTGTGACTCATTTGCCACATGTTCCAATGGCACAGAACTGCTCTACCGACCGCACAGCCAGCCCCAAGGTTTCTAGCTACCTACCTCCTGCTCGGGCCATCCCTAGGACTTGGAATAGGTTGCTTACCATTTACTTTCGATTTTTATTTGTTAATGAGGATCTTTTAAAGTAAAATTGTATGGTGTGTGTGTGTGTGTGTGTGTGTGTGTGTGTGTGTGTGTGTTGTCTCATGTGCATGTGCAGCATCCATGGTGAACATATGGAGATCGGAGGACAACTTGTAGGAGTCAGTTCTTCTCTTTACACTGTGCAGGTCTCAGGGATTGAACTTAGGTCACCAGTTGGCAGCAACCATCCTACTAGTCCCCCGGGCCACTCCTTCATTAAGGACCAGATTAAATGTTCCTCTAGCCCGGGAGCTGCTGGTACACAGTCAGCAGGGCACTCCCTCCTCCCGTTCCTGCCTCCTGGCCCTTTGATCTGTGCCTCCGGGAATGACCTCCCTTGCTCTTTCCTTTGTCTCAGAGGCAGTTACTGTATAAACACCATCTCCATCAATCCAAGCCACGAGCTACTTTTTTTTCCAGGAACACAGCGTGGAAAAGAAGCAAGGCTGGGTAATAATAAATGGTAAGCGAGCAGAAAGGATCTTGGAAGCAAAGACAGGAGCTGGACCACTTGCAGTGCCTGGATGCAGAATGGACTGATTGCCAGCGGCTGCCTGAGCATAAACAAGAGCATCCTTCCTTCACTTAGCACCAGGAAGACAGAGCATGTTCCTTCTACAGACTCCCACGGCCGGCACTTTCTAACAGCACTCCTCACTTCTCCATCTGGCCTTCTAAATCCACTGTGGGCCACCTCTGTCATTTTGCAGCACGGGCTCGCCTTGCAGTGGCGTCAGGTTGCTCTGTCCTTTTATGTTTCGGCATCAACCCAAATGAAACGATAATTTCTTAGCTGGAGACCCAATATACCACGCTGCTTACTTGTCAGGCCTTGGGGTGACAAGCCACCTCAGAAAGATGTTCTCGTTTTTAAAGTTTTGGATACTGTAAGATTTTTTTTTTTTCACCATGGTCTTTTTAATGATTTCTCAAGAAAACTTCCCGGATAGATGTGAGGTTCTTACTGGTAATTGGAGGCAAGTTAACATTGGGGAAGTTATGATCCATAGAACACAAACAGAAATAAAATATTAAACTGTATCCATGGCAAATGCGTGAGACTCCTGCACAGCGGAGACCTGGGGGGATTTAGAATTCAAGTTTCCATCTTAGCTTTGTCTTTAACTTTGGGCAAGTCATCTAAGCACTCTTAATCTCAGCCTGCTCATCTGTAAAGTTACATTGAAGTTAAAACATCTCTTTCAAAGCTTGGGAAATGTATGGGCAAGTAAAGTGCTTACCTTGCATGGTCCAGGACCTGAGTTCAACTCCCAGAACCAGCATAAAAATGCTTAGGTTAGTGGTACGCATAATCTCAGTGCTGGGGCCTGATGACTAGTTAGCCTAACCTAAACAGGGAGTTCCCAGGCACAAAGAGGGTTGATGGCATCTGAAGGACAACATCTAACAGTTTCCTTTGGCATCTACACACACACACACACACACACACACACACACACACACACACACACA
>OU015752.1:112829344-112864005 GCA_907169655.1 Acomys percivali | reverse complement strand
CCAGCAGCCTTACAGCTCAAGGCTGGGTCCAGCAGCCTTACAGCTCAGGCTGGGGCCAGCAGCCTTACAGCTCAAGGCTGGGTCCAGCAGCTTTACAGCTCAAGCTGGGGCCAGCAGCCTTACAGCTCAGGCTGGGTCCAGATATTTAATCTCTTCAGAACTCGGGTAGGATTTTAAGGCAAGGGCATGTGTCTCTTGCCCAAATAACATGACAGAAGGGGGGGGGGTTCTTTCATAGTTCAAAGATGTGGGCCAGGTGTGAGGGAAATGCTGGCTCCACACTGGGGGCTGAGAGGAAAAGAATGGACTGGAAAGATAATCTGAGATTGCCAGGGCTGGGCTGGGGGCTAGAAGTGGGGGAAAAACTTCCTTTTTGCCTTAAGAAAATTCCATCCTTCCTTTGCCTGTCTTTCCAGATCATAAGATTCCTTCTTTGTAATTCTGAACACAAAGCCTAGAATTTTTTTTAAATGTCCCATTGCAAAAGAATACTACACCAGTGGTGGAAGAGAATGGAGAGAGGCTGGAGGTTGGTAGAGGGGAAACAGCCTGTGTATAAAATCCTTCTCTTCATGTGTATTCTACAAGATACCAGATATTAGGAGGAGAAATAGTAGTGAAGGCAGAGGTTAATGAGTTCCAGCTGTGTCAAGTGCCTTCATTCACATCAGTTTTAGTTGATTCTCACGAAGAACATCTCTGCACTGAGGCTTTGCCTGCTTAACAAGCCAGTGGAAGATGAAGGCACTTGGGAAACCTCTTTACCTCTTAGAATATGGCTTCTCAGGGGACTAAATAAATGAGTGATAGGTGAAAACTCTGAAGAGACACTCTCGGTGGTGTCGGGGTGCACTGACCCTCTCAAAGAGCAGCAACTCCAGTGGGGCTCAATTCAGGGTAAATGTCAAGACTTAGCCAGCCAGACCCAAAGTCCAGTTAAGAACCTTGTGGTATGTCAGGGTATGAAAGTTGATCGTTTTTATTAATTCGGAAGCTATAAGCAGGACACAGTGTAGTCAGGGTCTAAAGGGACGCACACTAGGTGCTAGAGAGACCACTACTAGGTGTCTCCAGGTCTCACCCAACGGTACAGGAGACTTAGTTTAGACCTTATCCCTCCCGACAGCTGATTCAGTTTCGCAGCATGAGTTCCATTAATACCTATCTTTACCTTTGTAAATTTAGAAAGATTCAAGCTTCCTAGAGCAATGCTGCCCAAATATGCAATCATGCACATAATGAATTGCTGGTCAGATAGCGCCATCAAACGTGGAAGATTTGAAGCATTGGAACTGCTATGCTTCCCAATCACAGTCTTTATTGTCCTGACCAGACCCATCTAACTGGGGTCTGAATTTCTAATCATCTAGCAATGCCCCTACCTGCTTCTTGTTGTTCTTTTCAATGCAATAGACTGCACAAAGAATCCCTTAGTTTCCTTAGCAACTGTCTGAAATTTATTCGGTTAACAAAATAAGCTGTCCCATTTTGGAGAGACCGGTCGAGCCTGCATGCAGCAATTTGCATGGTTCAAACTGATGGGCAATTTTTATTACATTGTGAAAAGAAAGCGCTACCCCTAGCCCACCAAGTCAACCATCAGAAATGCTTGTTTATTTAGCGATTTCCCCCTTCCCCGTTAATACAAACACAGGATCATGTGGTGTTGCTTGAGGAAGCGGCAACATTTGGTTTCTATCCCATGATGACCCTGAAATGCTTACGGCCACTTTGAAAATACAGTATCATAATTGATGTTTGATATTATTCTCACAGACATGACAAACATAGCACTGGGATTATCAGATATTTAATTTATATAACTTAAAAGATATACATTTAAGTATTTTTTCCTTAGCAGGACCTGTGAGGGTGAGGGTAAATGTTAGTTAGGATACATCTCTAGGATCTTAGTCTTTGAAATGGAATGGCCCTGGACTAAGTAGACAAGATGAAGTTGACCAGCTGGACCGATGAACACTGTAGAGGAGTGGACCCTCCCTGCTGGGATCTGAAAAGAGCCATCGTCACTCTTGTTTTACAGATGAGAAAACTAAGGCCAAAGAGATGAAGTAACTAGTATGAGTTAACAGAACAAATAAAATGCTGGCTTTTGAACCACATCTTGGGTTGTGTGCCTTCAAGGCATATTCACACTCCCGCCCTGCCCCCCTTCCTTCTTAATCACCTCATGTTACTTCTCCCATTGTCATGATGCAGGGACTCTAATCTTAATTCTGTAATCAATTCTTTCCCCTGATACCATCGGAAGGGAGCAGAAATGTGTCCTCACAGTAGGGTTAAAAAACTCACTGTTGAGATAAAGTCTAAAGAAGCAGAGTTGTATCATCACGATTAAAAACAGAAACCGAGTAGACGTTGGTTTGATGGGGTTGGGGGAGAACCATGTGACTATAGAAGCTTTCTTCTCTGTTTTTTTTCAGGCACGTGCATTTTTTTCTTACAGTAATTACTCCTGATTCTGACTGTTTTTCAGTACTGCCCTCCATTTAAGGGGTTTATAAGCAAGATTTCCATTTGCATCAGTAATGACAGATAATCCCTTTAAGCAAAAATACTCCAATTAAAATAAGCCAATAAGGCAGTGGAATTTTATGTTGTCTCTTATCTACACCTCCTGCTCCTCCAGAAAAACTAAGCAGAGCCCAAACAACCCACAGACTAATTTCATTAGAGCGGAAGATTTCAGATAGACTTAACTCCCGCTGAAGGAATGTCTGTCAGAGATTCATGGTGGGAAGAAACTACACCGTGTTATAGGAAATCCTTTACCAATTCTGTAATGGATAAAGATGGTTTAAGTGTGTTTTCACAGACTGATTTAAAGACAATTGTCCCTTTATGAGCCTTCACTGGTGGCACTAAACAGTATCCACTGGTGTGAACATTGCAAGCCACCAGGACCATGGACAGTGTCACCATGGTAAACCAATCCCTCAAGAGCACCAATTAGCTTTATGATGATTCTTGTACAAATTTCACCTGTAGAACTTGCAAGTTGCAATGCACAACCTAAGGTTCAGTGCTTTTTGAAGGGGAGGAAAGTGAAGTCTAGATTTGCTTAAGCTTACATCCCAATCAGTGGCTCCTAACTCCTCCAGTGGCCCCAATGCCCTATCCCATTATAAAGAAGCATACATTATTCGGTGTTTTAGCTCTTTAAAAGGAAGAGACTTGGCCTTTCCTCTCCAAGTAGTGGGTAAGCATTTTAGAATCAAATCAAATCTCCTCTTTTCACTTCTTTTAATGTGTCTACAGGTCAACAGTTGACTTTGAACTTGAGGATCATCAATGCGGAGGTCATGAGGAGGTACTTTGAGTAAGCACAAGTTAGCCTTTAAATCAAATTGATAGCTGGAAGGCAAGTCTTTGAAAGGACACAGAGACTCAAAAGGCGCGACCCCACAGTTAAGTGAGGCAAGAAGAAACATGGCATGAGCTGTAAACGTAGGAGCCATGGCACTTTGCCGAAAGGCGAACACCAGGGAGGCAATACAGATCACAGCAGACGCAGGAGAAGGGGAGGCCCTGTGTCTGAAGGACAACTGGACTGGCTGGGGAGTTTACACAGCTTTCCAACTTTGGTAATCTCGAACCATTCTCAGCTGGCAGTGAAAGGAGTTGTATCCATGCCTTGTTTTAAAGACCCTTGAGCAACTCAAAACATGGATCTGTGGATTCCTACTCAAGAATGCCAAATCCAAAATGTCATTACCATCTCTGCCATGGATAGAGCACCCTTGCCTCAGGGTATAACAGGATTTCACATCCATATCATCTTTGAGGTCCTGGTAACCATGGGGTTGGGCCAGGTGGGGAAACTCATGGAGGGAGTAAGAGCCGTGAGGTCCCGCACCTGAGCTCATATACTTACTTCTGCCATTCTGTGGGTCAAGTCACTTCATGTAATTTGTGTTTGCACCTAGATTGGACATAGCTAATTACATCCACTTCACAGGGGTTTCTGTGAGGTTTAAGTGTGCAGTAAAACGATATTAGTAAGAAGTTTTGATGCAGACACAGTGAGTACACAGTAATTGTTACTATGGCAAATGAGGAAGCTAGGTCAGACATACTAAGTAACTTGCTCCAGGTCCGTCCCTGGGGTAGGTTGATCATCTGAAATGTTTTCATTGAAACATCCAGTCCAAAAGTCTCTTACTGGAACACACTATCCTCTACCATGTCCCACTCCCACACACACCTTTTGATCCCACGGGGTTCTCCAGAAGGGCTCCCCCTGACCCCACATGAAGATGGATAGCTGTCAATGTGAACACCCCTAAGACATCTTGGAGGCATGGAGTGGGATGCAGCCGAGCACCGTGGGTCCTGCGGAACCCTGCTCTGGGCTCACATTGACAGGGAGTGGCGATGGAGACACAGGTGGGCTGCAGCCGGTATGACGTACAGAGGATGGAAGAAGCATGAGTGTGAGTCAGGCACGAGATGTGCATGATGGAGGCCTGCTCCGTTCAAAGGCAGACACAGACGACTCACAACACGGACAACGCAGCAACCCTACCTTCTGCGGCTCCTTTGCCTTTCCTGTCAGGGGTCTCTAAGCCAGTGCCCCCTGAGGGATACAGGGAGACGTCCGTTGGCACAGGCCAACTGCTGGCTGTGTCCTCCGTGATCTCATACATCTGCCCCTCCATCGGCTGCAGGTGCCAGTTTAGGCCAAACAGGTGCATGGCTGTGGTGAGCAATGAAAAAAGTCATCTTTTTCTGCTGGAGGTGGTAACGGAACTCCCACGCCACAAGGAAAGGGGGTCTGGGGTGGGGAACACAGACCCTCAGTTCAGCTCAACAACAGGCCCCCGGAGAGCGATCTCTTAGAGTGTCAGGCCCTGCAAGGTGACTCGATACACTGCCGTGATCGAGGTTTAGCCCTTGCCCTTGAGGAGCTCAGAGTCTAGTGATGTTGGGAACAGATCAGGGAAATCAGAGTTTCAAGAAGTCTTGGCCTTTTTCTTCGAAAGATAAATAACAATCTAGAGGGCAGAACTGTAATTGGTATGACAGAGGATTATTTCCTTAATATAAAAGTAACACTCAGAAGTAAGTAAAATCTAATAGTGCAGCAGAAAAATGGGCATAGACTATGGCCAGAGCGGTTACTGATGGGAACTACCCAGGGCTTTTAATCATATGAAAAGGCGATTAACATCACTCACTGCGAAAGAAATCTAAGTCAAATTCTGAAATATTATGTTTCACATATGGTTCGGCAAAGATAAAAAGGGCTGAAAATATACTATGTTGGCAGAAGATGGGAAGCAAGCGCCCGCACACTTTGCTGGTGTGAGCACAAATTGGTATGTGATAAAAGCGAAACAAATTTAAAATACATTCACCCTTTACCCTGGGATTTCAAGGTCCCAACTCTAGAAATTTCTCCTCCACATATACATATCTAATAAATGAAGCACATACAAAGTTACTCACCACAGCATAATTTTAATAGCAAAATTTCAAAAACCGGTCCATGGATAAGAGGCTAGGTAGGATCGAGCCACACAACACAATAGCACAGATTATAAACAGACTGAGGAAGCTTTTTATGTGTGTTTTTTCTGCAACTATAACCTGCAGAAGAATGTGTCTGATATGATACCTTTGGCTTTAAATTGTATGGAGATTCTGGAAGGATATGAAGGACAGTCATAACACGGGGTGCTCCCTGTGAAGGAAGGGTATGGGCAGGGGTGGGAGGGGGTGCTCTGCTCATCTTCATTTTGTACCATGGGCATGGTTTCCTGCTTTAAGAGTATTTTTCCAAAGTAGCAAGCTACTGTCTGAACATACAAGGTTGCAAATGCTGTTTCCAGAAAGATTTGTAATCTAGTGTGAGATTGGTGTATGAGGTTCACTTTGGGAATCAACACTGTTGGTGTCTGGGGTGTGCACAGTGGCAAAGACAACACATGAAACTCTGTCCCAACCAAGTGGAAGGGAGAACAAACCCCAAAAAGTTGTCCTCTGATGTCCACTTGAGGGTTGTGGCGTGCATGTGCCAGTACTCACACATTACCACATTGCATAGACAAAAACCCAAGCCACACCAAAATTCCTCCCATAAAATGAGACAAGACTTGAGCCTGGTTAGTGTTCTGCGCTCACTACTTCCAGGATGCCTACCCTGGCTTCCACACATGGCTCAAGCCTTTACCTTCCTGGATCTCACACCATGCTGTCATCTCATTGATGATCCTGTTTTTAAAGGCCATCTGAGACCCTGGAATCAGCCAGAACCCACAGTCAAGCAGTGAAGGCAGATGGATAAGGATGTCCATTCAGAAGGTCACAGCCTAGAGGAGGGGGTGACTGAGGAAGGTGACCACAAAACATGCAGGGGCTCTACAGAGATAGGGAGGTGCATGGAACTATACTCACTATGTACTGTGTGTGTGTGTGTGTGTGTGTGTGTGTGTGTGTGTGTGTGTTGGCTTGTACACATCATGTCTGATTCTCATGTCAGTTCCATTAAACCAAACTTTGAGAGGATGCACAAATATTAGATCTTGGTACAAATTAATAAAACAAATCAGAAAGTTAGTTAACATTACAATACTTCTAAGACAATGACTGAGATGTTCTACTCTGTGTCACACATTGTGTTAAAACTAAGCAGAACAATGTCTTCTTTAGCTTTTATGCCCACCCTAAAAGGTTAAACTTCACAGCCAGATGTTGCCGACGATAAAGTGACAGTAAGGGGACAACTGACATGTGCAAGGTTAGGTGAACAAGAAGAGGCAGAGTCTGGTCTAGAACCCACATCTGCCCAGATCTGAAAACTCATACCCTGAGCTTTTCTTCTGTGGAGCCCAGGCTCCACCCACACAGCTGTCACCTCTTATCAGCTCTGTCTCACAAGATGGGCACATGAAGACACCCCTTCCTGGCCATCGGACAGACTCCAGGGGCTAAACCACAGGACTCTTCCACCTGAAGCACCAGGCTGTTGTGTCATGGCTAAGTTCATGGATGGTGGGTTTGAAGACCTACAACCTTTCAGCCACAAAACATGGTAGAGGCACCTGGCACACACAGCACATTCTTTGTGACTTCAGGCCATATGCAAATCACGCTTGATTTAGCCAGGAGGTTGCATTTTGTTGATGGGAAAAATGACTCTTTACTTTTGCTTTGGTTTCTGTCATGTGGAACCAGAGGTAAGAAAATATCCTGAGCCCTAACTGCTGTTTTTGCTAGTTGCAGTATCTTATCTGAGAAATGGGGAAAACACATTTGGTCAGGGTTTTTTATGACTGAAACAGTGGGGTGCCGTGTAAGAAGGGTGCTGTATCAGAGGTGTATGCCATGTCAGTAGGGTAGTACATAGGTGGTAATGTGGGAGGCGTAACATGTTAGGGCAATATAGCATGCAAGAGCGTACCGAGTCAGAGAGATGCTGTATCAGAGTTGTATTCCATGTCACTGAGGTACTGTACAAGTGGTATACCATGTCATTGGGGTAGCATATCAAAATGGTGCCATGTAAGAGAGGTACCGTGGCAGACAGGTACCAAGTCAATGGAGTGCCATGTCATAAGGGTACAATGTGATTAGTGTATCACACCATCAGTGGGATACGATGTGCCAAGGTACTTTGCTAAGTGTATGTAAGTGCTGTATTTTCCCAGGCATTGGATTTGTGCTGGTGATAACAACAGTGCTGGTGACAATGGCAATTCCCACTGACTGAGCAACTTTATAGTCAAGGGTACTTACTGTGCGAGGTGCTTTACCCTGCTTTCCACTCCTGAGTAGTGGTAACAATAAAGAGGCAGTTAGCTTGCCTGCAAGGAGGGAAACTGCTATTTCCTAGGTTGAATTAGCTCACATTTCTACTTACCTTCCTACTGTTTTAATCTATATATTGGCAACTCCGAGGTAATGGAGAACTTCCTTGAACTACACACAACTCAGATGTACACCGTTAAATGAGCACTGCTTCTTCCCCCATTAAAGTCAATTATCTTATCTAAGAGTGCCAAGTGCTGTCTTGTTAAAAGGTCACTCGAATTAACTAATTCCAGAATGAATACAATGCTCACAGCTCTGTGAAAAGAAACATTTTTATTGTCAGAGCTTTCTCTAAAATTTAAGAAGATACAAAAGCAAGCCTTTCCTTTAAAAAAAAAAAAAAACCAACTGCTGGGGCAGGGTTTGGGAGGGTGGGAGGGCAGAGTTTCAGAGACGAATCTGATTCCCAAGTCCAGGGTCCCAGGGGACATTAATAGGGCAAGTCAGTCCGTAGTTTGGGCGAGGGGCCTGGAAGATGACAGGTGGGCCCTTCCATCTCATCCTCTTTATTCTGACAGGTACTTTCTGTGGCCTGTAGAAAAGGCCCCTCTGAAGGCAAAGCTCCATTTGAAACCCACGTGACTGATTCCCCACACTCCCCAGGCCACCCTGAAATGACAGTGGAAGATGGAGACAGGGAAAGGACCAAAGCCTTCAGCATGGAGCTCAGCGATCCCTTGTTGCTACTTCACTACTAACCTACCAGGCAAGAGGTGCCCCCTGGTGTTTTAGTGGCAAGTCTGCACAGGGGCAACCAACCACTTTCTGACTGGAATTCAGGCCCCATAGTCAGGATCGAATTCACATCCGACACTATAAACCTCATGAGAGCCGGAGGTCTAGGGAGGACATGGGCCTTACTTGGGAAAGCACTGATGTGCTGTCAAATTGCCTTTTATTGGTCAGAGACACTTCTTTAAACTATGCATAGCAGTAACTGCAGACTCCTAAGTAGCCAGAGTGCTAAGAGTAAGTAACTGTTGGATGTTCAACAACACACGAGATATCTTTATCACCCTCTCCAAGGTGACAAAAACACAAGAGCCTAAGGATCGGGTAGAATATTGTAGAATGCTATCTTCTGGTCATGCTATGTCCTTGAACTCACACTCCTGAATTCACAGCTGCTATGATTACCTGCACAAGATGGAGCCTATCAACATCCTCTCGTGGATCAGGGAGGGCTTTCTCAGGCTTTGTTCACTCCTCAAGATCTATAGCCAACTAATGGTTGCTGGTGGAATAAGAGACATTTTCTGCTGTGGTAGAGCCACTGGTAAGGTGCCCATGCTTCTGAAAGTGACCTCTCACTATATATATGCAAACCTAATGAAACTATTTAGGTCACAAGTAAAAACAAAACAAAACAAAACAAAAAGACATGAAAGTCAAAAGGAAAACTAGTTAGGAAAAGGAAGGTGAACAGTGGGAGTGGGAAGGACCCAGTAGAGAACAACAAAGGGCACGTATGGTCAAGATACAATCTACGCATGTGTGAAAATGCTGCCTGTTATCATGCATGGTTAGTGCGTGCTAATCAAAACCACTGGAATCATTGGAACATGAGAATTACAGACATGGGATTTGAGGAGGCAGAGGACCAGTAAGCAATAGTATCTTGAAGCCAAAATGAAAAGGACCTTTAGCCTGCCAGCCAGGGTCCCACATAGAAGTCATGCTAAGACACCCTAAACTCCGTCGCCATATTGTCTGGCAGGTGGTGAGTTCTACAGTTGTGGGTGAAGAGAGAGGAAGAGAAATAGTTTGCCCTGATTGGTTCTCTCCAAAGGATGGATGGGGACACACACACACACACACACACACACACACACATGAACACACACACCACAAGTGCAATCAGGAATTTGGTCCTTGGAATCCATAAACTGCAGCCACCACCCAATCCATGACAGTCATTCAAGTGACAACAGGATCGTTTGAAGTGTGCTCCACAGCCAACACCTTGTGCATGTCACTCAGCCTCATGCTCATGCAGAAGGGAGAATGGGAAACATTAGGGAAGAATGTATTGAAGATAAAAGAAACAAGATAAATCTACCCACAAAATGAAGGCTGAAATTAGAGTAGGGGACAAGGGGCTGATGAAGCCACTGAATAGTCTCTGCCCTACAGTAACCCTTCTTTGAAGCTGTATAAAGCAGTCAACAGTATAGGTCATATGTTCTGAAAGCAACCATGGATCAGAAGTAATCAAAAGAGAAGCTAAAATTATAAATGATTCTCCCCAGCTTGCTGAGGATGGACCAGGCCATTCAAACAAGATAAATTATTTATCGTAGTCTTCATTCTCTGAAGAAGGACAGGTAACCATGCACCAAGGTACATCACAGGATTACGTAAATTATACCTGCACTGTATATTTTTAACTAAGGTGCAAATCCCTGCTCAAGTATATTGAGAGTGACCTAGATAAGAAACTTGGTTTTCCCATTAGACTACTTGTAATTCAATGAAAAGGTGACAAGATGCTTGAAGAGTTCAGAGAGAGGCTTTGGAGAAGTAGCAGGGTTCACAGGATCACCCACATTGAAATGTTAATGATTTCTAAAAGCCAAGAGCCAGGGTAGGAAAGTTCACTCACCCCAGCTCTGGTCTATCTGATCCTGGGGCTGACATTTTCCTGTCGCCTTTTCCTGCCCACTGAGACATGAGAGATGGCTCAGAAAGTGCAAGCTTTGTCCTGACATTTGAAAAAAAAAAAGGCTCCATTGATGTTCAGACACACTGAAGGCAGCCTAGCACCCAACCCAGACAAGGCAGTTAACAAAGCCATTAAGCCAGCCAGAACTCGGGAGTTTCTGCCGTCACAAGGTAGGGGGAAAAGGGGATGTACAGGAACCCACTTGCATTTGCTCTGGAGTAGCTCCACGGTGTGAGCAGAGATGGTTGTAACTGTGAGGAACTGTTGGTCCAAGTGGCATTTGGGTGTTTTGGTGTGTCTGTGCATCACTTGCATGCCTGGTGCTATCAGAGGTCATGAAAAGGCATCAGATGCCCTGGGCCTGGAGTTACAGACCATTGTAAGCTTTAACGTAGGTTCTGTAAATCCAACCTCAGTCCTCTGGAGGAGCAGCCAGTGTCCTCTAGGCTCATCAAGCGGCATTTTTTATGGTCACATGGCTGGCTACCCACTTGTCTGTTTCAATACTCAAGATTAGTGACTTTTGTTTGTTTAAATAAGGCACTTGTATATGATTGAGGTCACTAGAGTGTTCTGACTTACGGTCTTCCAAGGACGGAAAGATGACAATATCAATACAAAGCAAGAGTCTGTGAAAAGGCCACAGCTGTGCTGAAGGTCCTGTAGATCAACTGAACAGAATTTCAGGATTGTGGGATGCTACAGACCTAGGGCCATAATTATCTTGGGCTGTCTTCAGTCTCCTTAATAGTCACTTATTACTAGCTGCTATGAGTGATTTACTGCCCTTTCAGCTATCTGGTAAACCTTTGGAACGTAGTACCTTAATCAGACCACTGGCTTCCACCAGCACCAAAGCTAAGTTACCAGAAAGCATCTTAGGCATAGCAAATTACCATGCTTTGCTGTAACCTGCCTGATGTCCCCACCAAAGTATCTGACAAATGAATTGCTTAATGACTTCCTTTTGTTTGGTGGCTATAAAGATTTTACTTCACGGCATTCAGAGTGGAACATGTCTCTAAAGTCATCTAAATCTTTTTCCCAGGTCATGGTCACCATATTTGGCTCAGGACAAACTACTTCTTACTGCTACTCTGCAGCAGCACCAATAATGACAGAAAAGACAAGACCACACAATGATAACAGCAGCTTTTCGCCTCTCAGTCCACAGCCCTGCTTTTTCTTCACCACACTCAAAAGTTCTGACCAAGAGCCCAGTGACACAGAGATATGCGTGGCAATATAACAGGAGAGGAACCAGAAGCAGTCTAGACACTTGACACAGGGGACTGGCTAAGGGACTGGCATTGTCTGCATGACAACCATGATAACAAACACTTGTCATAACCAAGATGAAGAAGATGTTTAAGACGTAGTGTTGGGGAGGGGAGCAAGACATAAAATTGCATGGGTTTTTTTTCCTGGCTGTGTTTCTGTATGTACCTCTGTATATGTGTAAAAATTTCAACAAAGAAATAGGACACCATGCTTTGAGTCGGGGTGTTGGGCTTGTGGGTACATTTCGTTCTCTGGTTTCCAGATGTATGTTAGTACAGTTTACATATAAAGAGGTTCTGTAGCTAAATCTCAGGCTAGATAGGTCTGAGGGTGATGGAACAGAGGGAAGAGGCCCTTATAAGCCAGGGATCAGACTCTACACAAGGGGAGCCATAGTTAAGTAGGTTATCAGGGTAGTGTGGAGGCTCAGAAGGCCCTGTGACCTCCACAGGCACACCAGTAAGTGAGGAGCCACACATGAATCCAGATCTCAGTGGCTTCAAAGAGCAGCATCTCAGTTATCCCCCTTAGGATGAGTTACAATGGCTAAAATTAAAAAGTAAAAATAAAAACAAAACAAAACAAAAACGACTCAATGTAAAGCTGTACTGTGAGCACAGCTAGCGTTGTTCTTTGGGATGCTTCAGGAGGCTTTCTTTTTATATCCAGACTGTCCTAAGCAAAACCACATGCATGCCAGATTGTAGCCAAGTGCAGAGTGGGAGCGGAGTCAGTCCAAAGCACAGAGCACTGTCATTTACTGGTGTCCTGACTTGGGGCAAAGGTCTTAGGCTAGCTCACTCTCAGCTTCCTCCTCTTCGAAATGAAGCTTACTTATAACACCCAGCCCAAAGGATCAAGTGAGAATTCACGGAATCGTCTCTGAGTGGAGCCTGGCACCTAGTAAGAGCTTGATAAAGGGCAGCCGTCATAACCACGGCCGCTTGATGTCTTGCTGCCCTTAGCTCCTGTGCTTACTGAGAAATTAAGCCAGCTCCATTGCATGCTCTGATTTTCTTTCTTTCTCTGTACTCCTCATGACTCCCTGCCACACCATCTGCGGGTTCCTTTAAGCTGCAGGCACTCTCGTGTTCCCATGAGTTGACAGACTCTGGGCACAGAATGAGAGTTATTTGTCCAACAGATAAAACAGCTTTTAAGGGTAGAATCGCTATAAAGCAGCTTGACAGGATCCCACCGGTGGCTACGTGGGGCTAATTTTAAATCAAGTAAATATACTGCCTTCCCTCCTGTCTCTGGCTAGAGTGTGGCTGCAGAAATCGGGGCTGCGGTCCCTTGATCACAGATGTGCTGTTTCTGGATGGGCTCTGGCACCATGGGTCATTTTTCTGCACTGGGTAGCACTGGGGAGAAGGCCGCTTTTGTGTGGCAAATATGTGAGCCTATGGTCAATATGGTTGCCATTTAACTGGAAGGCACAGAGAAACAGTGAGATGCAGGCAAGCTGAAGATAAAAGGAAACAGGGTTTTAATTTGTGCAGAATTCTTACTGCAGCAATTGGACTAAGAAAGCTCTTCCCCCGCGCCCCCCGCAGCAGGCTCTACCAAGACCTCTTCCATGCTTTCCTAACGTAGAGGCTGGTCTGCTCTCTCCACCCTGCCACCCTGCCCCAGACTCATCATCTGGCTTTCCCTTGTCAGTTACCAACACTGTTGATTCTACAGTGGAGCAACGTCAGTGACGTATGGCTATGATCAGTGTGGCCTCTGTGGCCAAGGACATACAGCAGCTTTTCCAGTGGTGATCCTCTCACGGTGTGGGGTAACTTCCCTTTCTGCAGCTGATGTTTCCTTATCCATAAGATGATGGCCCCAGTACCTACCTTCAAGAGCTAGAAAGGTACTAAAGTGGGCTCGGTGTACACCGCAGTGCGCTTAGCGGCTTGGTGTGCACTGCAGTGTGCTTAGTGGCTTGGTGCATACCGCAGTGTGCTTAGCAGCACCCTGACTGCTTCTGTGTTGTTATCAGGGTTTGTGATGAAAAGTAAAACAAGGCCTATGAGGACTTGGGGAGTTACGAGGCCTAAGATGTTTTAGGATGGGGAAAGGTTGCTTTGGAGACCCACTGGCCCCCTCAAAGAACAGCCGGGGAGACTCAGACTTGGCCAGTGCATTTGTGGAGGGCCCTGGGCAAGAACTGAACCCATATCTTCAGACGATCGCTTTGAACTCCTTCGAGTAAAAGACCCTGTTCTAAAATCACAGAGAAAATCCCGCAAGAGCAGGGAGAGCTCCCCTCCCCCCGCACTAAGAGCTTGCTATCCCACCAGGCACCACTTCCCAGATGGAAGGAGTTCAGCCCAATGACCATAGGATGGGCAGTAAGTCAGGCCAGGCCAAGCTAAGACAGGACCTCTCTCCCTTCAGGCCGGAGACACCTTCTGTTTGCTCTCTCAATATTAGCTCCAGAGGTGTGAACCCGGGTGGACACGGACATCATGAGGCGTGTTATTTAAATAATAACAGTTCTTACTTATGAGACTTGTTCTTCTGTGCATGGTATAAGAAGTGACGTCACCGTGTCACTTAAACAACCCTTTAAGACAGATGTTGTTAGTAACCCATTTTATAGATTGGGAGTCTGAAAGCAGAACTAGACAGCACACAGTAATTAAATTCTGTAGTTTAAAAAAAAAAGTGGTCGTCTTCCGATTGTTTACAATTGTACTATTTACTAAAATTGTGCACACCATGGCCTCAGACAGAGAGCCCCAGGGACTCTGAGTCCTCAGCTCATCTCCTGCTGTTGCCACGGAAGCGCAGCCCAGGTGCCCCTCCCCCCTTACTTAATCTCAGTTCGAACAAAAGTGGCTTCACAAGACCGCTGCTGAGGGAACAAGCAGTGAAGAGAGTGACCCTACAGAGAGAACACGCTGAAGCCTGGGGAGAGCCTGTCTGCGCCTTATGGTCAAGGCTTTACTGATGACCTTGGGATCAGAGAAACCCAGGGACAGCCTGCCTATTCACACCACTCAGCTGGGGGGCAGGCAGCATTGCCCTCTGGGCAGCAGTGAAGTCTGAGAAACTGCTTGTCATTTCCTCAGGGGGGCAAGACACTGCCTTAAAGATCTTCTAGGATTGATTCCTCTCTGTGGTACACTGCAACACAGACCACAAATCTACCTGGCTGCGTGCAAGTGACTGCCTTGTCACTGTGTGATCACCCCTCCTTCACCTTCAGAAAAGATCCAGTGTGGTGGAATTAAAAGAGAGGGTTGGCTAGTCCTGGTGGCTAGTGAGAGGATGCTAGTTGCTCTGTTCCACTTCCACACCACCCAGACGCTTTGCTATGGTTGGGTCCCCAAGAGCAAAGCTTTCATGTTCCGATTTCTTTTGGCACATGAGCCACATGCCTTATCTTTGCTTTTCTGTGATAAAAGTCAACTAGGAAATGTTTCCCACTGTCTCTTAAGTGGAGTTTTAACTTGGGCACATATTATTAGTGGAAGCCCCCCCCCCCCACAGGACATTTGCTTTTGACAGAAACGAGGATGGACAACTTGCTTTGGACCCTGCCACACAGAGTATCAAAGGGTGGCGTTTCTTTGTAAAGGGGAATGTTTGTGAATGAGGGCTGTAAAATCTCACAGGACAGTCTTTGATGTCCTCACTTACCCTGAGACTCTCTAGGCTCCTGCCCTTGGGCATTCCCACCCTTGGGATCATCATGAGTTTTCTCCTTCCTGCCCCAGTCTATATAGATGACAGATGTGAGGTTCTGTTGTTCTCTGTACACACAGGCCCCTGTGTTTAGTTTGGTCTTTGATTAGGAAATTTGAGGGAAGTGCAGGCACCCTAAGGATGATGACCAGGACAGTGAACATGACAGCAATGGTATGAACCAAGCCACTGGCTTTAAGCAGAGGCTTTCCCAATGTCAGGTTAGTGACTAGACGCAGAAAATTCTAGGCTAGCTTGGCTACCTGAGACCCTGCCTTAAAAAGAGCAAAGAATAAAAATGAAGGAAGGAACAAATGAACAAACAAACAAACAAACAACTCTCGCGGTGTCTCCAGAAGCCTGTAATAGGATCCCTTGCCTTAACAAGATAAGGACACAGAGGCTCAGAGAGGTTCAGCAACTTGCCCAAGATTTCCATTTAGTACAATGTAGAGACTAAATTTAAATATGAATTGGGCCTAGACTGACTAGAGCCTATCATTTTCTGATTAGACATAGAACTCTGGAAATGACAAAGATGATGGGAAAATGGCTCAGTCCTTCTGTTATATGAACCTGCCTAATTGCTGGCAGATTTTGCTGGCAATATTTCCCTGAGAACAGGCTCTTGAGGCAATATCTCTTCAGAAGGACTCGGTTTTAGGAAGGCTTTCAATGTATGTTGAATATCATATCTGACGAGCTCTGTTGTTTCTCCCTGTGTAAAAGGCTTGCTTTGTGTGGATTTTGTTGTCCCTCAATATGCCTGTCCAGCCAACATCCATGCTTTTGATCTTTGCCTGGAATGTCTACTACCTTATTAACTTTTAGATGATTCCCTACCCTCTGGTTTTTTGTTTTTTTGAGACAGGGTCTCACTGTGTAGGCCTGGCTGTCCTGGAACTCAATCTTTAGACCAGGCTGGTCTCAAACTCAAGAGATCCTCCTGCCTCTGCTTCCCTCGTCCTGGGATTAAAGGCATGTGTGCCGCCACCTGACAATTTCCCTATTTTTTAAGGTGTACTTCTAATATTGCTTCTTCCCTTGAGAGTGTTTCCCTTGGCCTTTTCTTGCTTTGCACCTCTCCCCAACACTGCCCTAATGGTGTCCATTTACGCTTCCTTCCTGCTTACTTCCCTGCCACACTACTCCCAGTGGAACAGAGTTGTGGACAGAGCCAGGCCCACAGTTCGGGCCTTTTCTCGTTGGGCAATAGCGGGTTAGTCATGTAACCACGCTGACCCCTGGTTATTCTTCCCTGGTGTAGATAAAGATGATATAAAACTGTCCTCTAGGTTCTTGTGCAGATTAAATTTCACGAGGGTTCTTTAAAATTTATCGAAAACAGTCATTATCGCTTTGCTTAGCAGTTAACGAAATGAGAGCACTCAAACATTCTAGTTTGATACAGCCTTTGTTTGGTACAGAGCCGGATGTAAACATTTCTATGTGAAGCTATCAACAGGCTCTCGGGCACACACAATTACGTGTGTGTACCACTCTAATGGACTCCATAGGTCTTATGTCTCAGAGCGTAGTTAGGGGACACCAGATGGCAGAGGAGAGTTTGTACTTGTCAGAACAAAAATATGGTATCAACCCCCCAAATCTCCCTGAAGACCTGCCCATTTTCTACTGCCCCCTCTTAACATTCTTGCTCCACACAGAGTTGTATGCAGTTGTGTGCACTTACATACACACACACACAGAACGGAGGAGCAGGGCCTCACTACAGCATCCTAGGGATGGTTTGATGGATAGCATTTGGGACAGCGTGATAGCATGGGGACCAGAGCTCAATGAATGAGCCTACCATTTGTTCCTCCCCACTTGAGGCTGTGAACAAAAACTAAGTCCAGGATGAAAGGCATTGGAAATCTAGCCTCCTGCCAGATGCCAACAGAAAGGCCCTTTTCTTCAGAGTGGATTGTGGTTTTGGTGACAACCTACAGGAACCTGTTAAGCCTAGAGAACAGCTGGACCAGAGTCCCTGAGGTGCTGCTGCAGAGCAAGTGGCCGGTCGGTCCTGAGGTCTCCCAACAGCTCGAAGGCCTCGCATTTGCTGAGTTCTGAAGCACTAAGGTTACAAAGCCCGGTCTTTTCAAAGCACCCCGCCTTGCACAGGCTGATTCACGCTGGCTCATTCCCTAAGGAACATAGCCAGTACTCCTCAGCAATGGATCCCCTCCATACACAGCTCAAGTGAGATGAGAGACCCGGAGTCCTCCCACCCTCAGCCACGTGCAGACACCAGAGGGAAGTGGGCAGCCCGGGAAAATCTGAAGTGCAGATAACTCAGCACTTAGCCCATGGTTGGTTGAGATTGTTGGGAAGATCAAATGCATGAAAGGCAAGCATCATTTGGAGCTGTACCTCCAGGCATGTGGTATACTCACAGCTCATGCAAACTGCCTCTGGCTGTTTCATCAGGTCCAACACCCTGAGGTGTCTGGAAACATCTTAGAGGAAAACCCCACGTGGGAAGGCAAAGGATCTTTGTATACTGTGAGCTCAGGTGTGAGGCATGGGGATCATCCTCAGAAGTGGTCTCTACAGAGTTGACACCTGTTTTCTCGGCCCAGCTCTCTAGACTACTTACTGACTGTCACAGCTGAACGAGTAACATAACCACTTCTGCCTCAACTTCCACCTCAGGAAATGTCTTTGCTAATTGTACTTGGTGCAAGGAATGCCGGAGAAGGCTAATGGTCTCACCAAGACAAGGCTTATGATGCATTTGCTTAGTAAGCCTCTGCTCTAATGGGGCAGGCAACAGAACCCACCTGCACCTTGGTTTCTGTAGCTCTACACCCAGAATCCTTTGGTGCAATAGAGATTGAGGCCCAGAGAGGTAAACCCAGAAAAGGACATGTAAATATTTCCCTCTGCAAATGCCGATGTCTGCCATCCTCTGCCTCTTCTGTGTGCGTCCTCCCTCCAGAGACCCATTTATACCTTCCCTCTCAATGTCTTCCTTGATTTGCAAGCTCCACTTCTTGTGGAAGTCTTAGCTGAACTTCCTGGCTAGAATGAATTGGTGTCTCATCTGTTGGGCCTCAGGGATGAGGTTCAAAGTCTAGTACCCTAGTGTTAATAGCCACCCAATATTGCCAGGAGATCCCCCCACATCTGGATCTCCAGAAAGCCCTGCATAACTCAAGGGCATTAAGCAGCATGTCCAGATTTGTCAATCACAGCCCAGGAGGGCTATGCATCAGATGGGTCAGTGCCTGCTCCTCACTGAGTGTGGGAGGCTCTGCCCACTAATCCCAGATTGCCAAAAGCCCAAGATGATTCTAGGGTGTGGAACCTGAGAGGGTCAAATCTCTGGAGGACCCACCTGCCTGACAGTGAGACCCTAGCCTGTTTGATGAGTCCTATACCAGGGAGAAATGCTATCTCAGAAAGAGATAGATGATGCCTGAGGAACAACTGGCATACATACATACATACATGTACACATCCCCTCAAACACGTGAGTAAATACACACACACACACACACACACATACACACACAGAGAGACAGAGAGACAGAGACAGAGAGTCAGAGAGACAGAAACAGAGACAGAGACAGAGACAGAGACAGAGAGTGGGGGTCCTGTATAAAGGTCCAGATGGGCAAGTCCACTGAGAAGACTATGCTGTGTGTCCTTAGACTGTATCCTTAGATTGTATATGGTCTTGTTCTTTTACTGAGATGAGAAAACAGAGTGGAAGAAAAAGTACATTGTGTTTACAACCATTGCTCCCCCTGCCCCCCCCTCCTCACCCTTCTGTGCTCCCTGCTGTGAAGAGTGACTGAGCTCTGCTTCTCAGCCCTGTCCCAGGCCCCAGCACCGTATGTGACACCCTGACTGAACTGATCTCACAGTTACAGATGCTACAAAGCGAAAGAATGGCGAACAGGGAAGCTTTCAGGTAAGTAAACTTAAAGTATGTGACCACACAGTAATGAGTCTGGAATAAAAATAAGACTGAAGGAAAAATTTTTTTCCAAGGACTCTATTAAGTTGTAAAACCACAGCTTTTCCACCTTCACTGGGTAAAGCTGTAGGAACATCCTGAGAGACAGCTATGGCCACCTCCTGCCCACCATTCCTCTGCTGCATCCCAAGGGGTCGCCCGGATTGCTGCTCTTAAAAAACGAATGCATTCACAACCTTCGCTTCTGCCTTTCTTGGGATGTTTCCAAACTCAGGATCTGCTAGGCCCACAAGTCCAATGTGTCCAGTCTGCCACTGTGCCAGGAGACAGAATGTCCTTGCTGGTGACTGTTACAAGTAAGCACTGTGTGCCAGAGAGTCACTTTATCCTCAAAATGGCCTGTTAACTGCATTCACAGACTAGGAGAAAGAGGCTCATCATGAGCAGGGTTCATGCATAAAATTTGCACAGTAATCAGGTTAAGGCACAGAGGAAGGCTCAGGGGCCCGCTGGTCCCCCACAGCCACCTCTGCTCTTCCCTCTCCTAGTCCCACCCCAACCTCATTTCCAGCAGCCATTTTTCACTCTCATGTGATCTAGACTTGGGATCTGAGATGCACAAAAGAATTTGGAGCCTCTACTCTTTCCCTCTTAGTGTCTGCTGGTTCTAGTCTGGATGGTCACCGTTCTAGCTCTCTTCCAAGAAACTTTGGCCCAACACAGCTGAACCAAGACATAAGAAGCTGTGCTGAGAGCCCAGCTTGGTGGGAGCAGTTTCTACCTCCGTGGCACATGCAGCCCAATGGTGGGCACTGATAGTCACCGCTCAATGTCACCGTGATTTAGATGTGACCCCGGACAGTAGCCTATAGAAAGACGGGTGACTAAGTTGCTGGCTTAGTGTGAGGGGTGTCAAGGCCTTCCCTGAATAGTGATGTTGAAGAAGAGTTCTTTTGTGTGTGTGTGTGTGTGTGTGTGTGTGTGTGTGTGTGTGTGTGTGTTTTTTAAATTTGGGTTTATGTTGAGCCAAGATCTGGATATTCAGTTCAGCTTGCCTCCAAACTCACTGTCCCTGCACCAGCCTCCTGGTTGCCGGGATTATGGTAGTGCACCCCATGCCTGGCTTGGGTGGGGGTCCTGAAAAAGAAGAGGGAGGGGGAAGAAGGTGGCGGGTGGCACCCCCTCCAGAGTGAAGACCTGTTATCTTATTTGGGTCCCAGAGTCATTTGTGACCCCCGCTTCCCACTGATCTCAGCTGAGCCAAGATCATACACAAAGCTCCATGTTTGCAGAACAGTAAGGGAACTGGACACGTGAGCGGGACCCCAGGATTTTGTCCTAACCTGCACCCACTGGCCTGCCCACACCCGCTTATCACCCAGGAATCCCACTTGGGAGGAGGTAAGGACTCAGCAGAGGCATGAAAATGTCCATGGAAGTGTTGTATGCAACAAATGAAGATGGCAGTGAAGGAACAGAGGCAGCGGACTTGACAAGGAAGAGGATGTGTCATGCTTGGAAATGTGCACACGAAGAAAATGGCCTGGGAGAACGGACGAGTATCAGCTTGTGCGTTCACACCACTTATTGAGGCTGTAGCTGCTGCTCCAAAGGAAGTGTCCAGCGCAACACACAGAAACTCCAGGATACATGCAGGGCTCATCCTCAGAACTTGTGTTTTAAAAGAGATAAAATCCAGGCATGGTACACACCTGTGATCCGAGCACTGCGAAGGTGGAGATAGGCAGATCCTGGGGACCTCCTGGTTAGCCAGCCTCACCTACTGGGTGAGGTCCTGGCTGATGATAAACCAAGCCAAACCAAACCATACAATGATAGACAGACGGACAGATAGACAGACAGATGGTGCCAGAGGCATGACACTGCTACTCCAGGAACTTGAAATACTAAAGCATATCTTAACATTTTCTCAACTGCATTATCTTATGTAATTACTGATTTCAGAGATAGTAAACAACAGCCTTCTTTACTACGCTTTTCTAAAACAGTGCCTGGACCGAGAAGGGAAGAACGGTTTTCAGAGGCTAAAAGTGAGGAGAGGGGGCTGATCATGAAGAACAGAGGAGGGACATGTTCTGTGCTTGGCTCACATGGGTGGTGACAGGTTTCCTGTCTGTCAGCACTCCCAAAAATGGTACAAAAGTGATCTATGTGTCCATCAGATTACAACAGCGAATTTGAGAAGCAAGGGCTGGGGCCTTGTGTCTGAGTGGGTGTGAGGGTGAGGGAGACACTCCTGTGGGACAGTGATATCTCAGTGCACCAGCAGTGAGGCCCTGAGGTTATAGTCAGAGCCCTGGACAGCACTGTGGGAAAGAATCCTAAGACATGGGGGCTGGTTCCATCCATCTGCCCTGGAGTTCCCTTCCACCAGTTGTACGCTCTGTGAGGCCCCTCTATGTGGCTCCCTGGGGCTCTGGCTGCTGATTTTGTTCAATCAACAAGAGATGGGAGGAATGGAAGAGTGAGATGGTGGCATATAGTCCCCAGCTCCATCACCATCGTCCTGCTGCTGAAGACCACAGCTCCTAAGGAGCATCCTGGACTGGCCTCTCCTGACTTTGGTAAGCACTCATTCCCTTCCTTACCCTGCAATGCTTGGTACCCTCTGGTACCATTAGTCCAGAGCCATTTCGATGCTTGATATATGGCACTCGCCTTGGCAACTAGCTTCTTTATTACATTGCTTTCAGATTAGAAGCAAATGAGCAATCAAACATAGAACCACACAAACAAATAGATCAACCTACTGCTTGATAATTCTACTGCCAGGAAGATCACCCCCAAACTGTTCTATTGTGGGGAAGTTTGGGCAAGACTGCAAGACTTTCTTTCATGCTGAGATGAAGCATGTTGAGTGAGTCATAGTTTCATCCAGTCTCTCGTTTGTTCATTTTTATTCCTGCCTAACAAGTAAGAAAGCGAGAGCTTAATGAAGACAAGGCCTTGCCTGGGTGGCAGGGCTAGAATCTGTGGAGGGATGACACAGACAAGGTCATGGCCCTGTAAAGTCTGGGCACTTACCCCTCCTCTTATTCCAGAGCACTGTGTATGTGGACAGAGGCCAAAGAGGATACTAGATGTCATGTTCTGCCACTGGCTATCTTCCTTGAGATGGAGCTGCTAACCAAACATGGAGTTCAGCGAGCCTCAGAGACTCTTCGGTCTCCCCCTCCCCACAGCACTAGGGGTACGGGCAGGTATGCAACTCTGCCAAGGTTTTCCTGTGGATGCTGGGGATTCCAATTCTAACCCTCATACTTGCATCTGATGGACCATTTCCCAAGTGCCCACACACACACACATTTTTTTATGCCCTATGCCTGACTCTGTCCTCCGGAACTGCACAGGTTGAGTCAGCTTACTCTCCAGGACAGCCTTTCTGACATGCCAGGCTCTAGGCCTTCCTTTTGGGGAGCTGGAGGACATTTGTGTGAGGTCAGTTGTAAAGAGTACAGCCCATGGATGTCTTGCCGTTAGCAATTCCTATAGAGCAGCGAGAGGATCAGTCCTATGGAGAAAGGCGTTAACGCAGGATCCTGTATCTTCATCACTCCTTCCTCCTCCTGAAAGATCAGGTTCTATGGATTGTCAACCCTCCCCCACCCCCACCCCTGCCCATTCTTTGGGCTATAAAGTTAAACCTATGGCTTCTGTCCAAAAGGCCTGATGTGAGGTTGAAGAGAAGGGAGAAAAAAATGAGCCTAAAGCTGCTCACTAATAGTACCCAGGTCCCAGTTGTAGCAGGCCTGTGCCTACGAAACAAATGCCCTCTGAGGCCTGAAGCTGCATGAAAGAGCCAGATGTGGCTAAGGACTAGTGGAGGGGCCTATGATCACCCTAGTTTCCATAGCTAATGTTTTCCCTACTCTTCTCATGCCCATCTCATGCCAGGAGGTGAAACAAACACTTCCCATGGCCTATACTTTCTACATAGATTACCCATAGCTGACTTAAGTATTGTGTAAGGTCCTTAATTCAATAAAGCATTTGTGAACGCAGCTACCTTGTGCTGGGTTCTGGGGAAGATACTTGGCCATGGGATATGTGTACTGCAGCTCTCTTGGGATGAGATGGCTACTGTCCCTTCCTGTGGCATTGCTGCCACCCTGAAGGCCAGAGTTAATGGGGTGCTGTAGCTTGAATGGGAAATGTCTCTCCTAGATGTTGTGAACACTTGCTCCCCAGTTGGTGGTACTGTCTTGGAAGGTTATGGAATTTGGAGAGTTGGAACCTTGCTAAAGGAAGTGGGCCCTGGGAGATGGGGCTGGAGGGTACATAGCCTGACCAGACTTCCTGCTCACTGTCTGCTTTCTGAATATGTATCAAATGTAACTATCTGCCTCATATTCTTGCCATTATAGCTTCTGTGCCATGACAGACTGTACCCCTTCTTAAATTATAGGTCCAAATCAACCTTTCCTTCCTTAATCGCTTTTGTCAGCTATTCTAACATAGTGATGAGAAAAATAACTAATAATTGAAGTGGGGTGTCAGAGATCTTTAGGGAGCCAACGTTCTGTGCAAAAACACACTCATTGCCCAAGTGCACCTCTCCCAACACTTTCCAGATGGCCTCCGGAAGTGGATGACTCAAGCTCCACCAGACCCCACGCTGCAAAGCGGCCTCTCGAAGAACAGCAATTAAGCTTGGCAACGTTCTCGCTTACAAACTAAACTATCACCGCTTTGTGCCAGAGTTGGCTTAGTCTTTGCAGCCCACACTCAGTTTCTGGGAGAGGTGAAAATACGACCTAATTTATGCAATGATCAGTCACCGCTTCTGAGCACGCAGGGATGTCCCACTCGGAGGTGGCTACAGATCATATTTGTGACACTCTGTGTTTTCTGGTACAATTCCCACGGGCAGGGAACTGTGCGCTGGAAAAGGCCGGATAGAGCATCTACATCCACCAAACCTCAGGCTGAGACAACTGATGTTCAAGGAGCAGTAATGATAGGCTTCCAAGGCTACCAGGAAGGAATGTCTCCTTGACCATTGTGCCCCTTAGCCTAACTGGAACAGCTCTACTGTTCCTTCTACTATGCAGATGTAGAAACAAGACGCAATGGGTTATACTCCTGGAGGGCACTAGCTTCTATATAGACAGTACAGCGAACTCACCCCCCACCCATAAGGGTGGGCCTGGACTTGGTGTGGAAGAGCCAGCATCCCAGGGTGCTCTGGGGCCTTCATTTAAATGGAAAGTCTTTCCTTGCCCCTATTCCACAGGGTTTCTGGCCAGACAGGTGCTTGAAGCAGCCTCAAGATCGGAATCTGTAGCTCATCTCCTGCCTTTTACCAAGCTGTGCAGAAGCAGAAGCGAGGGAAGCTGTCAGCTTCGTGTGGCTCCAGCTAACTGTCAGTGGCGCAAAATCAACTTTTGTCCTACTTAAAGAAAAGACACGGGGGCATTTCAGATGACGGTTCCTTTTGTGGCTGCTCTCCTGGAACAGCCAGACATCCCAACAAATGTGCTTTGACAAGCACCCTGTTTGCTTTCTCAGCTGCTCTGGTGTCTACTGCAGGCTGGGAGGCTGGCAGGCTACACAAGGCAAGATTGGATCAGGTCTTCCCTCAAAAGATAAAGACATGGATACTCTGCCTTGTGACAGTGACACAAGTAATATTCTGTGCCAGGTACATGTGTGTGCACTGTGTATATGTGTGTATGGGTGTATACTGTGTGTGTGTGCACGCTCATGCATGTGTGTGGGGGAGCGGTGGGGTAGAGTAGGTACTCTGTATAAACCTCCTTCCTTGCTCCCATTTCTCAGACATGGAAACTAAGGCTGCAAGGCTTGTAAGTAGTGGAGCTGAGGTCTTAAAGTCAGATGCCTAATCTCAGAAGCCAGGCTCTTAAGGGGGACTTGGGCCAATCATGTCCTTGATGAGAACAAGGTAGAAATGGGAAGCTGAGGTTTGGAGAGGTGAAGAACGCATCTAAGGTTTCCCATTGATTAAAGATCAGAATTGCGACCATAAGTAGGGTCTTTCAGCTCAGCAAGGACCTCCATTACCATATCTAAAGGCACAGGCTTGGAAGTCCCGAGTCCTGGCTGAATGGCAGCTAGTCATCTATTACCTGTAGGATCCTGGAAAGTTGTCACTTTCTCTGAGCTTTAGATCTCCATGAGGAAATAATACTGATTCCACAGAATCACTGTGAGGATCCAGAGAGAATCCTGGGCCTGGCCCAGTGCCAGGACCACATTCCTAATGTGTGTCACATTCCTAATGTTTAGCCTCATGCGACAGTAAGTGAGTCACTTAAGCTCCATGGGGCTCTCCGGTCCTCATCTGCAAATGGGGACGTAACTCACTGGAGTTCAGAGATTTCAACAGAAAAGTACAAGTGAGGTGTTTAAGCTAAAAAGGAGCACTAAAAACTAAAAAACTCAGAACTAAAGGCGGCTGAGCTTGTGAGTGACCACTTTTCTACACTACACGTATTTTCATTTTACTGAAAATACTCTAAGAAAGATCAAAATACTGTGAGAACGAAGCATTGTTTACATGACGCCCAGTGTCACCTGCGCATCTCCCAAGCAGATTCCTCTGGAAAAGGAAAGGCAAGGTGATCAGACGGAGGCCAGCGAGGATCTGAAAACCATAAAAGCAGTAGTGAAGTAGGGTGAGAAAAACGTCCGCGTGGTAGCCTGTCCGAATGGGAGTCCTTTGGAGTGAAAAAGAGCTACATCTCCCCCTTTGAAGACATCACGTGACTGTGAGAAGGTCCTGGGGGGGAGGGGTCTACCCTGAGCAAGTAAGCCTTGTTGGGTGAAGTAAGAGAGGGCCCAACGGCAAGTTTCCATGGAGTGTTAAGTCCAATTTCTCTATTTTCCCATGAAAATACTAATAAATATGTCTGAAACTTAAAGGTCAGTCACTGCTCATTTCTCAGTCCAGTTCCCAGCTAAGAGGCTGAATGTCAAATAGCTCTGTCAGGATCGTCACCCAGATATAGCTGCCCTGGGCAGATATTAGAAGTAACAGTCTTTCCCGCCCTTTGTGTCTGTCTCCCCCTCTGCAGGGTAGGTGATACAATTCTTATCTCGAATTTGATAGGCTGTAGAAAATAATTACAAATGAAAAAGGTTATTCATAATTTTTAAATGAGTTAATTAGTAAACCCAGTCAGACTCACTCATTACAGTAATTAATAATTGATTATACTTGAAATTAAACACAATTTTTCATCAAAAATCTAATTAAAATATCTGTGCTTTTTGCCTGTTGATTAGATCAGTTGGTCTGCTGGAAAAGAGTCTTTGTTAAGGATATTTGTGCGTGGCTGGAACAATTAATTTGATTTTTAATAATTGATAGTTTCTTATAAGTTAGTCATCATAGCCTATTATTATGGCCAAGCAAGATGCTCGCATGTTCATTCTAGCCCTCATCAGCTGGAAGAACCCAGGTACCAGCCCTTGAAGAAAGGAGTAGCTGGTCCCCACACCTGCAATGCATTCATTTGCATCTCCTAACTGCAGCCTCAGAGGCATCCTTCTGGGAAATCAATGAGCTGTCAGGTCAACGGTTGCCATGTAAGCCTTTACTAAGCCTATCCAAATGCTTAGGCTTGACTCTTTGATGTCTTTCTTGGGTGTGATGGCTATAGTCTGGCCTTAGGTTTCTTATCAGAAGCATGCATTTACTCTTAGTGAGGACATGTTATTAGTGGACTGACTGCTGCTAACTGGACTTGAAAAATTCACCTAATGTTATCTTACATCTGACTCCTTCCTTTAATGCCCATGTTGCCATTATGTTAGCTGAAGCCATCAGCTTTTCCTGACAAGTTAGTTCCTTGTGACCACTTCCCAAGAGTTCTGCCATCAATTCCCTCTTTATGAAATGAAACCTAACTGTGACCTACCACTGCCGGTAGACAGCTCTTCAATGGTTCTTGGATTGTCCATCCAGCAAGGTGCCCTTCCTGTTTGCTCCAAGATGATCATGACAGACCTTAACAGTCTACATCATCACCTCAACCCTAGCCATGGTCAAAACATTTTTCCATTTCCGAAACGAGTAGTGGCACATGTCCTAGGAATCGTCCCTCATGACGGCACGGCAATGCCTCTCAAGATAAGCTCCCTTTGCATCCATGGTGACAGCTTGCTAGAGAGTGTTTCTTGGCAGAGGGAAGTGTTCTGTCTTCCTTTGGCCTCTGCTGGACTGTTCTATTTCTACTTCCTGGCGTAAGCTGAACACAATCTCACTTGCTTCCAGATCTTTGTCTGAACTCCTCCACGTGGGTTCAAGGCCTTCTCAGGCTAGCATGACCCACCTTCAACCTTGGAAAACGCACTAAGAGCTAAGCCAGACCCACTTTGGATGCCTTTTCTTATTATCATAGATGTTTCAGAAATCCTCATTGCACACACATCTATTTAGATTAATTTCTTTCCCAGAAGAAAACCAAAGAGAAGAATCAGAAATAGAAAACCAGGTTTTGCTAGAAATGTGTCCAAAGAATGCCAAGTAGAAGCCATCTCGGGGGAGCAGGGCCACATGTCACAGGACCCTGGGGTTAGGTAGGAAATTCCCGGGCCCTGTGGTTCTGGGCCTTTGCTTCCTCGCTCAGCCAGCTCTCCACTTACTGGGGCCTGCTGCTTCTCATGCAGGGCTGTTTGTTTGTTTGATTGTTTGAATGCTGACCATGGTTTCACAATCATGGAAGTTTCTACAACCACCCTGCCCAACACTCACCTGAAGCTTTCCTGGGAGTTTCCTTTGAACTGCAGTCTTCTCTACCTCTCTGCTTCTCACCTAGCCACATGGACCACAGAAGAGGCCTGCCTGCTGCCCAGTCCTCCTAAGTTGCTATTTCATCTTCAGTGACTCTGATATATGACACTCATGTCACAGACCGCCGGTTCAAAGTCTTCAGTGACTTATGCCTCAGTGTTAGGGATCTAACACACATAGGGCAGATGCTAATATTCCTTCTGGGCCCAAGCACTGAGGGGAGAGTGGGAGGGGCTTGAAGAGCTGCCCCTATGGTGTGGGGCGCAGACTAGACCAGTGCAAGGTTTCTTAGTACAACCTGTGCACTGTGACTGTGGAGCTGGTGTAAGTGCCTTTGGTGGCCCTGGGTGCTTTGGTTGGTGGCCCCTGGGCCAAATGGGAGCCATGGGGAGCTGTGGGGGGAGGAGGAGGAGAAGGAGGAGGAGGGGGGGGGAGGAGGACATGCTTACCCACAAAGTATGCGAGCAGGATAACCAGTGTAGCTGAGATGACGATGGCGCTCAGGGCTGCACACTTCCAGTTGCAGTACTTAGAAGGCTTCTTGAGGTTAAAGGCTGGTCGGGAGAAGGTGCTGCGGGGCAGGGGCCGGGGTGGGGGCGAATACACGGTGCTAGACGTTAAGGGGTACCCTGGGGATGTGGTGCAGAAGAGCGGAGAGGTGCCTCCGGGCTTGAAGAGGAAGTGCCTGTGGATGGAGAGAGGTGGGAAGGTGTCAGGGTCTGTCAGCTAACCAGGCACACAGGCCAACCTGCAGGATAGAGGCGCAGAAGAAGCAGCATGCAGAGGAGCCTGGAGGAAGAGAGAGAGAGAAAGAATCGTCACAGGGAAGATGGCAGGCTCAGGAAACGTCACGAACCAGACCACAAACAGGGTACAAGAAGACACATTTGCACACAGCACTAATAGGACAGTGCCACAGGAACAGGAATACCCATCCAAGGCAGAAGATACTACTAACTCTACAGAGGTTGACCTGAGGTCCTTTTCCTGGGAACACTGGAACTGGGGGTAGGAGCTGGGTCTTGGGAAATAAACTGTGCTTTCTAAAGTCATTACAGTAGGTTAGGGGTTGACTAAAGTCCTGAACATCTCCTGGAGGCCACTGGGACTTAATTTTTTCCCCCTGTTGGTCTAATACCTGCATTCCAGTGTACCTTGGTAAGACATTGGAAGCCTATCTTTTTCAATGGGATTTTGTTGGGGTAGACGAACCAAGAACTCACTCCTAAGCTTTGCCCATGAGTGAATGACTGGTAACAATGCTGTCTGAAGAGCCCATGTAAAATCTGTGTGGCAATTCCATCTCGTAGTCCAGCGGTAGTCTTGAAGGCAGCAGAGTATGGTCAAAGCACATGGTTGTTGCCAAAGGAGGTGTTCAAATATCCCACCCAACGTGGCCTGAGCCATTGCTTTGGGAGGACTTATGGGCTGCTTGCCTTGCACCACACAGCCCTGGAATCTTAGGACAAACCTATCCCTTCTGGGTTAGAAGACATTTGGACCACAGATACACACTCAAGGCCAGAATACATAAGACACAGGGCCTGCGCTGTGGAAAAATTGCTACGTGAGATGGTTTCCAGAATGGCGAAGGCAGCCGATGAGATGCTGAGAGCTGCATATTAACAAGACTTCTGTTAATATGCTGGAGGGGGGCGGGGCCAGGGTATTCCAAGGACAAACTTGCAAGTTGAACATGGACTTGGGGATGTGCATGCAGCATGGCATCACTTCTTCCAGGAGCTTCCCAGGGAAAGGTCTCAGGGGTCTGCATGCAAGTGCAGGAGCGACAGGGAGAGTACAAACAGAGGAGCATGGGGTGGGGGTGTGCTACCTACCCGTCACTGTAAGCCCCATCATGGCGGGAGGCGCTGAGAATGTCCATCTCAATGAGGTTGTCCTGCAATGTCCCTAGGAATGGCTGCTTGCCTAGGTTTCTACGCACACATGGAGACATGAATGAAGCCATGAGTCATGCATCGATGAAGGGGATAGAACAGAAGAAACACATGAGAGTGGCTGTTGGGTGCAGCTGTGCATGAGACCAGCAGGGGCAAAGGTTCCAGGCAGTAGGTCAGTGTGCAAAGCCACGTGTGCAAGGGAATCCACCTGGCACACAGCATCTGGAAGGAGCACTCTCTATACAAACCCGCATGGCTGGAAGCTGTGGACATCCAACTACAGTTCTCATTGAAGAGGACTGGCACATACTCAGCAGTGGGATAGGCACGTTATACCTATTTTCTCAAATCTTCAAAATAGATGCTATGCAAGGAAGGCAAAGTGATCCCGGTACAGCAGAGGAGGATACTGGGAAATGGAGTTATAGTGGGACTTGCCGAGGTCACTAGAAGGCAAGGCTCAAAGCAAGAATTTGAACTTGTTTGTCTGGATCCAAAGCCCAGTGTTCTCCTCTACTCACTCCGCATCTGCTAAAGCAACATCTGGAAACACCCACTCGGCTTCTCTGAAGACACAAGAGCACCAAGCACTTGTGGCCACACTATCTTCTAAAGAAGGAGAATATTCTGGAGAGTTGTGCCCTGTCCAGGCCCAGCAGAGCCCCAGGAAATCAACTGGTACCCTGAGATGGGGCCATGGCATCTGTATTTTAATTAAGTCCCTGTTGATGTGGGCCCTGGTTAGAGTCTCACCGTTCCTCAGTAGTGCAAGAATTGGGTGGTAATTGGTTAGTAGGAAACACAGTCCGCTGAAGACATAAGGAAGGGCGCTTTGTCTGTGATAACACTACAATGCTTATGCATTCATCTGACTGCACTCCAGAGTGAATATAGCCACCCTTGACCTTCTGGCTCTCAACTGTTCCTGCTGGGTGATGCCATTCACCCTTAAGGGCTCTGGATCCTACTTCCAACTAGTTTCCGGACCATTGCTGCCTCACAATAAGACATACCAGGGAGAGGAAAGATGGCAGCAAGCCAGCTCCAGGCTTCAGTCCTGCCAAGGAACCCGTGTTCCTTACCAGGCCTTCCTAAATTACCTCCCTCATGTGTGACTTTGGGTACAAATCTTAATGGCTCTGAATCATCCTTCTTATACACTAGGGATTATAACACTACGGTTGCTCTGGGGTCAACTAGGATGATGCTAAATGTGATGGCTGGCCCATCCTGCAGCCACCACATGTAGTCTGCTGTTCTAGAAGCTCTGTGGTTGACTTACATTTATTCCCCCACTCAACTCCCATCAAGGCAGCTCTGTCATCTCCCCTTGTAGGCTGGTGGGACGTGGCTTAGAGAAGCAACTTTTCTGAGGCCATATCACATGGTGACCAGGTGGGAGGAATTACCCAAACCAGAGAGAGAGGGATCATCTGGAGATGGCAACATCCCAGGGACAATAGAGTTCAAAGTGACACTGTTTTGTAGCTGGCTTGATATGCATTCAGAGTGAGGCATTTCATGGGCCTTGCCCTATGGAGAGTCACAAGCTAGAGCCTGGCCCACCACCAGCAGCAGTTTTTGCTGTGAGGCTCCCACAGTACCTGGGAGATGTGCAGGGGTTGCAAGTCCTTAGAGCAGCTTAGTTATTTTCTCTAAGTGGGTAGCACTGTTGATGAGAGAAGCCGAGGGACAAGGCAGATGCTCAACTCCAGGCCCCAGCTGCATCATTCGTCTGCCCTTGGCAGAAAATCACCCTGAGAATCTATCAAAGAGTGATAACCGCTCACTTACACAACCAGAGGTGAGCTATGTGGGTCCCTTGTCTGCTTGTTAACCCTCTCCAGTCCTTACCAGACCCACAAAGTCTTCTTATAAGATCTGGTTTGGATTGCTCCTCTCAAGTCACGCTCCTGGCTACAGACACACTGGCTTCCTTGCCTCTCTCTCAAACAAGCTATGCCTGAACCGCTGTCCTCCTATAAATATTCTCTAGACTGTAGCTCCTGCCAGAGCTGACTTCTCATGGACCCACAGAGGCTCCCCTTCTACTCCCCAGCTACTCACTGACCCTTTGCACTGCTTTAACACGCGTGCGTGCGTGTGTGCACACACACACATACACACACACACACACACACACACACACACACACACACACACAGGCGCGCGCGCGCGCTCAGGGAGTGATGATGAGGAACTCAGCGGTGCTTGTCTGCATAGTATGTTTCTTCCTAATGTAATTCTAGTTCTACGAGGCAGGTGTCCTTTATGTCTGGCTTGTTGCTATGTGCCCAGAGAAGAAGATTGCCTGGTACCCACATGCAGTCACTAAACAGATCTGAACTGAATGCTGCTGGGTTCAGGGTATGCAGGAGGTGCCCTGCCCCCTGACATAATGGCAGACACACAGTCAGTGCCTAGAGACAGCAGCAGGTAGGAGGGGCCATGTATTATTATCTCCTCTAGTCTCTTGTTCTAAGAAGGATTTCTACAGCACCCACCACGCAGAGGCCCCACAGTGTCGGCTCAGAGGACCTGAACAGAGTTCTGCTGCCTTCCTGCACTGATACCGCCTCCACATCCTGTTTCTGGGAATGCTTGTGAGTCTGGCAGCGGCCTATGTTCCGGAGAGCCAAGCCTGAACCTCATAATCACCAAAAACAAACAAATAAGCATGCACTTTAAAGGGCCAAGAAATAAGATCAAAATGTCAATGGCAGGATATTTCAAGTGCCTGGGTCACGTGGTTTTATTATAAATATATGTATTTATGTGTAAATATGTGTTCCTGTGTGCCGGGACGTGTGAAGGCTGGAGAATAAATGTGGGCACTAATCCTTACGCATCATTCATCTTTTTTTTTTCTCTTGGAGTGAGGGTCTCTTCATTGGCCTGGAGCTTGCAAATT
Organism: Acomys percivali; assembly: GCA_907169655.1. Lineage (NCBI taxonomy): Eukaryota > Metazoa > Chordata > Mammalia > Rodentia > Muridae > Acomys > Acomys percivali. The sequence goes on along the minus strand of OU015752.1, from coordinate 112,831,035 downwards.
AGGGTAGGCTGGCTAGCCAGCAAGCCCCATGGATCCATCTGTCTGTATCTCTCCAGCACTGGGATTATAGCGTGTGCTATCACACCCTGAATTTTTATTCAGGTTCTGGGGATCACACCCATGTCTTGATGCTCGGGAAGCAAGCAGCTGACTGATTGAGCTGTCTCTCCATCCCTATTTTAAGTTTTACAATTTAGAAAGAAACATGTTTTAAAAAGAGAGACAGCTGACAATCATCACTTAAAAGCACAGAGCCAGAGGATAAGGGGACAGGCCATGGAGCAGAGGGAAGGATTTCTCAAGCTACACAGTGACAGAGCTCTTGAACGTGCTTCTGTTGGCGTGCCAACTCCAGCCTTCGTCATTTAGGTCACTCAGGAATTTGGGAGGGGGCAGGACTTGCTGAAAGTGACAGTGACTCAAACTGTTGCTGTGGTAAAATAAACTCACTCTATACGTTTGAAACTTTAGTTCTGGAGCAAGCTATTTGGCCTTGTGTGACTGATGAGGAAGCTAAGGTCCAGGGAGACATGCGCCCTGACCCCAAACCTACACAAATCAGTGATAGAGCATTAATCAAGTCAGGGATGCCCTAAATCCCCGCTCAAGAATCCCCTAATTTTTCTGCTTACATAAGCTACTGTGCTTGGTTGTGTTTCTGTCCACAAAGCCCTGGGGCAGCCATCACCACATCGGATTGTCATGTCTACTGAGTGGTGTAGGACAGTAGGGATCATATCGCCCATGAGGCAGCTGACACCTCATGGAGTACAGATGTCAGTGATGCAGCCAAGCTCATGAGGATCAGCTAGGCACCTGGTGTTCAGACACATTGATGGAGGAAAGAAACAACAACAGCAGCACCACCACCATCATCATCAGCAGCAGCAGCTTGCCAGCTCTTCCAGGTCACACCTATCCTCTGAAAGGCTGATCTCATAATGTTACTACTTAAAAGCTGTGACCTCATGACCACAGGAAGTATGCGACCTCTTTTTCAATGTCCTGAACCCTGCTGCTGCTCACTTCTCTGTCACTCTCAGGAGATCCCTGGTCCTCCCACTTCACCCTACTGTTTGCCATCCTCCTCAGGCCCTTCCTCTATCTGGCTCTGTGCCTCTGTCCAGCTTCTCTCCGCCGACAAGCCCTGCCAATGGATGCCTTGAGAAGCTGCTTCATTTTTTCCTTGTTTGTGAGACAGGATCTCACTATATAGATAGCATCACACTCACCACCCTACTGCCTTAGTCTTCTGAGTGCTCGTGTGACTGCATCTGGCCAAAGAAGACACCTAGCAGTGACCCGAAAGGGGGCTTTGGACAGTGGCTAGACACAAGCACTCTGGAACGAGAGACCTTGGGTGTTCTAGCCTTCTCACACGCTAGCTGCGGGATCTTTCTCCAGTAACTTAGAGTTTTTGGGTTTTTTTGTTTTGTTTTTTTGTTTTGTTTTTTTGGCTTTTCAAGACAGAGTTTCTCTGTGTAGCCTTGGCTGTCCTAGACTCACTTTGTAGACCAGGCTGGCCTCGAACTCACAGAGATCTGCCTGCCTCTGCCTCCCAAGTGCTGGGATTAAAGGCGTGCGCCACCACGCCCGGCCCGTAACTTAGAGTTTTTATGATTCAGATCTTCCTCACTAAATGGGAAGTGTGTGTGTGTGTGTGTGTGTGTGTGTGTGTGTGTGTGTGTGTG
>OU015752.1:112792307-112815338 GCA_907169655.1 Acomys percivali | reverse complement strand
GTGTGTGTGTGTGTGTGTGTGTGTGTGTGTGTGTGTGTGTGTGTGTGTGTGTGTGTGTATTTGAGCCTGCCAAGAGCTTAGGACTAGTGTTCCAAGCCTCATGGCTCATGTCCACACAGTCTACATGCCAGGGAGTTAAACGCCCAATTACAGCTCGCGTAGTAGAGTTCTAGACTGAAGAACTTCCAGTGTGGCTACTAACTCACTCATGACTTTGGATGGGCCTTAGTTTGTCTATGAGGAAAATGGGGTTTCTCCATTCACCAGAGGATCTATGGTCGTCTCTGCCAGGCTTTGACCATCTGATTCCTAGTGACTTCCCTTTGCTCCTCTCAGAGAATGTCCTAGAAAGAAGATGATAGGGTGAACACTTGCTGCCCTCAGACAGAATAAACATGGAAGAGATGTGCCTTGCCTCCATGAAGCCCTCAACAGATATATCAGGACCAGGCCAGGGAGTTGGAGCCATTGGCAGCCCAATTGAAGAGTCAGCAAACTGGATCGTGTCACTCCTTGCCTTCAAGCCTGTGGGTGGCTCCAGCGCCCACTGGATACGATCCTTCGCTCTGCAGCCTGAGCCCTACCACTGCAGGGTAGTGCCCACACTCTTCACCTCCCTCCGTGAAAGTTGCCAAGGTCAAGTCCATCTTAGACCCCTCGTGAAGCTGTTTCAGTCATAGCTTTGCATACGCGGGTCTGACTGGAAGGCCATATTCCCTTCATTATTACCAGGCTGGCTCACAGTAGAAGCTGCCTCCTCCAGGAAGCTTTCTGTGACGCCTTTCCCCCTAGTTTGAGGTAGAGGCTCTTCCTTCAGTTTCTTCAAGCGTCCATATCTCCATCAAGTCATCGTCACATTCATCATATGCCTAGAGCACACCGGAGCAGTCAGTCTGATGGAAGGAAAGGGACCCACAAAGGGTTTATGATGTGGCCAGCATGTGGAACGGGAGGTGAGGTTTGAACCTGAGGCTGTTCAGCCTTAATTGTGACATTCACATCACGGTCCCCCTATTAACCTGATCCGGGTTCTCTTAACCTGTCGACGTCACCTAGATGTGCCAGCGTTTATCACAAGATAGAGCTATTTCTTCAGAATTTACTGGTAAAAATAAAGTGGAGGGAAAGGAGGGAACGTGAGGGTTGTGAATTTTCCTCCTGAGGGTACTCTGTGGGTGAAGAGAAGTAGGAAAATGACCTGATAAACTGCCCTGACCTTCAGGACTGGGGTCTGTTGCCACAATATAGGCTGTTCCCTGCAGGAGCTCTCGGAGCCATGTCTTTATTTCTTTTTCATACTGTCTCAAACTGCTGAAGGACGCATAAAGCTTTTACAGCCACCTCAGTTATCAGCTGTGTCTCCCGACCAGTTTGGAGAATACCAGGCCAAGTGTAAAGAAAGGATCAGGGTGTCTGGAATACCCTAAAACCTTTCATGCCTCTTAACAAGGGCACGTGGGTGCAGAAGCCCATGGTGCCATGGACCCCAGAAAGAAGAGTCATAATATAAAAGAAACACCACCAAGAAACAGATATTACCTTTGCTTTAAAGACTGGGAACCTGGAGTTTACATGGTTCTTTGTCTTACCTAGTTGTCAACGCCTGTGAGCAGACACCCTCAAGCCTGGATTCAGAGGCCGACCCAGGGACCACCCCATGCTTTACAGAGCTAAATCTGAAACCTTGAGCCCCAACTGTAGCACATTCCAACCCATCAAGTCTTAATACAACATGGGGCATCTGCTCACATGAGGGACACCTGTCTCCTTTTGGACCTAATACATCTGATGGGAGAAAAGGCCAGAAGCATTCAGCTAATTGCCCAGGCCAGGGAGGTATTTTAATCCTTCACTACACACTATATGTGGGCTTTCCTGTTCAGGAGAGTGTGGGCAGGCACTCTATACATCAGTGTCCAGAAGGCCAGTCATACCACAAACCGGAAACATTTTCGTCCTCTCGTAGTCTTCTGCAAAGTGCATAACTCTGTCCTAAGGCCACAGAAATGTATTACTAATACCAATAATGGCCTCAAAGTATCAGAAGGCAGGCCGCTGGTTATTTCATTAAGCATCATCGAGGCAGTAGGAGGAACACAGGGCTGTGTGTGAGGAGGGTGGCCTGGGACTGAACCAGCTGTGGACTCGCAAATGACTGAGGTCATCTTATGGCATCTTCCTGATGTGAAAAATGGAGTTACTAGTCCTAGGAAACCAGTCTTCACAGAAAGAGCTAATAAAAACCACATGACCCATAGCATGTGCCCACTAGCTTTAGCTATATTTATCACTGTAGTCCAGAAGGGAAACTGAGGCACACACAGGAGGAGTATGCTCTTGTTCCATTTGCTACCCAGTATATAGACAGGACTGCATGTGTCTTTAGTCTCACCTGCCTGTCCTGGCTAGGGCAAGCTCAGTTCCCACACTTAGCCCGCCTGTTCACGTCACCTGGCAGTCAGGAGGGACCCTGTACATCATACTGTTATCATCACTCCTACTTGAGAGCAGCCTCTTCAGTGATGCATTCTGGTGAATGCCATCCCAGGAAGTGATGCCAGCTCTTTGCCCTTTGACAGCCCCAGCATCCTGGACTGCTTCGCACTGGCACACCTTGGCGAAGGTGACAGATTGGCTAAAAAAAGGTGTGGGAATCCCGAGTAGGCTCTCGGGGCATGTGAGTGCCCCAACTGCCCCTCTAGGAGCCTCAAGGCCAGAGCTCACCTTCCCTGCTACAAACTGGCCACACCACAGGCCTTTTTCCGGTCTCCGAATCCGGTCCCTGATGCCGCTAGCCTGATTTTGATGCAGAACACATACACCTGGGCTCATTCCCCAAGCAGATTCTTTTCTTTCGACTGTGGCATATTTTATTTTTCCAATTTCAGAATCTACTTATGTTAAAAACGGAAGAGAGAGAAATCCAATCAGCTCGGCTGAAGTTTGCGAAACAAATAATGCAGCCGGCAACAGAACCTTAATCAAACAGTTATATTCATAGCTACAGTGATCAGAGCTCTGCCTAATTTATACCGCCCCCGGTGCCCTAGGAAATCAGCTCTTGTCAACATTTGCAACCAACACCAAGACAGAGAGACAGGATGGCTATCCAGGCCTGGTATCCTGGGAAATCTGGGGGCACATGTGGACTTGTAAGCTTGCCCCTCAACCTCTACTCACACCTGAATGCCACTTAGTCTCTTTTCTTTTTGTTTTGCATATGGTTGTGGCTTGCCTGTGAATTGTCCCCAGTAGCTCCTGTGTGAGGAGGGCTCAGCTGTTGGAGGAGCTGGAATCTTTGGGACTGTCCTTAGTAGAAATGGGCCTGAGTGCATGGGCTTTGAGAGTGCTATCATTCTGTGTAACCTTGGCTGTTCTGGACTCACGTTGTAGACCAGGCTGGCCTTGAACTCACAGCGATCTGCCTGCCTCTGCCTCCCGAGTGCTGGGATTAAAGGCCTGTGCCACCACGCCTTGCTCTTTCCGGTTCTAGTTTAAGCCTCCACGTCCTAATTTACCTGGATGTAAACAATTTATGCCGGCTGGATGTTCCCAGTGGCAGGAAGCAATCCTCTCTGGAAGCCATGCCATCAATACCATAAAGGACTGCCGGCCTCTGAAACCATGAGCGAAAGCAACTCCATGACAGAAAGCTGCTTCTGTCAGCTCTACTCTCATTGCAACGAGAAAAGTAACTGGGATAGAAAATTGGTACCGATTTTCCCAGTGGATTCACTATGAGAAAACTGGCCGTGGCGTTCTTAGACCTTTAGGACTGGCCGGCAGCAGCATGTGAAAGCGTTTGGAGCTGTGGGCTGAAGAAGCTGTGGGAATGCAGAGCTTCCGGGGCCACTGTGGCAGGGGTTCAGAAGACTGGAACGTTCAATAGAAAACGTGGCCAGTAAAGAGTGCTCATGTGGTTTCAGAGTGGAACAGAGACTCTACTGGGACATGCTTGAATGCTTGGTTCTCAGCTGATGGTATTATTTTGGGAGGTGGTAGGTCCTTTAGGATTGTGGCCTATTTAGCAAAAGTGTATCTCTTGGGGCTGGCCTTGATGGTGATATTGGCCTCAGGTTCTACCTGAATGTCCCACTCCTGATTTGATAAAATCTTAACAAGTCACAAGCTGCTTCTGCCGTGGACTAAGGCTCCTCACCGCCATGCCTTCCCAGGCACGATGGATGGAGTGGCACATCTCTTGAAACCATAGTCCAAACTAAGTCCTTCCTTCTTTCAGTTGCATTGTCTTAGCAATGAGAAAAGTAAGTGATGCCCACAAGTTACTGTAATCCACATAATAGCCCTGTGGGTAATTACTACTAGGAGGCTTCAACTACAGAAATGGGTGTCATAGCTGAAGAAGCTAAAACACAGAGAGGACTGTGCAGGTTGCCCGAAGCCAGGTTTGCTGGAGGAGACTGGATCCAGACCTAAATGTCCAGCCTTGGAGTCTGTGTCCTTGACCCTCATACTCTGTGCCTCCACTGTCTTGCAGATCACCCAGCATGCTGTGTGGTAACTTCCTCACTACTATTGGAAAACTTAACAGCCAGCCAGTGCAGCTGTAGGATGGTGGGTCCACTCTTGGCGGAGCTTTTTCTAACAATGGTCATTCCTCATAACACAGATGTGATTTGTAAGATCCAGGAGTCAGTGTGTGATTACGAGAGCAAAATGGGGGAGATGCTGTCCATCCGGAAATCAGGTAGAGTTCATTTGATTAAGACAGTTTCTTTCCACCATGCCTTGGTCTCTCAGGTGGCAACTCTATAGAGCCTTTGCTGGCCTGCCATTTCTTCCCTCTCTAGTTACCTTCCACACTGGAGCATCTCTACTGTCGGCCAGTGAATCTGGCTGGGATAAGGGAGCCAGTGAGCACCCTCACCCTTCTGGCTTGGGATTCTGGTTCAGGCAGAGGGATGTAACCATGGTGACTTCCCTAGCCTCCTCCTCATTCCCTCAGGTTGAAAAGCTCACCTCAGACACTGAAATAATGCTACTTCCTCACTCTGCAGAGGGACCACTCAGCTCTATCTTTTAAAGGTCATTCATATGCTGTGACTATGATCCTGAAATCACAAGTGCCTGCACTTACCCAGGCACACACTAACTCCTGTGTCCATGAGAGTCTCACAGAGGTCTGAGAGTCCCCTGAGATAACTCTACTGTCACACCACACGTACCCAGTCAGACACCTGCCAAGTAATAGGTACAAATGGTGGGTGAGCAAAGGATCAGGAATGGCTTTCTCAGACTTTCACTAACATTTTAAGCAAATTTTGTGAACACTCTGTCCCTACAATAAAGTATGTCCATTTTCTCTTCACAAAGCAAATGTCCCATAATGGTCTGTGGGTACCAAGTAAGGAGAGGGTGTCCATTTCTAAGTGGATAGGGCAGGACCCGTGCAGAACCAGAACAGCTGTGCTTTTGGACTTGGAGATGGGGCAGTACAGTCTGTGGGTCATGGTGACATGGTTTGTGCTTTTTGTTTTTTAATTTTAAAAAATGTGATTTTTAAAATTTCCTGTGAGAATTTCAGCTATGTACACAGGATACAATGCCTTTCCCTCTTCTCTACCCCTTCACTCCTCTTGCCCTCCCAACCTCACGATATCTTAGTTGTTGCTTTTGTAACCCACGGAGTCTGTCAGAGCCGCCTGACTGTACATGGCTGTGCAGCCATCTCCCAGCCACTGGTGCATGGGCAACCTACCAGTGGCCACGTTCCCAAAGAAAAATGCCTCTTCCTCCTCCAGCTGCCTTCATCTGCCTTTAATAACCCCTCAGCTAAAGGTGGGTCCCTTTTAGCCCCTTCCCATCCTCCTGGAATTTTGAGGTCTGTACTTCTCTTTATATCCTCAGCTCCTGCTGTTTAACTCAGGCACACTGTTACTAATCACACTTACTCCCGTTGATTTTTTTTTTTTTATCCCTGAGGACAAACTACCTCATCCCTCCTTAATCTAATGACTAAAATTAGACAAACGCAGCCATCTGATACGCATTAGGCATTACTCCAGAAAGGAAGACATCAAACAAAATATGACCAAAACTCTTTTAATGTCTTCATTCTCTTAACTGCCCATGCAAATCAGGCAGAGGCCTTCTAAATAGGGAAAAGCTGTTGGAGGCTCTGTATGCTCTCAGGATCCTTCTTTGGGTCGGGTCACCCAGGGCTCATGAGCGAGCACCTAGTCTTCTGTGTGGCAAGCAAGTACTGTTTAAGACTTTACATTGGTTGGTTTTCCATCCCACAGTATTGCCGTGCGCACCTAACGCCATCCATCCTTATTTCACATGGAAGACAACCCATGCTTGTGGAAATGAATGGTAAGCCCCAGGCTGCCGAGGAAGTGGGCGATTCAACCCAGGACTAACGTTATCCTGCATTATGCAGGCTCTTTCTTCCTCTCCTCACTACTCCCTTTGGCAACCCACTGAGGCTGGGGACAGCCAGTGTTTTTGAAGACTGACACTTACAAAATGCAATGAGCCTTGCATTCAGAGGCCTTAGACAGGGATGATCTGGATGCGCAGGTCTATCTTGAGTCTGGATATGCAGTGCTGAGGTCTGGAGAGGAAAAGCCATAGAGCAGCAATCGTGTCCAAGCACGGGAAGTGCGCCTGGAGGAACTTCAGAAATAACATCTCTGTTTCTCCTTCTCAAGGACTCAAATGTGGCACCAGGGGATAGATTTCTAAATGTCAAAGCCTCTGTGAAGACTGTCTGCCCGCCCCCTTCGCACACACTCGAGGTCTGCGCTATAATTACAGGCACGTCTCCCCTGGCCCTCCATATTTGCCTTGTCTGAGCCCATCTGTGCTGGGCTGTCGTCAGCGCAGGAAAGCATTGCAGGCAGGCTCCCAGAGGAACTCTGTTGTCCCAGCAGACTGATGGAGAAAACTGGTAATTGAAGGTGGAAGGCCAAGGCGAGAAGAGAGGCAGTGGCTCTGGGGAGCCTGGTATGAGGCTGACAGCTCAAACCGTGCTTGGCCTGGCCTCTCTCCAGCCAGAGAACACATGCTGCCATTTTCAGCTGTGACCTCAGACTTCCTGGAGCCTCCAAATTCACAGCCCTTTCCCCCTTCTCTGACCTCAAGGTAGAGGCAAGCCAGCCACTACCATCTATTGTGTACAAGGCCAGGGTATGGGAGTAGAAAGAGAGGCTATTAAGATGCCAAGCTTCCCTCAGGAGCCTCAGGGGCAATGAGCCCTAACTGGAGGCAGCAGCAATGGGAATCATGTCCAGTGTGATAGGGCTGGCACGGACGGCCAGACTCTCGCCAGATTTAAAGAGGGGACCTAGGAGGAGCAATGAGCAACCAGATGGCAGCATGCAGCAAGCTGCACACTGCGGGACACTTTCTTCAAGGTCTCAGAGGCAATCTCTGGAGGCCTTGAAGATGGACACTGCTAAATGATATGGACAACGTATAACATGCAGGGACAGTGTGAGCAGAGGCAGGCAGGCAGAAAATAGAGGGAATGTGGTTTGCAACACTCACAGGCAATTAATTTAATTAAGCATTGCCCTCCTGATGTCTTTATGGTGACAGCTCTTGTTACTTAACTCTTCCTGTGTTTTTGCCCAGTGTCTCAAACTAGGCCATCTTGTCAAAACATTTCTTTAAGTCTCCGGTCCTCCCCAGAGTCCACATAGTTCTTGGTGTGAGACAAGAGCTGACGCAACCATTACTAACACACCGAGGACCACTTTTCCAAGTTAGAAAAGAACACCGTTCGCATGGCTACCGTTCCTGAACATCCCACCCAAAGGCCAATCACCACCTCAGAAAGGAAGGGTGCTGCATGGTGAACACAGGTGGGAGGTAAACGCATGTAACCCTGGTCATCTGTGTCCAAGGTCTGAGTGTGGTCCAGAGGTAGCATTGTTTTGCAAGTACAATACACTGCAATGGGCATTATAGCCCAAAAGATCAAAATAAGAAAATAAATAAAGTGTTCCAAGTTTGAAATACAAAGGTTGCACTAGGAAGCTCTCAGGGGACATGGGAATGTTTTATGACTGACCTCAGAATCAGGCAGAAGTCATCAGCATCCACTCTCCTTGTCACCATTTTCCCCCAGGCCACAGGGAAGAGCTCAGCCACCCCTGCACTGTCTCTCCTTCCTGCCTATTATCTGCCAGGCACTGAACCAATCACAGAGAATATATGACAAACAAGAAAGTCTCCTCTCAAACAGAAGATGGAGGATCACCAATTAAACACTGTGTAGCAAGCGGCAAGGGGTTAAGGCCAGTGTGTCACCTTTTCAGTCACCCAAGGGCTGTACCAGCAGAGGGTCTTATTCTTGATTTCATATGCTGTTACCATCTGGAAATTTTTCAAGTAATTTCTGAATAAGAGGCCCAACACTTGTACTGTATATTTGGCCCTGTAAGTTATGTGGGCAATTCTGAATATGGAGAAAAACTTTTCCATCTGGCTTCCATTTTTCCCTTTGACAGGGAGGAATAAGAAGACCATTGGGGGAAGTGACCACTGTTGAAAAGTGTTTGTGAGACAGAGAGGTGATTCCACCTCCTGGCTCAATGAGCAGTTCAGAAGTAAGTATGTGACCCAGTTTGGGACAACAAGACTCAAAGGTAGCTTCTTGAGAATCTGTCCCCTCTCTCTGTCTCTGTCTCTGTCTCTCTTTCTGTGTCTATCATCATCATCATCATCATCATCATCATCATCATCATCATCAGTAGATAGGAAGGAAGTCTTCCTTGATTGTTAAATGGTCTGCACTGCTACTAACAGCCATCTCCCAGCTACAAGGCAAAGCTAGCTTGAGTAGATAAAGAAAAGCTGTGGAGAGTACCTGGCTCCTTCAGGGTTTCATCTCTCTCTTAAGCAACTAACCCTCAAGCTACCCGATCTCTGGGCTCCCTTCAATGTAGTACAATATACCTGGTGCTGCTCTGAGTTGCAGCTGCAAATATCTCAAGTGACAGATGAACTTCATTTGAAGGCCAGATCCTGCTACTTACCCACATTACACCTTCAGGAGCCTTACTTTCTCTCCCCGACTGGAAAATGAGGGTGAGCAATCACATTTTATAAGACAGCCATGGAGACCAAAAGAAATAACTCCGAGAAGATGCTTGGATTGTGCCTGGTGCGTGGCAGGGCCCGGGTCACTGACAGGCATCATGATGGTGACAGTGTCTGAACCTAGTGGGTAGCTGCTGTCTCTGAGTTTCCTGGTGATAAGTTGGTAATGAGCTAACTTTCCCAACTACAGGGAAAAGCAGCAGAAGTCTTTATTAGAAATAAAGCTCTTTTTTTTTTTTTGCACCAACAGCGACATATAACTATAGCAATAGAATTTAAAGGAGTAGAAAACCCCATTAGGTCATGTTCATATTGCAGAGGTAGTCAGAGGTTTGTGCCTTTGGAAAGCTGGACCTTCCCCAACCATGCGCCATAGTGGGGCTTTCTTCTTCCTAATGCTAATTGCAAAGTTCACGGAATAGCCTGAGATGGCAAGTACAAGAAAAATAACAGTTGTGGCACATGCCTGTGATCCTAGCACTTGGGAGGGAGCAGTTGCAAGACCTCAAGTTCAAAGCTAGCCTGAGCTACATAGTAAGACTCAACAGAAAAATCACTTCCACTACCAATACCAACCCTAGCTTCTATTTCTATCTGAGCAACCAAATATGAATTCTTACTCTGTATTCTAAGTTTAGTCTCTTGAAAATATCCAATATTCCTCAATAAATAAGTACCAACTAAAACGTGTGATTTCAACTTAAGAGTTGAATTTTAGGGTAGGGAATAAGTTCTAAGTCATTGGTGATGGGCAATGAACTAACCCAATCAACTCACACTTGAGTTATTTTTATTTAAAAAATGAAGTAGATGGGAGGTGGGGGAAAATGGTTTTCCTTTTGCTCATTATATGAGCCACTTTGTGGCTAGATAATTTCAGAAGCTTGAGAAATTCTAATCACGTGTACTCAGATAGGATCTTTATCCTGCCTTACACCATCGCCATATGAGGATAGTACAGGGAGAGAGAGGGAGCCTGGTTGCAGCTCAGCAGACACGTACCCCAGCGTGGGTGTTTCTTAAAGATGGCACCAGATGTGCTGGAGAGTTGGTGACAACGCAGCCGCCTTCACAACCCTTCGCGTCATGAGAGTTCCCACATGGTGCTTTAACAAAGCTATGTTCCAGAAGGGCATTTCCCTGCCTGAAGCCTTTCCTCAGGAAACCGTCACCCTTAAGTGTAGGTCTCTCTCTGCCTGACATTCAAGGTCCATTAATATTTGGTTCCTTTTACAGTCTCATCTGTCAACAACCCCTTGCATTAAGCATCCGTCCTGGTCACACCGAGACCATGGAAATCTCTCCAAAAGAAAGAAGCAATTAGCAACTCATAGAAAAAGGAAGGTCTATGCAAGAAAGTGTGGAGGGTGGTCATCTGCTGCTTGGCTTGGAAGGAAAGAGAAATTGAAACCAGAACCAAAGTTCCATGCACCACATAATCATAACTACATGACCGATGGCTGTTTATTAAAAAAATGATTATACTAATTAGGAGGCATTGTGGGAAGAAGAACAGTAAGAGAGCAGGTGGTATGGGAATCATCTTCCCTTATACAAAATTAACAAATCGTGTTTATAGCGGGGAGATGACACAGACCACAATGATGGGAATCAGAATTGATGCCTCCTGGGGAAAGAGACCTGAGAGAGAAGGGGTTAGGTCAAGGGCTCTTCTTTTTCTATTGTAAACCTTTGAGAGAAATACAGCTTGTAAAATTTTGTATGCAGGTCACTTTTACTTACAAATAACCGCAAGAAAAAAGGTTGTCCTAAGTTAGAGAAGCCGAGCTTCAACACTAGGTTTCATGTTAATGGCACAGTTGGGGCCAGTGGTTCTCAACCTATGGGTCGCGACCCCTTTTGGCATGGAATGACCTTTTCACAGGGGTCATCTAAGACCATTGGAAAATACAGATATCCACAGTATGATTCATAACAGTAATACAATTGCAGTTATGAAGTAACAACAAAAATAACTGCATGGTGTTGGTCACCACAATCTGAGGAACTGTATTAATGGGTCACAGCATGAGGAAGGTTGAGAACCACTGCTCTGAGCAAAGCCACAGTAAACAGAGGGGCAGGGCAGTGGTTTACAGAGGAAGAGAAGCATTCCAGTGCTGCAGTGAACACCAGTGATTGGGAGATCATGTGGAATCCCTTTCTGACGTGAGCTTGAAGGCTTTGCAAACGTGTGCCTGCATGGCCTGGCAGAAGATAATTCTATGGTTTGGAGGACCAAAAGTTAAAACCTTGGTGATACTGTACACTTTTGACACACGTCTTATAAAGCACTGACATTCACCAAAAGACTTAGTTTTTTGACTAAGACTTTCTACCATTAAACTCATCTTTGCTCGCTGTGCACTAACGTTTAGTGCCGTCCATGCGTGAGCAGGATGCTGAAATTCCCTCAGTGACAACTGGATTCCTTGGCTGTGGGACTGGAGCTTGTTTCTGATGAATTATCTGCTTGTAAGCATTGCCGCTACTAGAATGGGGATTGATTGAACGTGGAAGAAGTCATTTCCTCACTGCCCCGTGCCTTTTTTTTTTTTTTTTTTTTTTTTTTAGTGCTTTATTTGCTTTGTCTACATGGATTGTATGACAATTTATTCCCCATTTATTTTTTTTTTTAAGGAAAGAACCGGTGATGTATTACTTGTATATTAGAAAAAAAACAAACAACATCTGTCAGGAAAGCATCTGCCTCCATGCCACCTCTTTCCTCATCCTTCTACTGAAGGTAACCAGGCAAGCATGGGGAATGTGAGAAGATGATCGGCAAGAGATGGCAGCAGGGGGAAAGTTGAAACAGATCCAAGTTAATGATCTCTTGAAGGAATAGGATTTGAATAGAGGGTTATATACTCTGAGGGGCTTTGTTATAGGAGCCTTTGCTCCAAACCTAGGTGGGATGGGTGTCCCATCTAGGTAGAGGCTGGATGCTCATGTCCAGGATGCTCTCTACACCAGATATGTGTATGGCTGACACCCATGCTTAATTCCTGTTAAGCTAAAGAGCTCTTTGCAACTTCTCAATAATTAAAAACCTGATAAAGCAAAAATAATTAAAGCAACATAGAAATTGCTCCAAAATCTATAAAGAGACTCACTTAACACATTCACTAGCACTGAAAGATATCCTGAGAGCTAGGAGAGATGTCTCCAGCATAAGGACCTGAGTTTGAGTCCCCAGCACCTAGGTAAAAAGGCGAGCATGGCTAAGCATGCCTGTAATCAAAGCAATACGGTGGAGAGCAATAGAAGACATCAGGCCTCTTGCTCTGGCATTCCCATGTGTGAACATACTCACATATGCATCATATACAACACACATACAAATACTTTAAAAACCTGAGTATACATAGGGCTGGGGATACAGTTCAGCTGACAGAGTCCTTGAGGAACACTCACTAACCCCTGGGTCAGATATCCAGCACCGCATAAAACTGTGCATGGTGGTGGATGCCAAAGGAGTGGGAGAATCAGCAGTTTAAGGCCATTCTCTGAAATGTAGGACGTTTAGAGCTGGACTGGGCTAAATAAGACACGGTTAGATGGTTGTGGATAGGCAGGGGAGAGGCTTGGGGGAACTGGAACAGAAAGATCAGACAGAGAGGGAGAGGAAAGAGGGGGCCAAGTGAAGGAATGTGAGAGGGACAGATAAAACAAAGGACCATTTGAAGAATCATATGAAAACCTAACACAGTGAGGCCTCTTGAAATATATACATATACAACAGAAATCTAAATTGGAATCCCCAAATAGCAGGGATACAAAGCCCCAAGTAGATATCTTTACCACCAAGTGAAACCTCCAGTGCTGGGACTGGGTTACAACTGAGTTGTTGGCCGAAGGAGGCCCATGGGAACCTCTAAACAACCTAGGCTCTTGCCTGGGATATTGGTTGTTTTCCATAAATGAATGGTGAGACCCAAGTGCTGAAAACAAGATGAAGCTGTTGAGCTGGCGCCTACCTGAAGCCTTCATTCCCATTGATTTGTGTTCATGGTATAGGAAGGTACACTGTGCAGTACCAGAGGAGAAAGGCAACTCTCACCCCAGCTACAAACCCCGAGGTCTACAACAGTGATCTGCAAAATACACTGGTGCAATAGCGGCACAAAAGTTATAAGAGTAACCAACCACTATGTGATTGAAATTAAGCCCCTCTGTAATGGAACCCATGCTTGATACAGCCTGAGTGATTAAGATTTTGAGACTAGATAGGGTGTGGACGTAGGGAAATACCAAAAACTACTGTTCTGCTAAAGGAACATAACAATAAAATGACTCTTAATGACATTCTGTTATACGCATAGACTAGAGAAGCTCCTTCTGCAGTACATAGAAATAAATCGAGAGACCCATAACCAGATAATGTGCAGAAAGTGAGCGATCAATTCCCTTCCCTCAGGGCTCTGGGGAACTCTGCAGAAGAGGAGATGGAAAGATTGTAAGAGCTGGTGCGGAAGGAAGACAGCAAAGAAAGAAAGCCTTCAAGACACAAGGAGACTGATGCACGTATGAACTCACAGGGACCGTGGCAGCATGCACAGGCCTGCACAGGTCTGAGCTGAGGTCCTAGTGTGAGAGGGGTTAGAAGACACAAGCCCCATCCCTAACCCAGAAGCTACTGCCAATTGATAACCACTCACAAAGGAAATTTTAGCTTTCTCCAGTGGAGTCTCACTGGGTATGCAAACCACACTGGATGGGAGGCCCCATGCCCAGCAATAGATGGCCAACACAGAACAAACTCAATGGTATTTTGATCTCACAATGCTTTGTTCTTACAGATCTTTTGCTTGTGGTTTCTGGCTTTGTTTTTGTGGGTTTTCTCTGTCTGAACATGTTTGTGTTTCAGCATCTGGATGTGTTTCTTGTGCTTTTTCTTTGGCTTCTTTTCTGTTTGTTTGTTTTGTCTTAGTCTGATTTGTTCGTTTTTAATCTTACCTTATTATTATTATTTAGATGCCTGCTCGTATTCTAATGAGAAAGAGAGAGAAAGGATGCGGATTTGGATAGAACGGAGAAGTGGGGAGGATCTGGGAAGAGTTTGGGGAGGGGAAACAATCAGAAGGGACTATATGAAAAAAAAATCTACTTAAAAAAAGTACAAAAGAAAGAAAACTAGAAAAGGACTGTACCTTGGAATGCACAAGCATGGAGGTTACAAATGTAGCTTTGAGATCACATCCAAGTATGAAAGATCACAACTTCCCATTTCCTGGCTGCCTGACAATGCATAACTTTTTGACTATCCTTTCCTTCACAATTAATGGAATTAATTAAGCCTAGCCTATAGGTAGGTAGTATATTATCTCTGGCAGAATTAAGTAAGGACTAAAGAGAGGCCTTCTGCACAGGACAGAACCCCAGGGAGAGAGTGTTGAGTGGGTACAGTGGGTCTAGAAGGAGAACTGGATCCCAATGCAACGTCCAGAGACAGTCTGGTCTCTCTTTGCCCATACAATAGGGACTGAGCATCTGAGGTTGAAGTAGGTTTCCTTTCTCTGCAAGGCACAAGTGCAGGCATCTATAAGAACATGGTGGAGTGTGCCCTGGGTGTCCCCACTATCAGCGCCACAGCTTTCTTTTTATTCTCAGGCACCCTGCCAGTAGACTTCACTCTACAAGGTACAGTCACAAAAATTCAACAAGCACGGCACATCACCCTCCTAGGATCTGCACAATGAACTAGCCCCATGCCTTTCGCCCCTTTTACTTATAACCCAGACTCTTTCGAAGATCGCTAGTGGATTTGCACCTCACTGCCTCCCACCGGGCTGTTCCAGACACTCACGGGGTGAACTCAGCTGTCAGCTGAGGTGGAAATAGGCAGGACAAAGAAACAGCCATCAACCTGCTTCCGTGTGGTAAGTAATTACAGAATCTGCCAAATTACAGTGATTAGGCCTTGCCAAGGAGAAGTTAAAAAAAAAAAAAAAAAAAAAAGTCTTCAGCAACTTTGGAGATGGGAGAGGGAAGAGTTTAATTAACCAGCTCCTTGCTACCATTTTAATCTCTCCCTTGGAAAAACCCACAGGTTCAGGAGGGACAAGAGGGAGTAAGGGCAGAGAAGGACCCAGGGAAATCCTCCTACAATGGTGCTGCCTGGGCCTTTAAAGGGTTCTTGGGGAGTTGGTGATGAAATGAGAGATGGTGGCCTTTATTATGGAAATGCAAGCATTAAGCCAAGCATTGGGGCCCTTGAGGGAAGTGGTAAGGAGGGGTCCAGTTATAACAGTTCCTAAAATCCTGCTGGGGCCAAGCCAAGCCTCAAGTGGCTATAGATTTTCTATTGAAGGATTTATTCTCCTTATGTCAAAAGTTCACTAACCCCAGACTCTGTAATTTGGGTACATAAAAAAAATGTGCTTAAAAAAAAAAAAAAGCCACTGAACATTGAAAACAAAGACTTCTTTGCCATCTATTTTATCAGCAAAGGTTCCTTTGAAGACTAATTAAATTTTGATTTGGGACTGTAGGGCACCAGTGCCGTCCTGGGCTGGGCACAGAGGGATTAAATTTAGAGTGGAATACCTCTGAGCCTCTGCTCTTAGTGGATTTCAGTTTTCTGAGGAGAGCCTTACAGAGAGGGATCCACTAAGAACTAGAGAAGGCCCTGGCAGAGCCCTGGGAAGGAAGTTCTGGCGGATGACTGTGAGCATCTAGGATCCTCCTGCTTAGCCACTAGGCTTAGGAGCTGGTTAACAGTTCCTAATGCTTAATCATGAGGACTGGAGTTCAAATCCCGACATTCATGTTAGGTAGCTCACAAATGCCTCCAGCTCCCTCTGTCTTCAGTGTCTTCCTTCTGTCCTTCTGTCCCCCTGTCCCAGGGTCTTCTAGCCTCCATAGGTCCCTGCACGCACATGTGCACACACACAAAGATACATCATATACACATAAACACAAATTTCAAAAGCAGACAACACGAACGCCTAAAATAAACAAACGCAAAGCTTGTGATCTTGGTCAGCTCCTATACTTTCCCTATGCGTAATTTTTCATATCAATTCAATGAAACAAATTTACTGTAGGTACGCATCGCATGGTTTTAATGTGATGGAAAGATAATTAAGATTCTTAAATGAGAGAGAAACTAACTGATCGACCTTTTGGAAGCTGTTTTGATGACATTATTTTAAACCTCTTTATGGCTCTTACACATAACTTTCCTTGCAGTTGTGAGTTCGCTGTAGTGCAGTGAGGAAGGCAGTAGTGTTGAAGACGATCTTTCAGATACAGGTCATCCCTTCTACACAGAGCTAAGGGTTATTTCTCTGTTGGGTGGGTGTGTTCTTGACAATGGCTTCAGGTCTCTGAAGTCTAGAGCCAGAATCCTTCAGAAGATGAAATTCTGTTCATGGGCCACTGTGGGTCCTCAAAAAAAAAAAAAAAAAAAAAAAAAAGAGCTTCCAAATGTGGCAAATATCACCCTGAAGGCTGGAAGAGCATCCCAGAATGGTGTGGATTTGCGCCCTTTTTTCTGACCGAAGTGATGATTAAAACCAGGCCGCTCGCAAACAACAATTTACCACACTCTGACCGTTCAGAGGCAGGAAGCTGTCAGTAAAAGGTCATCTTTGCGGCCCAGACTGCATATGGTCCAGGGGAAGTTTCCAAATGGTTGTGCTTTGCTTTTGCGGCATTGCCAACAGGATTTAAGAATCCACGGGGCCTCATCTGTTGTTTCTTAAGCAAACAGCTAATGTAATTTGAAATTTCACTTCATCCTTGTGATGGCTGCTAGCAATCCTTCCCCCCAGCATGTTCACTCTCCCTTTCAGGGAGGTCAGGGCACTTTCCCAGAAACCCCCAAAGTGCTGGAGTGTTGTGTGGATTCTTACTGCCTACCAATCACAAAGAAGGTTACAGAGCATGTGGCGAGTAACACCCTGCCTATACCTTCCTAGTACAGCCTGCAAGATTTCTCATTATCTTTCTTCCTTTACTGCAAAGGTTTTGTGGGGTGTGTGTGTGTGTGTGTGTGTGTGTGTGTGTGTGTGTGTGTGTGTGTAATGACTGCACATGCCCATTAATGCATATTTGGAGGCCAGGGGCTGATGACATCAGGTATCTCCTTCTATGGATTTTTGCCTAATTGTTCAAGACAGGATCTCTCACTGAACTGCACTGATTAGCTAAACGGGCTAGACAGGAAGCCTCAACAAGTCCATTTCTTCCTGCCAGGTGCTGGGATTACAGGCGTGACACATCTCTAGTCCCAGACTTTGTGTTATTGCTGGAATCTTTTTTAAAAAAATATTTTTATTTAATTTTTAAAATTTATGTGCATTTGGTGTGAGGGTGTCAGATCTTGGAGTTATAGACAGTTGTGAGCTGCCATGTGGGTGCTGGGAATTGAACCCAGGTCCTTTGGAAGAGCAGACAGTGCTCTTAACCACTGAGCCATCTCTCCAGCCCTATTGCTGGAATCTTAACTCAAGTCCTCCTGCTCATGCAGCCATGCATGTTACCAGATAAAACATCACCCTAGCCCAAAGCCAGCCTTTTTAAAAAAGGCATGCTACCACTGAGTGCTACCAGCATCACTGATGCATGACAAAGGTCACTTGAAGCCTTGAAGGAAGATGCCATATGAAGTGACTATGTGGGACCTATGCTGTCCCATTGTAAAGCACACAGCCTTGGTCTCTGCCCTTCTCCACCTTCACAAAATGAAAGAGATGCAGCGAGAACTCGCACTTGCATCAACATGTCTGATAACCAAGTCAGAGAGAATCACTGGCCATGGAGAGCTCAAGGAAGGTACCACAGGCTTTTGGCAAACTGTCATCTTACTTAATCTCCACAAACCATCCAAGGAGTCAGGGTTGTTGTGCCCCCACTGTATGTGTAAGTGGCTGGCTTTGGGTCCTGATGCTATTAAGGGGTAGGCAACATCATCATTGCAACGGGAGAGTTTTGCTTTTCAAGTCAGACACCCCTGACTAGCTTAACCTTAGTGTGACCTTAAGCAGTGTGGCAGGACCTCTGAACTTCAGTTAAATGATATCAGGATTGTGTTTGCCTAGAAAGCAGGACGTCCTGGGTTCGATTCCCAGCAGTGCTCACCTATAATCTCTTTACTTGAGAGGTGGAGGGCTGACAATCAGAAGTTCAAGGCCATCTTTAGTGAGTTAAGGCTAGCCTAGGCTACATGAGATGTAAATCAATCAATCAATCAATCAATCAATCAATCAATCAATCAATCAGTCTGCCTCTCTGGTTATGGCGAATTTTCTGGAATAACCCTGTAAGGCACCCAGTAGACTGCCTGTCACATGAATAAAGGGCAAATCAGATGGACTTGCCAGACAAGGGGAAGTTCAGCTTAACCAACTGAACTTATCAAAAGCTTCAGTCTTGGCAAAATGAAATGAATAACCTGCAATGCAGACAGACCAAGTAAAACACTTTCCTGAGTCATGGAGGCTCCAGCCCTGGGAGGTCTTAGGCCAGAAGCTCATCAGTTCAGGTATGTTAGTGACAGCCCAATAGGTCCGACACATTTTTTCTACTCACCCTCTGGTGGGAAAATAACTCCGTGAAAACACCAAAGGTGTGTGTGTGTGTGTGTGTATGTGTGTGTGTGTGTGTGTGTGTGTGTGTGAAGTGTCTGAGAAAAATGGCAAAAAAATATAACCAATACCCAGCTTGCCTCACTGGGAGGAGTGGTTGGGCAAGTTAAGTCTAGAAACCCTCTAGCTCCTGCGCTCCTCGTTTGCACAAAGGGACATGGTAAGATGCACATCACAACATTACTGGGCTTGGGTTTCCGTATCTTTGCCATCAAAGAGGTGAGTGAGTCTCCCTGGAGAGACAAGAGCATAGGAATGTAGCCCCTGGTTTCAGGGCATCAAGTGCCCACTACAGACAGCACTTACATAAAGTGGGGCTGCAGCTGGCCATGGCAGAGGCCTCTGTCTGAGTCTGGGATAAGGGCTTAAATAAACATAGGTTATTCATTTCATTTCTCTTCTGGAAAGTGAGACTTGTTTTCCTCATCTGTATGAGAGGGGGAGGGGTCATACTCTCCTCAGAGGGGAGAGGGGAGAAAGAAAAGCAAGCTACTGCCAAGAAGCTACCCAGCCCCTGAACCTAGCTGGGGTGCGGTGAACGTCAGCAGTTACTATTATAATACAGGTTTGAGGGTTAACACGCCAATGAACTCAACATATTATTATTATTCCTCTTCTGGTATCTACTTCATAGACCTTCAATTAAGGCACAATTAACGATTAGCTGAGGTTGCAAGGTTGGCTGCCCACATTTGCTTTCTTCGTTGGTCTTCTGTGCTCCTTGTAACTTTTATCCAAGCCTCAGGCAAGACATAAAAAAAAAAAAAACAAAAAACAACACTATCCAAACACCTGGCCCTGCTAAAGACAGATGCAATTTTGCAACAGACAAAGAGTGTTGCTGTGGATTCACTCAGTTATAGTCTCAGAGGTATTACGGAGACTGGGCAGCTACTGAGGAAGCCGGGCTGCAGAGGGTGGCAGTTCCAGCTGGCTTCTGAGGTGCCAGGGACATGACTGGGTGTGGTTCAGTGTATACAGACCCCTCTTCCTGTAGTACAGGGTAGGAAGTACCTACCTGGGAACAAGAAGAAGCACACATGTGAGTCCCCTGCACCCTGGCCATGCTTGGGAGGAGGTCGGGGCCTTACTGCGGGCTATTCCCACCTACCAACTGGCAGCTGGAGTCTAAAATCCCTTCATAGGAAAAGGGGAGGGCTTTGGATCTGCTTGCCCAGCTCCTAGTACCTGGCACAGTAACCTCACTTCTGACTCTGAGAAATACTTCTGGGAAGGAGAAAAAGACAGTCATAACTTAGGCAAGGCAAGGGCAGAACCTTTGCCAGTGAAGGGAGCCAGGCACGGCTCTTCATGGTGAACCCAGGGACCCTAGGGGATGTTGCTGAAGGAGCCTCAGCACAAAGACCCATCCGGCACCTTTACCCAGACTCCTCCACATAATCCTACCAAAGACAGGGAACCTGAACCCTGAGACAAAGGCACTAAAAAACCCCTGGACCCTTCTCTCATTGCTTTGTCATATGGTGAATACAGGATTCCTACAAATCAGCAATCATCTGGGCTCTGTAACAGACTCCATGTTTTGGGGCCCTCGAAAGGACTTCCTAGGCCTCCATTTCTTTACCTTTTGGAGGCTGACCTAGAAGAGCTGGGGGGCCCCTTCCCTCTGCTCATGTTGTGACTGAGTCAACCCTGCAGTGGGGACAGCTGGGTGGGGCCCATCGCAAAGCGCTCTGCCTGCTTCCCAAGGTGACTTGCACACAATGGCTTCGCATGAGGTCCAATTACACATACTCGGGGATCCAGCCATTACCTCGAGCACACTCACCCGATCTGCTTTTATATGAGTTCATAAAGTAGGCGGCGGGAGATGTGTTAATAGCTTTCATGAGGTGCTATGGCCCGAGATCAGGAGATGATATGAATTATGCTTTGTTAAAGCCTATTTTATTCTCCTGGGAGGAAGAAGCCAGACATACTCTCTGCAGATTATTTTGCCTTAGTTTTTTTTTTTTTTTTTTTTTTTGGAGACGAGGAAGTTTTGATTTACTGTGAGGAGGGGATTGTGTCTCATGGGCTGCCCTTATTTTGGTGTTATTTTTGTATCTCCGTGCACTTTGTGAGTGAGGAAGCATGTGACTTGTAAGAGTTCCTTGAAGCCTTGGAAAGCAGGAAGGGGAAGGTGGGAGCTAAACGCCTATTAAGTTCTAGGCACCTTTAAACTCCCTGCGAGTGGAGCTGTTGTACCTGCCCACTTTATAGGTGAGGAAACGGACTCAGAGAAATAGGATCCTTGGCCTGAAGCTAATGAGCCGAGCAAATGTGTTTAATTACATAGTTAGCATGCTTTGTTCAATTGTGTGTGTGAGTGTGTGTATGTGTGTGTATGTATGTGTGTGAGTGTGAGCATGTGTATGTGAGTGTATGAGTGTGTGTGTGTGTGTGTGTGTGTGTGTGTGTGTGTGTGTGTGTGTTTATAAAAAATAAAACCAGAAAAACAATGCTGAGTGCTGAACAAGAATTCTGGAGCTCGGGTGAAAGGCAGCTATCTGGTCCACGGAAACACACAGGACAAACTCCCACATATTGCTCAGAAAGTTCAGAGGCATCACTGTGTCCTTGCACAGTGTCATTACATAGATTGTGACAAATATACTCACACTAACACACGGTGGAAAAGTTTTTGATGGGAACCATCCCTTTGGCAAAGAATGCCATACTTCCAAATTCCAGAGAAAGACATACTTCAAGACAATTGTTAACATATTTTAATAATCCTGTCTGGGGAGTTGAAGGAGCTGAACTCCCTACCGTTGCCGAAGGGAACCACAGAGAACCAGTCACCCAGTGACCTGGAGGCGGCACTTGCTCCCCTGAGACGGTGGGGGTAGTGCATCCGTTGCATCTCTAAGGCTCCTCTGAGCTAAAGTTCTGGGATTCCATCTGTAAAATCCACTTAACCCAACAGCTCACTGCCTGGTGAAGGACAAATGAGGTGTTGCGGGGCTGCCTTGCAAGTTTCATGTGCTCAGTTCATCTCCTTCAGCTAGGAGGTGAGTTCCTGGAGGGCTGGAATGTGTGTAGCGTCTGGCGCCCAGCACATGCCCCCCCACCCCCCAACTGTGAGGTTAACTTGAAGAGTGGGTGACAGGAGGACCTTATCACTCCTGGTGCAATCTCAAGAAAATAAACTTAGGAGCCAGAAAGAAAAAAATGGAAATCTTAATATAGCATCATTCCAAGCCTTGTTTTCCTCATTTATAAATTGGGAGCAATAACGGTTTCCTCACAGAGTTGTTTACTGCTTATTATTATTGCCAAGTTAAGTATTTTTATTGAAAGGAAGGTGAAAGAGAGAGAATAAATAAAAACCTTAAAGGGTGCAATTAGCTCTGTAATGAATAGGTTTATTAGGCCAATGGCAGCTGCGTAGATGTACCTGTGTTCACTTGATACGCAGTTTCGGAGGGGCAAGCGCTAATCACTGGAAAGCGATCGTCTCTTAGAGACTAGGGAACATTGCAGCCTCCGTGCCGCATGGTACTCTCCACAGCTGTTGGAGGCAGGGATTGCCTTTGGCATTCTCAAGATCAGAACAGCGAAGTTCAGAGAAGTTAGCTGGCCTGCTAACATCAAACACATGGTAGAGGCCAGTAGAAGCGACAAGACCAGAGGGCTCGACGCACTGCAGTGCAAGCAGAAGGCTTAATGAGCCACAATGCAAGACCTCCAAAACATAAGCCTTGCCGTAACCACCCTGCCCTTGCCTGTCACCGGGTAGTGTGTGAGAGTGAGCAGGCAAGCGGGGGAGAGGAGGTACCACCCAACTGATTAGAGCCCACAGGTCAAAATCAAGATGGAGAGAAGAGGGAACCAGAAACTGCTATGTATTTTTACTCACATGTAAAGATCGGTTCGTTAGGAAAATGACATCTAAAGGACCCTAAAAATCCACTTCCCTTCTATGGGAATTATGTTTCATCATTGTAACTTTTTAAAAATTAGGTTGGAAATGTGGCCCGGGCCATCCCCGACACAACTGTTCACAAACCTGCTAAAGAGTGTTTGGTGCATGAAGAACAGCGACCCCAGGCATTCCTAAACCTTGGGGCTCAGAGACCAGAGGAAGAAGGAAAGAGTCATATGGACTCTGTCCTCCTTCCACCTGGAAATGACATCCAATAGTAGTTAGGTTTGCAGAACTTAGGTGTGACTGTGCCACCAACGCAGGCATGGTGGTGTCTCACTTGATGCAAGTGCTGTGAGAAGTTCCCAGTCTGAAAACAACAAGGTGGGTAGCTCCTAAGGAATGGCCTCAGAGGTGGACTGCTAGCCTCATATAAGCACACACAACAACAGCCTCATATAAGCACACACACTAACAGCATCATATAAGCACACACACTAA
>OU015752.1:112748112-112784287 GCA_907169655.1 Acomys percivali | reverse complement strand
CACACACACACACACACACACACACACACACACACACACACACACACCATAGCCAAAGAATCCCACACTCTCCCTTACGGATCAAAAATAAGAAAACCTGATCAAAATATAAGTGAAATTTGGTTGTGTTTTGTTGGTCTCTCTTAATCTAGAGATGCTTCACAGCTAGCCAAATACCCAAAGTTCCTCTTTTTTATGGTACAGACTTCCTAAACAGTCCAGCCTCTTGCTTTGCAGTCTGCCCAGCACTACGGATGGCCTGGTTGTGTTCTCATGTCAGCATTAGGTTCACCATCTTTGGTGAGCCCATGGGCGGTGTGACCGGCTGCTGAGTCCATCTCTTCTTACATTTCTTTCTCTTGCCTTTCTTCTCTTCTTGTCTGGCTCTTGTAATGCTGCTGGACCTTGGGCCTTGTATGGACAAGCGCTCTACTGCGAAGCCCCAGCCGCAACCCCTGAGCTTCTTATGGCATTGCCCATAGCCAGCTCTACCATTGAGCTCCGTTGGACACTGGGTCCTTGATAGAATTAGGTCCCTACACAGTTCCTCCCTTTGTAATTAGAAAGCAGTATATGACACAGCACCAGCTCTATGAGGCTGTCATCTAAACTGCCTCAGCTCTCCCTTTGCCATCCATCTTTCTGAAAGGTCAGCCTCCATGCCCTGAAAACACTCGAGTCATGGTCTGCAGTAGCCTGCCAGGTGCCAAGGTCAATAGGTATTTTCACATTTGCTTCCCCCAACCCCCAGCTTCTTAAATTTCTCTTTAATTGGACTTAAACACCTAAAGATTTAACATACTACTAGTTAGTGTGTGTGTGTGTGTGTGTGTATGCCTTCTTGATTCCTTAGCATGGTTAAACATTGATGCTCAGGCCCCTTTTAGCTCAGTGTCTGGTACTCTATAAATAGCCCATGTATCTTCGTAGAATGAATGAATGAATGAATGAATGAACGAACGAGTGAGTGAATGAATGAGCAAATGAGCGAGCGGACAAATACAGCTGGACTGAGAAGGCTAGGCTCTGAGCCCTGGCTCCCAGTCTTCAAACAGAGGATACGTTTAGTTTTCCGATTTTGAAAAAAGAAAAGCCTAATATTAAAATTCATTCATTAAATAGGATCTTAGTCAGATGTTAATGTAGGGGGAGTTGGGCGGGGCTGAGCCTTGAGGCCAATAACTTGCTTCGCTGGAGAAGTGTTTCCCGGAAGGAGGAAAGGGCCGTGCTGCCAGGGGAGAAAGCAGAACTGGAATCTGCTGTAAAAGGAGCAGCTGGAATCTCGTCCGTCTGTCTGTCTGTCTGTCTGGGCTGGCTAGGTATGGGCCCCATGCAGGATGGCACATTAGCCGGTTCCCCTTTCATCCCTTGTCACAACAGTACTCTTTGATGAGGCTCCGCATTGTCCCAGGCCTTCTCCTGCTGGGCTGTGAGCACCTCTGGCTGGTGAGCAGAGGGGACAGAGGGCTCCTGTGCTGGGAGGGACTCAGGGCCAGGCCAGATGAGTGATGACCTGAGAAGCCAGCCCATTGTCCTGGCTGTAAGGGGCCCCTGCCCCCTTGCCATTAACTCACCTCAGGATAAAGGCCATCACCAGCTCAGACAAATAAGCGGCTCAGCCAGACCTCATGCATCATCTTGTCACCCACACAGGGGCTCAACAGGGGTGCCTTAAAGCCGAGAGCACTGGAGTGCAGCTCAGCAACTTCCATTCAGCGGGCTTCTGATCAGGGCCCAGGGATTGGTGCCAAAATGCACACGCAGCTTTGCCCTCCAGACAAGGGGCCTAGAAAGGAAACCTCTGATCTGCTTCGGAGGTTCCCCTAGATCCTGTGGCTTCCTAAGGGGGCTGTCAAGAAAGGAGGACAAAGGTTGTTAGATGACCAAACAAGGGACGCAATGGGGCAAGAAGAGACTGGGTTGAAAGGCCAGGCGCACTAGCGGGGGAGGGGGTGCTGCAGCTTGCCACTGCTGTCTGTGTGACCCTGAAGACTGTTGTATCTCTCCGTGGCTTAGTTAGCCCAATACACAGAACCATAACAATGTCTACAGTTAAAATTTTCCTTTTCAGACTTGACACGAGCTGGGTGCTTTGCTAACGCTCCTCACATGGCGTTCTAACACCAGGAAAAGGAGGAAACTCAGATGTTTGGTCATTTGCTAATCATAGCTAATACAGTAATGAATCCATACTGCACATCTCCTTTTCTAGAACCTTCTGGTCTCTTGGCAGATTCATTGGCGATGTGGGTGTGGGTGGGGCGGAAAAGGCAAAGTACCTAGCATGGCAGCCATGTCCCCGAGGAGCTTGGTGATGGGACCTGCTTTTTTGCCACACAATCTGAGTGTGACTTCAAGCTCTGCTCAGTTCCTTGGTGGGTGGGCTCCAACATGAGTTGGGTACAGGGTGCGGAGTACAGGGTGTGGGGTAGCACCCCTGCCTTCAGATGGCACTGTTTACTCCATCCTTTCATCAACCCTAGGAAAATAGAGTTTGCCAGAGAGCTGCCCAAGAGAAGGAAGAAGACAGAGTAGGCGTGGGCCTTGACAGTGGACCTATTATACTAGCTCTTACTCCACAGACATGAAGAGAACCCTGCCTCCCTTTAAGAGTTCCAGGGGACCTCAGTGTCTCTTTCACCTAGCTGCTCATAGAGGACAGGGGTGTGGTTCAGACCAGAGCTTGCATCGTAGCAAAGAACCCTACAGCACACACCAGGAAGAGACTCTTCTGTGGATGAAACACTTTTAGACCCCAGCACGAAGCTGCGGGTATCTGTCTGCCTATGTAGGCAACTGCCATGCAACACACTAAAGTCAGGCCAACCACCGGCAAGAATATATACGAAACAGGGATCTTCCCAGTTTGCATGGAACCTATGTAGCTCTGCCCTCTGTGAACTCCCTTTGGTGTCCTCACTGGTGCCTGCCTGCTTTGGGCTGAGCTGTTGAAGTTAAGTAGTTCGTATCTCAGAGCCTGTGAGGCTCTTCTCCACAGCCAAACAAACCCTAGCACATAGCACATAGTTTATAAAGCCCTAGGCACACAGTTTGTCCTTGATCATGATATGCTCAATTGAAATGTGTCTGAAGGCTACACAAGCTGCTTTCTGGGCACAGGGGAAGCTGTCTTCAGAAACAGGTAAACACTGGACGGAGGGATGGAGGGATGGGCTTTCATTTGTAGGAGTGAGGCCTTGAGCCACCAAGATTGGGTGTGGGAGGCATCACTGTAGTTGAAGGGAAGGATGGGAGGGAGGCAGCAAGTCTGAAAGGATGCTACTGCAATGGGAGGGAGGCAGCAAGCCTGAGAGGGATGCTCCTGTAATGGTTCAGGGCATGAATATACTAGGAAGCACTACGAGCAAATAGGTAGGAAGCATCTCAGCTTTTCATTTCTTTCCAGGGTGACAGCAGATAGGTGATCAAACATCAGTTTAGATACAATAACCATTCACCCTGAAAAAAAAAACCCTCTATTTGTTTCTAATAAGTAGGAGATGAGGCCATGGGGAGAGCAGAGGGTATAGAGCACACTGACTATAGCCTGTTCTTCTTTTGAGACAGCTCTCGGCTATCGTCCTTAGTTCCCTTTCACAGATGGCCACCGGGCGATGCAGGAGAGTGCCCTAGGTCACACAGGGAATGGGGAGCAGAAACTTGTTCTGCATAGGGTGTGTACCTCAGAGAACTTCCTCTGGAGCACTGAAAGAGAAGTTTCTGGAAGTATAAATAGACATACTACTATCATGAGCTGTTGCTACAGCTTTCCAGACTTATTTAGAGAAACATGATCTACCAGGAGAGAGGGAAGGGGCATAAATGAATTACCAGCCAGTTTCCTTTCCTTTCAACTCCATAGGGAAGGCCGCTGGCCAGAAGGAAAAGGCATCATGATGCCACACCAGTGGGGACCAGGACCAGTGTAGAAACTATGGCTAGCAATTCAGCAATGGTGTTGTTCTTAAGACCCTTACACTCTCTTTGCTTAGCTGCTGTCTTGGGCTCCCTCCTTCCATCCCAAGCTGAAATCTTCGGAAGACACCAGGATGGGTGGTGGGTGGGTAGGTGGGTGGGTGGGTGGTGGGCTGCCAGTTGAGGACTCCTGGGCAGAGTTATCAATTGCTGTGGCTCTTCTAAGCCTGGAGGGGACGGGGTGACAGGATTTGCCTTCTTTCCAGGATGTCTGGACCCTTCTGTACTACAGAGGGGCGAGAAGAAAACCAACATTCACCCAGCATCTCTTATAGAGGAAACAGCTTGTTTTCTCATTTGCACAGCAATCTTGTGAAACAAATACATCTGACAGAAGAAGAGCTAGGACAAGAAGAGGTTGAACAGACTCCATATGGCCACCCCTCACAGCAGAGATCTATGCACACCCCCGCTCCAATCCATCTTTCCTTACCCCGGTTCCACATCATGCCATGTCTGGTTCTTCTGGCCTTGTAAAGCAAAGAGATTTAAAAAAAAAAAAAAAAAGCTGTTGAATCTCAAACACCTACATAAATAATGGCAGTTCAGAGGAAGCCACATGGTTTCCTGGTCCACACTGGGAGCCATTAACCAGTAATGGGGGATCCAGCTGAGCTCAAAGCACCCAGCTCAGACCTGATGACAGGGGCAGAGGGCCAGAGACAGACTGGGAGGGTGGGAACAGAAGGCCTGCAAAGACCAAGCGTAAGAGAGGGAAGAAGACTGGGTGCTTGGGAGCAGCCAGAGACATTTATTCTCAAGGTGGGAAGGCTGCGCGGGGTGGCACAAAATGCCTAGACAGTGGTCTAGAAAACGCTGCAGAGCTCTGCCCCTGTCTTCAGCGTCTGCTGAGAACAGCCGCTAAGTATTTCTCCCATGGTGAGGGCTTCCTTCTTCAATCCTTTTCATGAACTGATGGAGGAAATCTCAGCTTGGTACCCAATGTGTGTTTTAACAGTCAACACTTGCCAATGTCTCTGCTCCGCAGCCTTGAGCAGGCATGCCCTACCTGCTCCCATTGTGTTTATTTTGACAGTTAGCTTCTATTTATGGCCAATCATACACTTGCCATATGGCAACGGAATTGTGGCACCACTACACAATTCCCTCTTAAAACAAGGAAATTCAGTTAAATTCAAAAAACGACTGGGGGAAAGGGACAGTATAAAGAACACAAAAAAAGGTATCCGTGAGCATGAGTCACTGTGACTCTACACTGTGACAGGGACACAGAAACAAGCAAGGCCTGGAAAACGTTGATTGAGTCTGATTCTCTCACTGCCCAGACCGGAAAGACAAGACTCCTCCTGCAGGGTGGCACAGAAACGTCAGGGACAGGCAGAGGGGTCATGCAGGTGTTGTCTTGATTTGCAGTCCCCTCACTAGTGGAAGTCCATGCCAGCTTTGGGTCTGGGCAGTGCCATCAGCTAAGGTTTATAACTGGGAAGCAAGCTTTGCCAATGGCAGTGTGCTTCAAGGGCTGGACTAACTGTCATACAAGTCAAATGGACCCAAAGCTGCTCTCCGCCAGCACACAGTGCTCGTCTAGTCCTAAGCTCAGCCATCCTTGAGGCTCTGGATCTAAACGTGAAGCTGCATGGATCTTAGCAGGCTTTGGGGAAGAGGTCTGCCGAGGGTTAGTTATGCTGACTTCCTCACTCTCCCTGACCTCCTTCCCGGCTCCTCCTCTTCCACAGCTTGGGTACCCAGCTGACAGGAGATACTCTCAGATGTGGTCTGCTGTAAGTGAGGACTCTACAGGTCCAGCCACCGACCTATCAACAGGAGCCCAAGGCTCTTTCCAGATGGGAAAAAGTCAGAACGCATGGCTGATATGCTTCCTCATGGGGCGGCCTCGGAGGCCTGCGATCCAAACAGGCCACACGTTGAACTATTTTTGTACTTTTTAATACAACTGCATTTGGGGAAATGAGTGGAAAAGGAATGGCAGAGGCTGCATTCTAGTCATGTGAGTGACCAATTAGAGGCCACCCCCGCTCCACTGCCCCAGTTCTCCCAGGACACTGGGCTACATTAATTCAAAGTGTGACTTGCTTATTTTGCAGGGTCAAGGAGAAGCCTTACCTCCTAGAAAGCCAAAGTGGCAATTAGATTATAGTCACCAGAGTTTGCCCGAGGTAATGCATGAAAAAGGGCTTTGTAAACTACATAAAATAGAAGTGACCCTGTTGAGGGCTTCCCCGCTGCCCCCAATTAGGGGGCATAATAGTTTGTTCCTTGTGGGGGGGCATAGGTGAGCCCTGGTCTAGTTAAGGAGGCACCTGGCAGAGGACAAAGAACATAGGAGCTGAGGCCATACTGGACCCTGACTGTACCGGGGCCAGCCCTCTTTCTGGGACTGTACATGGCCCTGTGGCCTGGCTCAGTGTGCTGCCCCTGGGTATGGTTGCGTGTCACAGGTAAGGGGGTGCTAGTGAGAAGAAAGAAGTGCGGACATTAACTGATCTTATTTTTTAGTATAGTTGTGGCTTT
Organism: Acomys percivali; assembly: GCA_907169655.1. Taxonomy (NCBI): domain Eukaryota; kingdom Metazoa; phylum Chordata; class Mammalia; order Rodentia; family Muridae; genus Acomys; species Acomys percivali. Next base: position 112,777,819 of record OU015752.1, on the reverse strand, counting down.
TCAAGATTGAAGTGAGGAGCCAGGCACAGTCAAAGCTGGCCTCCCCAAACTCAGAACTGGGCCAAGAAATGAAACAGAGGTAGGACAGGACTGTGTTCTGAAGGCGGCACTGAGCACCCAAACTTCACTGTTTCGGGAAAGGCAGCTCAGCCAGTAACATGCTCGCCCCACAAGCACGAGGACCTGAGCTTGGTTTCCAGCACCCACACACAAAGCTCAGTGTTACTGTGGACACTTAACAGTCACAGTGCCAGGGAGGCAGAGACAGGGGGACCCCTGGTACTCAGTGACTAGCCAGAAACACCTAACTGGTGAGTCCCAAGTCAAAGAAAGAAGAAAACATTGCTAAGGGTGATGTCCCAAGTTGTCTTCGAAGCATACATGCACTGCACGTGCACACAAATGCCCACACACCTTAAACAACAACAGCACCCTTGAAGCTGAGAATGAGTGTGAGCATGGGTAGCCATGCCTGTGATCCTAACACTCGGGAGGCTGGCATAGGGGGATCACAATTTCAAAGCCAACCTGAAAAACATAGTAACGCCATGTCTCAGAAAACCAAACCAAGCTGAACTAAACCACAACAGCCAGCCAACCAACCAACCAACCAACCAACCAGTCAATCTTGTTTGGTTGTCAAATCTGTCTTGAATTGACATGAGGCCTGGCGTTTATCTGTCTGTCTGTCTGTCTCTCTCTCTCTCCATTTATTCCCACTAGTATAAACTATCTGTATGCTTTACTGCAGAGATGGTGATATTCTTGGTGATGGGAGGAGTTTCAGGATAAGTACAGAGTGCGTCCTCTCAGTGAAATCTGAAAACACTGGAATCTGCAAGGCATGTGGTTCCACGTGCTCGTTTATTTCATAAGATCTTTCTGCTTATGGCAGTCTTCACCTTCATCTCTCTGAACAAAGTCCACCAACACTTAACATGTCATCGGGGATGAATGAAGAAAGGAAGGTTTCGACTTGTCTTCCTAGCAGGAGTAAGGCGCACGAATCGGCTTCCCCTCACAGCTTGTGTCACAGGATTTTTTTTTTAAACCAACAAGTGTCTTTTGATGCAAGAGTCGAAAGAAGCAGTGGACAGAACTGGCAGGAGAGCTTTACACAGCCCAGCAGACTTTCGCCCTGGGAACGCATCAAGCAGTCAGACCCAAGTCCTGGGACTGCCATGGGTTCCAAGAAATTCATAGCGATAGAAGAAAAACAACCTGGCTGGACACGTCTCTCTGTCATTAGAAGCAGGCATCATTTTGCCTTCTGATCTCACAAGTTGACTTAAAAGGACCCAGCAGACTCTCCTGGGAACCCTGTATAGGTTCTAAATTAAGTTGGATTTTTTTTTTTAAGGAAAACACTTTTTGGAAGGACCTTGTATGCACAGCAGTGTTTCTCATTTAGAAAGAAAAATAAACACCCCTCTGCTAGATTGGAAGTCAAAGCAAAAATAATCCCAGCTGCCTAAGACCTAAGCAAGTCAATGAAAATGCCAAACAGTCTTGCTGCTGGCCAGTGAGGCCTTTCTACCACCGGGCAGGAAGGGCCTGGAGCCTGGGGGAAGCCAAGGACACACGGAGGGTTTTGTTTTGGGGGATCTGCAACAAAATTTCATGTTGAAAATATCTGGTCTGATTCATCTATGAAGCCCTTAAAAGTTCCCATGAAAATATACCACAAAGATTCCATGGTCTGAGGCAGGCCTAGAGTTCAAATCTGAGCCTGTCACTTAGAGGCCCCTTGAGGCAGAGGAGGGAAAAAGGCTCACCTCTCTGGGCTCCTGTTATTCCATGAGATTGAAACAGCTCATAGGGTAGCTAAGAGGAGTCAGTGACTCCCTAAGATAAAGGGGCTTCCCAGTGTTAGGTGCTTCATCAATGTTTGTGAGGTGAGTAACAGGAATCAAACAATCTGGAATTCTTTAAAAAGAAAAAAAAAAAATTCATCCTAGCTCCAGTGGGATTCCTATTATCTTCAGTCTTGCTTTGGATGCAGAAAGACCCAAATTTGGCATTAGAAATAAGACAGAAAGAGAGATCCTGGAGGCAAGTGTGCTTTGGTTTTGAGTCTTTGTCTTCCAGTGGGCCTGTGATTAAGTCACTGCCCTCATCTCTGGGTCTCAGTTTCCCCCAAAGTGAGATGCAAATAAATTGAATCTCAAAGCTGATAACACCTTTAAAGGAAATGTGTGCATACGGAAGGTGCTCATCAGATGCACGGTCTCTCACCCTCCCCTAGGCTTCGGGAAGCCCTCCACAGTCTTCTCAAGGCTCTTCAGCTCCTGACCCTGTTAAGCCCTACCTCCAAGTTCCCAAAGCCCCCTGGATTCAGAATTTAGATTAGCACAATGGATGAAACACTGTTGATTCTGGACGTTTCTATGGGGTTAGGACAGGCATCTACTTAAATCCTAAAGCACTTCCTGATCTCCCGGACTGTGACCGGTTGATATTTTGGTGAAATCTTTTCCTATTCACATGGGTGGCTTCTGGACGAGTGCCCTGGGGAGGATTAGGATTGTGTGATGACAGAAAGAGAGACTCCCTCCTCTCTTCTTTTCCCTGGGGACAATGAGCTGCCCGAGAAGCCCCACACTTCTCTCTGCACTTTACACGGGGGATTTCTGCAGGGCACCTCTGAGGCCTCACAGAGCCAGGTTCCAGCACTGGCTGGAGCGGACACAGCTGCTGGTAGTGAGTGACTCCGGGAGGTGGGGGGTGGGGGCGACACAACACAACTAGAAGGCAGCCTGGGCCCTGAGAAGCCTGGTTCCAGGAGGCCAGTTCCTCCCCTAACACCTCTGGAAACCAGTGGAAAGTGAGAAACCTCTGTGCTGTCACGCTCCAGTAGCGGGACCAGCAGCCCGTTGCATTTAAAGTACAGTGGGAATGAAGTCTGGGGCAAAGGGCTGTGAGCCTCCCTGCCTAGGGGTGGCCTCAAGCCTCAGCTTGGTAGCAGAGGGTGGTATATGGAGCTAGGGACGTTTACTACCATCTCTGTCATTTTCTGATCCTGCCCAGGGTCTCTCAGGCTAGCAAAGCTCTCTGTCTCTGTCTTATATCCCCAGTACCCAGCTTTGTCACTTTAAAACTATCACAACCATAGCGGGGCTTCTTTACCTTGCCATGGAGCAGCTGACTGAGAGGGGATGGGGACCTTGCCTAAGATGGCACATTGGGGATCTGGCTTGCTCACTGGGTCATTTACTCACGTATTAAGAGGACACTGCATAAAGAGCATTTGTAAGGCCATTGCCCAAACTGCTGAAAGTGCTGCTGGAATACGGATTACATTAAGAAAGTCACCTTTCACTTTTCTGGATCATCTTGGGTGTAAACAAGCAAAATCAATAAAGGTAATTTCATTTAAAATATATTCACCGCCCTCCTTAAAAATCAAATAAAGCCTTGCAGACATTTACTGGACCCGCTATGCAGAGACTAGCTTATTGTCACCTGCACCAGCAGGACATTCCCATGTTGGGCTTCAAGGCCAGGAAGACAATAGGTTGGGCACAGCAATGGGCTCTCAGGGAACCTACCACCAGAACAGAAGCCAAATGAGGACCCAGACTCTCCTTTCCCACAAGGGACGACACATTTACTAATGATGCTTAGGGTGACACTCTCAGAGCAGAGGCCCCAGGGAAGGAATCCATAGTACGGCAAGGCCCCTGGGAAGCAGGATCACCAAAGAGGAGAACTGAGCAAACAGCTGTAGGCCAAAGGCCTCCTGTGGTCCCTGCACATCAACAAAGTGCTGCTCTGGGTCAGTTGTTAGCAAAGGGATGGATTAAGGACTTTCATCTCTTATCTTCTTTTTTTCCTGCAAGGCTTATATACTCCAGAAATGAATGAAGAACATTATCGTTTATCTATCAATCTATCTATATTTGTTTTGTATATGTGCGCGATTACACACACACACACACAAACACACACACACGTAATTTTTCTTCCTCATTAGGCTCATGATGGTGACTGGCAGAGGCATGATCAGTACCACATGGCACTAATGAAATTAGAATACCTTAGAAGCTGCTCCATCCCTGACAAGATGCCCTGAGGCGAAACAGTGATTTGCCAAGGACAAAGAGCTGGTGGACCACAGAGCTGGGACTCAGGCCTTTCACCCCTACTCCACGGTTTCTTTCAGGATGCTCTGGATCAGAGGAAGCCCCAAAGATATGGGGCTCTGGGGTGGATGTATGCAGGGCCCATGTGCGCATGCTCTGATTAGCTCCTGGAGACGCTCCAGTGGCGTTCACTGTGAAGCCTTTCACATCCTTCCAAGTCAATGCCTATTCTGTGCCCAGAGTCGTAGGTATAAAGGAGTGACAGCAGGCTCCCCAACTCCTACCCAGGACTCTATGTCTACGTCTGCCATCAGTCCAGAACAGTCCTGGCATCAAAGTCTGCCCCACCTGACCAGCTCTTTCCCACCTAGCCAGCGTCCTCTAAGGAAACAGTTTTAGTTCTCTCAGGCAGTGAGGAGACTTCCTCTCAGTCACCCTGTCACCCAGCATGCTAGGCTCCATCCTTCCTTATCACCTTTAGCTGTCTCCCTCTGTTTCTGAGAAGAGAGAGGGGGCCCTCTGGTATTTCTCTCAGGCAGCTGAGTGCTTCGCGGTGTGTGGAGAGCTTTCCCAGAGACACTCTGTATGCCCTCTACAGGGAAGTGGCAGCTGAAGAGATAAGCACTACCATTTACTGAACCCCCACCCCAGACCCTATGATGCTGTTCACTGTGCCCTGAACACCACATTGCCTGCTTTCACATTTGAAGACACTTGGGGGAGTCAATGAGACTTGTTCAAAGCCCCCAGGCCCAGGGCTTTGATTGGGTGTGGAAGTGTCCACCAACCACGCGGCCTCATGTTTCTCTCGATCTCGGGCTCCTTTTTTTTCCGGAATATGGCTTAGAATGCAGTTTCATATAGGCACTTATAAGATTTACTTTACTGTAAGTTATATGTACCTCTGTGTATGGGTAGGCGCACATGTGTACAGATGCCTGAGGAGGCTAACAGCATTAGATTCCCTGGAGCTGGAGTTACAGGTGGTTGGGAGTCACCTGACTCTCGGGTGTTTGGAACCCAGGTCAGAACATCTGAAAGTGCAGCGTACACTACTAAGCACGGGACCATCTCTCTAGCCTATGCAGGCATTCATAAGGGCTTGCCAAACCAATATACACCCTCCCCCGGTGTTTGTGGAAAAAGCCTAATTTCTTTTCTTCCGTTAGAATCGTGAAACTTTGGTGCCATTATTGCGATGACAAGTTCGCTCACACAGTCCTCCCCCTTAAGGAATCGAATCCCCTGAAGAAACATCTTTGAGAAGAGCACTGGCTGCTCCTGGACAGATGGGCATCTCGGGCCAAGTGTGACAGCACATGATCAGGGTGGGGCTCTTTTCGCCACACCCTTCACACCTCTTTTCCTTGAGGAAAGCGGAGGAAAGTGGAGAAAAGGAGCCGAACCATGGGCAGACCATGCAGAAACCCAGCCTTTTTGCCTGTGGCAAGAGTCAGCTCTGCAGCAGCCTGGAACTCCAGGGTAGAGAACTTTGAAAAAACAGCCTCCAGCTTCGGGCAGCGTCTTTTCTCTAAGTTTTCTTATTGTCACCGAGGGGTACTGTAATACTCCTCTCTTGGTAGCCTTGTGAGGAGGAGCTAACGAAGCAACAGGTGGCTGTGCCTGGCTTGGTCGCTTTTTGCACAAAGCAGCAAGCCAATTGGTGCAACAAATCCCACCACCCTCCAGTTTGGGTCTTTCTCTCTGCCTGGTGTTTAGTCTCCTGCACCTCTGTCTCATGCACCTGTCACGGAACAAAGCCTTCTCCGTGGGGGCAGAGACAGGAGCCTGCTACCCCAAGCCCACGGAACCGCCCAGGTCCCTGCCTGCCCACAAGCCCCACCATGCACCAGGCCGCTCCGCCCCTGCAAAGCTGCAAGCGGCCCAAACAGGCATAGCCCACCACAGAAGGAAAAGCAACAATCCATTAAAAGTTAGCAAAAGAGAGGAGCACTTACCGTTTGCCGCGACCCCCAGGCTGGCGGAACCACTTTTAACTAAGAATGAATTAGGGACAAACTCTTCTTCAGAGTCTGAGTCCGGGGTTGGCTGGGCCACACCGTTGCCTAGCAACCGCCTCTGGCTCTCATTGGCCGGAGGGGAGGGGGGCGGGGAGGGGGACTGCTCAATAGGGGTTGATGAAGCAGATGAACAACGCAAGGGAGCACCTGCGGGCCACAAAGACAAACACAGACAGAAAAAAAAAATAATGAAAATCGATTTCGAGGCACACGGGGAAGGGGAAAACGAAATAAAACACGCATCAACGGAGGAGGGGGCTCTGAACGCTATGATCCACTGCACGTGTGGCCTGGGTAGGGACTGTCCCTGTGCAGAGAAAGTTGCTCAGAGCTCCTTCTGAAGAGCAGGGAAGGCCCACAGAAGTGGGACTAGCAAAGACCACCTCGGAAACAGCAGGAGGGTCTTCGTTGTTTAGCCTTTCTTTGACAGAGGCCGGAAAACCGGGAGGTGTCTACTGCTGACTGAGCCTTTTTACAGAACAAGAGGCTGCCCTCTATGAGCTGCAGTGGCCTCTGGTAAAATGAGCAGCCTGGGCTGAGTAAAGGCTGAGCCCCTGCGACCCAGCCATTCTGTGATGTCACTGAACTGAAATGATGTTCTTATTAGTGAGATTTTAATCCAACTTGCCTGAAACAAGTCCTGGGCCTCATAAAAAGGTAGTGAGAGCTGGAAAAAATGACCTAAGGTTCTCCACCTATAGTGGCTTAGAATTTCAGTGCACCAGTGTTTTAGTTTTCTGAGGATCTAACATTTTATGGCTCTTAAATTCTGACATTCTTTGCAAACGTCTTGAAATCAAGAGTTTTAGAAGTCTTACTCACTCCTTTATCCTCAGATCATAAGGTAATGCCAGACTCACTCAAAAAGCGAAAGAGATATTTGCCACATGTTATAATGTAAGAGAGCTGACATACCAGGATCTTTAGGTTCTGATAGTTACATCGATAACACCCTGCTACGTTAGGACACTGGCATTCTGTGAGGTCCAAGAGGCAGAATTTCTGGCTCTGGCTGAATTTCTATGATATTGTGGAGCTAGTGTATAGTTCTAAGGTTACAGCTTTCCACGGTTCCATGAGCAAATTCCCAACTCTTCAGAAGGAGGAGGGGACAGCTTGGGGGGGCATTTATAGTCTTGTCTGTGGAAGATCTTTCCACACATGCAGTACATCAGATGCAAAGGGGCACATAAGCACAAACACAAACAAGAATACAGTACAACACAGGCATCACCTGCCAGCAAGGGCGGTTATTTTCTCACACTTTGGCAGAATATATACAACACAGTCATAAGTGGCCATCTCTGCAAAGGGACTTAACCTCAGGAAGCCCATCCCAGCCCAGCCCAGCCCAGATGGGTCATCGTAACATTAGGAGGATCCTAAGAGGCACAGAACTTCTAAATTCTGGGGGGATACATAACAGAAGCCCCCCTCAGTTCACAGTCACCAAATCCAGCAGTGTTTTATAGATTCCACCACGTTAATTTGTCAACCCCTGAGCTTAGCTACATAACAACGCTTCCTAGAATCGCTTCCCATGGTGACCTTTGGCTGGTTCATTTCAGAGCCTCATCAAGGACGGTGGGGTAGTGGGGAAATCAATGACCAAGGTACATTCTTTGGGTGGTTTTTCATTCTGGGTCTTGGTTTCTTTTATCCAAAACCTTTGGACTATGGTTCAACTGTCCAACCAGTATTGCGGATTCACCATGCGAGCCTTCCTTGGCACACATAGCGGCTACCACTGTAGGGCTGAGCACACCTTTATCTGAACCGGCCTTGCCTCTCCCCCCCCCCCCTCTGATGCCAGTGTTTTCTCTGTTATATTTCAAACATCTGCTAGTGTCTCCAACACTGAAATGTACAATACATCCTGTGGGCATGGTTCACACTTTGAGCGTGCTTCACAAGTTTAACAGAATTGAGGTTTACATCACTGCCTACTATTTTATTAGTTCTACAGTTTTGGTCGGAGGGGGGGAAATGACTTCCATTTGCCCATTTGGAAGCTGTCTACTCCCTGTACACTCTGATTTTTATACGGCTGCTGTGAGCACTATAGATGATCTGTGTGAGTCCCCAGTGTACAAGAGCACATAGGAGGCGAGGGTCAGCGCTCATCCAATGGTTTAGAAAATTGAACAAAGCCATCACATCAGGACCCCTGCTGGCCACTCTACTTTTCTATACCAGGCTGTGTTTATTAAGTACATATGTAGTCATTTCCTCATCTTTTGTTTCTTCAATCTCCAATCAGAACCTCTGATGAGCTGGGCCATAACATGTCAAGATGTTAGAATTTCACCAAAACCAAGAAGCAGACTATGTTGTTTCAGAGTGCTTAGGGCCGGTAGACGTGTCAAGGTTCACCAGCGACACAGTTACAGAGCTAAGTAAAGTATTCTACCTTAAGCTTTTGGGCTCGTGTTCAAACGCAATGCTGTGCATCCCTCATGGCTTCTCGCCTGCCTCTGCTCCCCTGTCTTGGCCATTCTTTGGGTTCTGGGGTCTCTCTGAACACTCATCCCTCACTGAGTTCCCTAACAAAGGGTCAGACCTCAGTAGGTTTGGAAAGTGCCTGTGAGGTACAGACGTTGCTAGAATCGTGCTTGTTACCTTCCTCTCATTCATTGGCAGCCGTTAACCTGCAGTTCTCTCCAGGGTAGAGGTGTCACAGAATAATTTCCCAGTAGTCAAGAAAAAAAATCATAGGAAATATTTGCTTTGTCAATTCACAGATTTCATGTTTCTCTTTAGCCTGTGTTTTAGGATGCACATATCATAACAGCTGGGATGTGTGGATGGAAAGGCATGGCTGTTAACCTTGGGCTTATTTGTTTATTTTTACTAGAGCAGCAGATGTCTGAAAATGTACAGTAAACAATGCTTCGTCCTACAGACATTGTCTACTGTCAGCCTGGAAGATGCAGGGCATAATGGGGAGACCCAGCACTGAACAGCCTGTGGGAAGGTAGGGAAGAGGAGCGTGCACATGGGGCCTTAAGCAAGGCACAGGTAGGACAGCCAGTCAGAATGCCAGTCCTACATAAGGGATGAAAGGCTGGGGTTCATTTCACTTAGGAAGTGAGAAAAATTCCAAGGGGCCATAGAAGGTTACAGTGGACAGAACACGGGGTGAGCACGCTTGGCAGAGGGCAGGGCACTCATACTTAAAGCCCCTTTTTTCCCGCTGCTCTCAGCAATCTATCTACCTAGGCTCACGTCTTGTTGTCTTCAGAGACCTGCAGAGGTGTGCAGGTTGCTTTTGCTCCCCAGGACTAGTCACGTGTCTCTAAGTGTGTGAGCGTGCCCAGCTCCTTGCTCCGCGTCCATCTGGATGGCATCCCTGGAGTGCTATGGAGGTGTCGCCTCCGAGCCTTGCACCTGCTGTTCATTCTCCATGGAGCCTTTGTTCTCTTGCTAACCACCCACTTTGTCTTTGTGGTTCTATCTTATCCTCTGGGCCTAACCTCCTGCGACCTCCTGCAGGAAGGCCTCCCTGATGCTGCTGCCGTCCTAGACTTCACCCCACTGAGGTGCTCCCCTGAACACTCTGGATCCTTTGTGCTGCAGCGTTCTTCTCTCTGGAGTGTTTAGTTGTTTGTGCCCTGCACCAGCCTGCATGGTCTCTCTGTTAACCTACTTTGTATTGGCTGGCTTAGTGTCTCTTCTAAAGGAAGCACTTATCAATATTTGCTAAAGTGAATGGGAGGAAGGACGTTATCTTGATCTCGACTAGCTTTAGGGGTTCAATTCCAGAAAAAGAAAATCAGACTGTAAGAGGAATGTCATGGATGCTGTCCGAGCAGGAAGGTGACAAGCCCAGGTGTGGTCTATAAGCTTACAGTATCTGCTCGGTCACCCAGGTTTTCTTCCGCGTTCACAGTTCAGTAGGATGTCATATGTCAAGATGTCCCTGGGATTGTCTTTAGAGTGGGGCCAGATGTGTGTTTATGTAGCCAATAAGGATGTCTGATTCCTGGGGTTCAGGTATGCCCAGGGGAACCCAGAAGTATAGATGCTGCTACTGTGTTTATGGACAGATGAGATGGTATGGCTGGAATGAACTTTCCCATGGCTCATGCCAACAACCAAAGGGGCCGTAGAAGGGTAGAAAGAGTCATGTCAGTTTCTTGGGTAGGGGGAGGGGGAGGGAGAATGACGATTTTAATTTGAAAAGCTTAGGCAGACAGAGAAGAAACATTTGAACTTTTAATATTAGTTAGACATTTGCTTTTATGACAGTCAGTATGTGTGTGTGTGTGTGTGTGTGTGTGTGTGTATGAAGAACTTACTGTATTAATTAAACATCAGATTGCTCAATTTTTTATAATTTAAATTTTTGTTAATTCTTGTACATATATATATATATATATATATTGTATTTTGAGCATATTTCCCCAGTTCCACCCTACTCTCATTACCCCCCTAGACAATATCACCTCTACTTTCATTGGATGTATACATCTATGACATGTACAGTTTTGGGGACAGGGTCCCAGTGAATCTAGATTTGGATTGGAATAGGTAAGGGTTAGGCCAAGAGGGAGGGAGAGCAGACATCTGCAAGGTTGGGGTAGAAGATGAGGCCGACGTGGCAGAGCTCTTGCTGGAGACCAGCAACGTGTAGATGCCTTAGAGACAGGGTCATTCCCATGTTAAGGCTTAAACAATATAGGGTTAGAGCAATAAAGTCACTTGTCTGTGACCATAGGAGCCGTTAGAAAACCCATAGCTTCAAAGTTCTTATTACTCAATCTTGAGAATGAAATTGATGAACCCTAATTTGGATTCCCAAGGCGGATCTGGGGGAAAGCACAGGCTCAGGGAAAGAGACAAAAAGAAAGCAGAAAGACCGTGGCAAATCCAGGATCAAAGCCAAATTTTACCAGCCAGGTGACATTGTGTGTCATGTCCCATAGTCTCTGTCTTCTCCTTTGAAAACCAGAGCAGCCATAGTGAATACAGTGCTGCTGGGAGTTAATGGCTGGTGGCTCACTGAATGCCTAGCAATCTGCTGGCTCTCAACAGATTGAGTAAAAGCTCAACCAATAATATTGCTCTGTCTGCTGTCTCTCCAAGTAGAGACTGGGAGAAGCGGGTTTTGGAAAGAGGCAGTGGCAGTTCTGCAAGTCTGCCAATGAGACTGTTACAAATTTGTATTATCTGATAATGTAACAAAAGAAGAGGAAAGTATTTGAGAGAAAGCTGTGATATGTGAAGAGATCTCGGCTCAGAGAATCCTGACATCTAAACCATGTGTTTGAATTGATGGTAGTTTTGTTTTGTTTTGTTTTTTAGCGTTTTAAATCCAATGTATATGCCCTCGTGATGTCATAGCACTTGGGTGGCTGAGGTAGTATTGCTGAGTGCAAGGCCACCCTGTCTCAACCACCACAAGCAAAAACAAAGCAAAAACAAACATCATCATCAACAATAACAAAAAGAACCCTGACCTATAACTATAGTACACCAGTTCTTGAAGGAAACCTTTTAGCATTCTGGATTCTGAGAATTATTCTGAGGTAGACTAAAACTATGTGGCATTAGCTGATGGACAAGTTTATTTCCCTCAAAGAAGGGCCATTAACAAGATGAGGCCCCGCCCCCCGCCCCTCAAACACTTCGTTTAGCTTTCCTGAGAAATGCATTTGACTGCCCAAAGGAAATTGTATTGATCAGCGTTTAACCCCATCTAGGCAATGGTAGGGAAATTTTTTGGCATGTGCACAATGTTGAAAAGTGTGAGCCCCTATCTGGACAGTTTCGGTTGTTGCCTGTGGGGGAGGGAGAATCCTGGCAAACTCCCTGGGTCATGAGAAGAGTTTCCTAGTAACCTTTGACCCAGAAGCCCTAAAACATGGAAGACTTCACTCAAAAAAATGGCACCTCATATACATATACAGAACACGACAGAGACTATCTGTGTTGCCTCTTTTCCCTCTTCTCTTCTGGCACCACTTGAATCCCTCCGCCTAGGCTGACTACCTCCCTGTCTTCTCATGAACAGACGTCAGTCATCCAGCTGCCCACAGAACGAATAGGAAGGGGCAGTGACAAGACCTAAGAGGCTGGGGCTAGGATGACAGGGAACTCTACTGCAGCAGCACCAGGTCCTGCATCCTATGCTAGTGAACTGTGTCCATGTCTCCTGCTTGAGCGGGCTTCTCTCCAAGCAGGGACCATGCACTGCCCATCTCCTCCGAGCTGGGGTCCAGCCCAGATCTCACATCAGCAACAAGTTACAAAACTTGTTCCACTGGTTCTTCCCGCACTGATTCCATCTCATTCCTTTTCAAAGGGCTGAATATATACGAATCTAGTGACCATCTGGTCTGGCTTGTGGCAGGGGTTGGAGGTAGGCGGCTCCAATTTGAACTTGCTGTTCTGCACTGATCAATAGTGTCACTCTATTATCATTAAGGGCCTTATTTGGATAGGGTATTATGTGGTCATGCTGTTGTAAGGCAATGGAGTATATATAGACCGAGTTCCGCATCAGAGGCTGTGCCCATGGAGCAGGAGGCGACTGTTCTGAGCAGTGTCCAACAGAGCATCTCACATCCTGGCATTCCCCTCACATTTCACTTGAACTAAAACCCCTTAAGCTTCTTTCCTGGTCCCAGATTCCAAACGATGGAAGCAAGAGCAGTCCACACTTCCTGGTGTTGTTCAGAAGATTAAAGGGGGCAAGGAAAAAGATGCAGGACAGAAATGATCTCAGTCACAATAGGAAACGAGATTCTTCCAGCACAGACGAGGCTCCTAAGACCCTTATAGAAGGCACAAGTTTGGATAAATGTATTAGAAACAAAGGTTAACTAAAAGTGAAAAAATATCTCTTTACAATGTCTTCACTGTGTGAACGATTTTAAATTAGAGTATGGTTTTACGTCTTTAATCTACTGTACAGTGATGTTCTGGGGAGAAAGCTCAGTGTGTAGAGGTCCTTGCCGTCCAGCCTGACAACCTGCACTTAACCACCAGAGCTCGCATGATGGAAGGGGGAAAGGCCTCCTGAGACTGTCATTTGATCTCCATATGCAAGCACTGGCAGATGTGCACTGCCAAATAAATAACAAATAAAGACATAACAAATTCTGCAATGAGCATATATAGTTCTTTTCATACTTTTAACCTGCTGTTTTAAAACTTCAGAGAAAATGGAAACATAAGCATGAAAATATATACTGAAACTAGTAATATAGCTAGGTGTAAGCTAATTTTTAACTAAGCAATCCCACTTCTAGAAACTTATATAAAAATGACTTTTGAAAGATACTTAAGGGGGGTTGGAGAGATGGCTCAGAGGTTAGGAGCGCTGCCTGCTCTTCCAAAGGTCCCGAGTTCAATTCCTAGCAACCACATGGTGGCTCACAGCCATCTATAATGTGATCTGATGTCCTCTTCTAGTGTGCAGGAGTACATGGAGGCAGAGCACTGTATACATAATAAATAAATAAATAAATAAATAAATCTTTTTTAAAAAGAAAAAGAACTTGTGTTGTTTCAAAAAGAAAAAAAGAAAAAATAATAAAAAAAGAAAGATACTTAAGGATGTTCTTAGCACATAACAGTAAAAAGTAAAACTTTAAAGAAGTTTCTAAAGAAGGTTAAGCATCTTTAATTTTAAAAGCAAGTGGATAGCTTTATAAAGTAAGACACAGAAATTCAGTGCCAGGATAGACAGATAAAGCCTGTAAACTGTGCTTGTAAGCAGCAATTAGAAAAACAGGATGGAAACTGCATGAAGGCTCTTTTAACCCTTACACACACACACACACACACACACACACACACACACGCACACGCACACGCACACGCACACGCACACACATACAGAGAGAGAGAGAGAGAGCACAAAAATGTTTATATCAGTTATGTTCAGACAATAGAATTATGAAGTTTAATTTTATATTTCCTTCCTTCCTTCCTTCCTTCCTTCCTTCCTTCCTTCCTTCCTTCCTTCCTCCCTCCCTCCCTCCCTCCCTTCCTTCATTCTTTCCTCTCATCCTTCCTTCCTAACCCCCTATTCCCTCTCTCCCTCTTCTCCTCTCCTCTTCTTGTGTGGTTTCTGTGAGACAGGTCTCGCTCCATAGCCCACACTTGCCTGGGACTCACTATGCGACACACACTGGCTTCAAACTCAAACTTCTGTCATTTTTCCTGCTTTAGCCTTGCTGGGATCACAGACATGAGCCACCGTGCTTGGTTTCTTCACTGCCCATTCTTTTCAAAGAACAAATTCAATGATGAGATTTGAAAACAAACAAACAACCAAAAGTTATTTTAAAGGGACAGAAATCCAACTCAGGCTACAGTTCTCGCCCTGGAGCCCTGCTGAGAGGAACCAGGTAAGAACAACAGCCTGCAAGTCCCAAGCTCAGGCTGAGCAGTGCAACCTAGGAAATCTGTGGGTCTCAGGCCTCTGCCCCCACAGTACTTGTTTTCAGAAGCAAGCCCTGGTCATCTGTCTCTGTGACTTATGCTGGGAAAATGGTCTTTGGAGACAGGTCACAGTAAATTACTCAGGCTTAAGGCATTTGATCTCCTCTCCTCCTCACATTTCCCAGGGAGGTTTTTCTTTTCTTTTTTCTCTCCCCCCACCCCCAACTCATGAAGAACATAGTTCTGCTTTCATGAGCTTGCCCAAGGAGTAGTTTCATCCTCCACACTGAGAAGATAGCCCTGGGGTCCACCTGATCTTCACGTAGGGATGGACAATCTGTCAGTTAGTACGCCGTGTGGCACAGCAATCTCTGATGAAGGCATTCATTTATTTTACATGATCTCTGTTTTGTTTGGCAAATAATTCATGTGCCATACAAGCCACCCATTTCAAGCACACCACTCAGTGGCATTGAACATAGTCACAGAGCGGTGGGACCATTACCAGAATCCATCTTAGAATGTTTGCGTTACCCACAAGGAAGGGCCATAGCCATCTCCGGATTCCTCCAGAGCCTGTTGCTTGGGGCAATCATAGATCTGATCTCCGTCCTCATGGTTTTGTGTAGTCTGGGTTTTTCAATGATGTGAAATCATATATTCTGGGCTCCTTAGTGACTGGCTTCTTTCACCGAACGTGTCTTTAAAATGTACTCACATTTCCCTGTGTTGCCAGATAGCACTGCATTGGCTGGGTAAGTGACATTTGATCATTCACATATAAACCTCACTTGTTTCCCTTCTTGGCTACTATAGTTGGCTGCTAACATCTTTCACATGAGATTTTGCACAAGGAGTATGTTTTCACTTCCTTTGGATAAGCTAGATTGGGTGCTGTTCTAGTTAGCTTTGTCAAATTGGCACAGCCTCGGCAGCAGAGTCTCTTGAGAGTGTCACCTGAGAAATCTCTCAGATCAGATAAACCTGTGGGCGTGTTGGGGGAGGCTGTATCGATTGTTAATTAGTAGAGAAGGGACCAGCCCACTGTGGGTGGTATCATCCCTTGGGCAGGTGGTCCTGGCCTATGTAAGAGAGCTAGCATAGCATGAACTTGATCAAGGCCGGGAGCATCATTTCTCCATGGTTTCTGCTGGACTTCACTGGCTCTTGAGTTCCCTGCTTAGAGGCAATGCTTTGGGATAACAAACAGGCATGGCTTCCCTCCATAGACTGAACCCGTCGGTTAAAATAAGCCCTTTCCTCCAAAAGTTGTTTTTGTCAGAGTAATTTATTGCAGCAACAGGAAGGAAATTAGAACATATGGCAACTCCATGTTTCACCTTTTAAGGAAGTGTCAGGTCACTTTCCGAAGTGGCTGCATCATGCTACGTTCCCACTAACAGTCTACTTCTCCAGATCCTTGCCAACACTTGTTATTACCTTCCTTTCTGACTGCAGCTATTGTGGTGGGTTTGATTTGCATCTCCCCTACAGTGAAACTGATGGGCTTTCAATGAGCTTACTGACCACTTGAGCATCTTCTTTGGAGAAATTTCTCATTGGTTTCTTCTTGGCTTCTTTGTACCTATTTTTAAGTTGAGTTATTTGCTTTTCTTTTTAAATTTATTTTTATTTTTCATAAAACTCAGTTGCAACCCTGACGTCTTCCTCAAACAAGTTTGTTGATGTTATTTTTTATAAAACAGCATTTGCTTCTCTTAGCTTATTTCTTAACCCGGCTATCACACAAATAATTGAGACTCTTTTATAATACAAGGCTTCACAACACAATCTTGAGCAGTTTAAGTCTGTTCTTAACTCTCTAAGCTATTTTGTCTTGCTCCCAGCAAACATCCCAGCGATGCTTGCACTATGTAGCTTCCTTGGCTCCAGCTCCCTCCTCCTGATCTTCCTTGGACCTCTACCCATGGCTCAATCCCATGCTTCGTCTCCTAACACCTCCTCCCTTGGCTGGCAGGAAGTCCAGCCCTATTCTCTCCCCTGCTCATCAATTGGCTGTAAACTGCTTTGTTGACATAAGAGGGGGAGCAGAGTTTATACAACATTTAGACAGGAATTCATAATTTAAACTACACTATAGCCTTATACCTACACAAGTTATTTTGTGTCTGCTTTGCCAGGCACTCTTCTGAGAATTACTGCCAGGGAAAGAAGGGCAGATCCTCGCCTTCTGAAAAGTCTCATTCTAGTAGAAGAGAAAATTAATAATCTATAAAGCAAATATCTACATGGAAGACAATCAAGTAGGGGTAAACAATATGAAGGGATGGTAAATGAGCTGAAGGCCAAGTGTGACGTGGCGGGTGTGTTGTTTTAGCAGTGTGGTAAGAGGTGGTCTCCCTGAGGAAGTGACTGTTAAAGTAACTGAAATATGGCCCATTCAATATTTGGGGATTGCCTCTGCTTTAGGCAGAGAACCCAGCAATGTCAACCCCTTGCAGCAGGATTGTGGCCACTTGAGGTACAGTAAGGAAGCTAACTTAGATGGATGGAATTAATAAGGAGAGTACTACAGAATATGCTGGAGACTTTTCCAGGGGCCAGGTTAATAGATGGTTAAATTCTGCAACTAAGGTCACCAGGCATGTGTGCCTTTTGACTCATGTCCTCCCCAGGATGGGGATGGATCTTATTCATTGCCTGTGCATCCAGCCAACATAGTGATTCTACACATAGCTGGAGTCTGTTACATGCTAAAGTGGATCCCATTCCAAGTTAGAGGAGTGGACCCCATTCTGTGTTAGAGTGGATCACAACTTACTGAGCTCCTAATGAAAATAGCACCGAGCTGTGATAGTATTTACAGTTTACACACGAGCTTCACATTTGTCCACACCTCTGCTCTAACCCCATCCTTCTCCCTTTATGCATAGGGGGACTGAAGACAGATGATGTGATTTGTGCAAGGACACACAATTCCAGTTACAAGGGGGATAAATGAGACTCTAGCTTAGAGGAGGTTCGGTGGGTAAGATCTAGACTTAAAACTTAGACTTTGGGCAGGTAGCTTCATCTTTTAAAAACATAGCATGTCAAGATCTGGTCCTACTCAACATGGGACTCATAACAACAACAACAACAAAAACCACACACACACACAACACACACACACACATTCACCAGGTAATCATTCTCTCTCTCCCCTCCCTTCCCCCTCCCTTCCCCCTCCCCCCTCTTACTCTCCCCACATGGCCAACCACATCCACACCCCACGGCAGTTCTGTGGAGGGTCTTAACGGGATTGTAGACAAAACAAAAAGCAGCCCTCACCCTGGAGCAACCCAGACCTCCAGAACGCAGGAGACAGCATGCATCACAGGACCAGGAGAGGCAGGAGTACAGAGGAAGGGAAGAGTGGTGAAGGGGGCACTGACAGCACAGTGATGGCAGTGGCTCTAAGGCCCAAGTCACAGCCACAGCCTCAGGCTTCCTGCAGGCTTTTGCGCCCTTTGCTGGAGGGGTACATGAAGCCTTATCTAGGTCTCTGGAGGCTAGAACTGAGCTAGGGCAGAAGGCCACTTTCCGTGGAATGTGGGAGAAAAGGAAGACGCGAGGCCATCTGCCTGATCGCTCTTTGTCAAAATTTGCTGGCAAATGGGACCAAAGAGCCACTGAAATTGATGGCACTCCACACTGTCAGGGAGGCTTGCTTGGACAGCCTAACTCCTGCACTGTGATGTGATTAAGAAAGTGCTTCCCAAACAGCTGCTCAGAATAATTTCTTACTTCCTGGGGCTGTAGCTCCAGATATTTACCTTCTCCCATTCAATTTACACAGCTGCAGCATTCGAGTCCTCATAACCGGGGGGAAGAGCATAACCTGACTGCCAGGCCAGCTTGCTACAGGCTACTCAGATGCTGGAGAGTGGCAAGAGATGTGGACCACCGGCAAAGAGCCAGTTGCTGGAGGGTAGTGTGCTTACAGACAGTAACTGAGCCCCTACTATGTGACCAGCTCTGTGGACGCCTTTTTATATGAATCATTACCTTCAATCCACATACCCTGCCTAAAGGTGTCAGGCTCTCTTCAGCTGATACATATAGAATGGGATCCTCAAGCAGGGTGCTCAAGGTTACTCGGCTGATGGGTGCCAGGCTGGGCTGTGGACCGTACTCTGATGCACCCTAAGTTCACACTCTTCAGCTAGCTTGGCCAGCAAGCTCCAAGGACCTGCCTGTCTCCACCTCTTCAACGCTGGGATTATAAGCATGCCCTGCTATGTACAGCAGTGGGCTTTTAAATGTGTGCTCTGGAAGCTCAAACTTAGGTCCCCATGCTTTTAAGTCAAGGACTTTATCTACCGAGCATCTCCCTGGCCCCTTTCACCCATCTTTTATTAGGCAGCAGAAGAGCTCAAAAACATGCAAAAATCAAGCCACTTTCTCACACTTGTGAACTGGAGAGGTGCGCAGCTGGGCCTCCACCCTAGACCCTGAAGTCAGAAGTTCGCTGCAGAATCATGCTCTGTGCTCCTTGAGGGCTTAGAAAGGGAGCTAGGGATGAACATAGCCAGCGAATTGGGGTGAAAACCAACCAGGAAACAGAGCGCATATAAAAATAAAGCCACTGCTATAGACTTATCAGCTGCATTGTTTTCTAAATCACTATGATATTTCAATCAAAGGTTTTAAAAAAGTAGCAGAGCGCAATGCTTGGTGAAGGCTGGCATTCAGTGAGAGGCATGTCTTTGAGTGGCTTTTTCCTGCTAAATGGACTAATTTGAAACAGCTTGCCCTGGGTGTGCTCACCAGGCCACAGCCTCTCGCTCCCACTAGACGTCTGTAGCGATTCTTGCAATGTAGAGGGAAGGAAGAGAACAAACATGAGAAGAGCCAAGAGCTCCATAAATTCCACTCCTCCTGTCACTTCACATCATTTTGGAAAATGAAGAGAAACATTTAGGGCCAGAGAGGACAGGTAGCGAAATGACTGCCTCCTCTTGTCTCCCAGTGACTCTGTCTCACTCCGGGTAGAGCTGTCCTCAGAGGGACGTTCTCAGAAAGGATTCCCTGAGCAAGTTATAAGAACAAATGAGATGAAAAAACAAACAAACAAAAAAACAACAAAAACAAAGCAAAACAACAAAAAAATAGACTTGCTTTTTACTCTAAACTGCACCGTGTTCAGAAAGGAGCTTTTGTGTGAGAAGGACATTTACCACTCACTTCCAGTGCACTGGGTAACTCTCCTGGGCACTTTAGGTGTGCTTTGCCAGACAGCCTTAACAAAAGCCGTTAGTCCCTCCTCAACAAATACTATTCAAATCTGAAAATCAAGATGTTGGCAGGGCCAGAGCATCCTTCCTCACTGCTGTGACAGAATATCTGACGAAGGCAACTTAAGAAAGGGAGGGTTTACTTTTATTCATAGGATTTGTTTGTTTGTTTTTGTTTTTTCAAGACAGAGTTTCTCTGTGTAGCCTTGGCTGTCCTGGACTCACTTTGTAGATCTGGCTGGCTTTGAACTTACGGCGATCTGCCTCTGCCTCCCTGAGAGCTGGGATTAAAGGCGTGCGCCACCGTACCTGGTTACTGATTCATAGTTTGAAGAGTCAGTCATGATAGGAATGTGATGGCAGCAGGGACATGAGGTGGCTGCTCACTTGGTACCCAGGCAGGAAGCAGGGAGGTGGGTGTGGGTACTCAGCTTACTTTATCCTTTTGGTCAGCCCAGTGCAAGGACCCATGCTGCTCACCTTTAGGGTGCGTCTTCCAACTACAATAACTCAATTTACAGATTTCATCACAGACGCACCCAGAGATTTGTCTCCAGGGTGGTTCCAGATCCTCTCGAGGTGACTGTCAACAGTAACCTCCACAGCCAGCCTCCGAAGCATGTAGGGGCTCCCGCCCGGCATTAGGTTAAGCATTTGGCATTCCTTGACTCACAGAAACATGACTAGAGCATCTCACTTTGCTGTCTGTCATAGGATGATGCTCTTCCTATGTGTCTCTGTCTTTACATGGCATCTGGCTACAAGACAACTGGTCCTATTGAATTAGGGTCCCACACTCTCCAGGATGACCTCCTCTCAGCCAACTGTAGTTACAGTGGCCTGAGTTTTAGATAGTCATTTGCTCAGCCACTGGAGGCTAGGATTTCATCCTTTCTAGTTTTGTGAAGATGTGGGGTGATGGAGACCTCAATTTAACCCCCTGGTGGTGCTTCTAACATAGAACCTTCTTTGGTGGAAAGGAAGGTTGAGGGACAGATCTATAGTGATAAATCATAAATCAAATCTAGATCTTCCCACAATGCCCAACAGGTGTCTTCCATAATTTCCTGCCTTGCTAATAGGGGGTTTGCTCAGCTGTGGCCACTCACATGTAAAGGCTTTCCATGTACACCTCTGTGAGATAAGTGTTATCCCCGTCTTACTGCTGAAGAGACTGAGCTCCAGGACATTAGAAAAGACTGTGCACCCTCGTTTCTTCTATGGTCTCACTAAGAGATCAATGGCACCAGAAATGGACCATGAATTCAACACAGTTGAAGTGATCCTCAAGGCTTTCTGCCCATCTTAACACTGTAAACATGATTGGGGGGGGGGCGGGCGTTAAGGGTTTAAATACTTATGATTCTTTTAACCAAGAAAGGTTACTCTGGAGATAGACAAGTTTATAGTTTGTTTTGGAAGCTGAGGGCGCAGGGCAGACCACTACAGACATTCTGGTCACATCTTACTTCCTGGGTATCAGAGCCGCAGCCTGACTAGCAAAGCTGTGTCTTGCTTTCTGGAGGGCAGAGCACAGGGAGATGCTGTTACACAAAGCTTCTTGCTGCCTTTGGGCAGATCCTAAAGAATGGTGTTCCTTGACCACTTGCAAGGACTCCATAGGCCTTGGCTTTTATGTGGCTGGGGAAATGAGGGAAGAAAAAGGGACCTGCAGGGTAGGAAGTGCATTCATGATGATTCTTTGTGCCGAAAGCAGAGAATCGGGTGGCCGGAGAGGCAGGGCTGTGCATATAGAACAGTTCTGTGTGAACTGCCTTAAGTCCTTGGGCAAGCCAGAGAATGCAAGTACCAGCTACAGGAGATGCTTAAGTCTCTTTTCTGGAGAATTCTTCTACACATGGGTCATGCCCAGACTGTTCTTCAGAGTTCCACAACTGCTCTAACCAACACTCTAGTGGACCTGTGAACTTAGCTTGGGATCTTACCTGTCTTTGCGAAGTCAAGCTAATGCAGATTAAGTCAATTTCCTATAATGCTCTGAGGCTACACAGGCCCTTAACTCATGGAGGACTCAGTGTCTATGGAGTCTGATGTTTTTTGCAGAAGCCTAGTGGTGAACTCTGAGGGGGTCAGGCTAAGGACACAGAGGGACACAGATATGTCCTAAGTGAGCATGTGTATTCTGCATGTGTACAAGGTGGCTTTGTCAATGTCCCAGGCAGAAAGAGGTGCATATGCTGAGTCCCAAAGGTAGGAAAGAACACACTAGTGTTAAGGAGAAATGGGAAGAGGAGAGTGTGTCTGGAGAAGAGGTAGGGAGGGGCCTACAGATGAGTAGAGAGAGAGCTGGGATCTAGGAAAACTTTCTGTACAATTTTGCCTGCCTTTCCTTCTTTGCCTGTAGACCCAACGGCAGCATGAGAATCGAGTCACCAAAGTTCCCTGAAGCTGCAAATGAACATGTGACAAGGCTACAGTCTGAGCTCTCCTAATGCCCCAGTAATAAAGCTGGCAAGATTGATTCCCACCATTCTGCGAGCCCCGAGCCTGTCTCTCCGAGTTCTTCTTTATTACCCCCATTTAGCAGATGAGAAGAAGGAGGTTCAGGAAGGTTAAGTGACTACATTCTGAAAGTCTATGATTTTCTGAAGGAAGCCGCCCTCAAGTGTTCTGCCTGAATAACCGAATCCTTTGCTCTCAGGAGGAATTTTATGCAGTGGAGGGGAAAAAAAATGACTCGTTAATCACAACAATGATCACAGTGGCTACTATCGATCTCATACTTTCTCCTTAGCAGACACTCTATCACACTGTGTGGAAGACACATATCCAGTTTTTAAGCCCCACAACAATCTGATGAGGCAGTTACTTATACTATTCTCACTTCAGGAGATGAGGAGGCTCCTGTTTACAGTGCTCAATCAGCCAGGGCAAGGGCGTGTGGCCAGCCCGGCAGAGAAAAGACCAAAGGTGACTCCAAATGACTGAGGACCCGGTGCCGGAGCAGCCAGTCACTCCTCTCTGAAGCTTACAAATAGAAGGGCTCTTATAGACAAATTGTATGGGATGTACACAAACAGGAAACACAGTCTGGAGCAGCCTCGCCTTGCAGCCAGAGCACGAAGCCTGAGGTTACCTGGCTGGTTTAAATCTGTTTCCCAGAGCTTCAGCCACAGAACTGGGGCAGTGTCAGTACCTGCCTCACAGGCTCGTACAGGACTCAAGTGTTGACCCAAAAACTCCATTTGAGCATTCGTGGCCACTTGTTTCCTGTTCTGCACCAGGCATTATACCTGATGTGCCTTATCCCTGATTCTCACAGGAACCAGGGAAGTGAATTTTGTGTTCCTATTTGGCAAAGAAATACATTTAGAAAGGTGCTGTGTGCACAAAGCTATGAAGCACAGGGACTGCACAAAACTGGACTGGAGTCCATGATGGTCTGATTCTCAAGCCCACGTTGTTTCCCGCAGTGACGTCTTTATGCACGCAGTGTTACAGAGAGCACCGTCAGCCATGATGGTGAAGTTCTCGGCATGTTATTTGTGTGTATGGGCCTGTGTGCGTATGTGTGTGTATGCTCATGTGTGGATGTGTGTTTATGTACAGGTGTTGGGTATGTGTGCTTGTGTGTGAATGTGTGTGTGTGTGTGTGTGTGTGTATGCGTGGGTGTGGTGAGGGGGACAAAGCATGACAAGCAAAGGAGCAGAGGCAGGAGAAGCACGGAAGAGTGCATTCAGGCATCAGCTATTGTTCTGTAATAGAAATGTAATTATTTCATAAGGACAGCAACAACTCATCCCTGTTGCAGGAAACCCTTTCACACCATTATCTCATTGCATCCCATAATGGCCCTGCAGGTGGGGGAGGGCAGCTAATCACATTATGCTTTGCTTGTAGAAGCCTCTCTTGGTTGCCTACCAATACCCATTTGCCCTCGTTAACATCATCTTGACTCTGTTTGGCGGGCCAGGTCTCTGTTACTTGCCTCCATTGCTTTATTTTGGCTGGCTAATTACAGTGTGTCCATTCGCCTCTTGAGAGTATGAACATGGGTCAGTTGACATAAGGAGAAGCTTGGGGTCCTCCAGATGTTGAGCTGTCTGCATATAATGCTCAGGACTGCAGTAGCAGAGGCCAAGAAGCTGCGCTGAGCTTTGATAAACCATGCCTGGAGATGCTTTGCCTTAGAACACCTTGCTAAGTGAAATAATGAAGGACTGAGTTATAATAATGGTTACAAGTGAGCTGAGCTTGGCTTTTGTATGATTTCCCACCTTTCTTTGGAAAGTTGGGAAGATTAATCTCCACTATCATTTTGGCTGGATTTACAACCACTTGGGAGGCACACTTCCGGGTGAACCTCTGAGGATGTTTTCAGAGAGGTCTCACTGAGGACACACCTACCCTGAATGTGGGTGGTACCATCCCATGCGCTGGGGTCCAAGACTGAACACAAATAGAGACAGGAAAAAGCCAGCTGCAGACTAGCGTTCATCTTTCTGATTTCTGACTGTGAAGACAGTGTGACCAGCCATCTCACAGTCCCACCACTGTGCACATCACAGACTCTATTCTCTGAAACCATGAGTCAAAAATAAAACCCAAAGCTGGGCGTGGTAGCGCACTCCTTTTATCCCAGCACTCAGAAGGCAGAGGCAGGTGGATCGCTGTGAGTTTGATGCCAGCCTGGTCTACAAAGTGAGTGTAGGACAGCCAAGGCTATACAGAGAAACCTTGTCTTGAAAAAACAAAACAACTCCCCCAGCCCTTTTCCTTAAGTTGATTCTATTAGGTGTATCGTCATAGTAACAAGGAAACTAACATAGCATTCCTAAAAGTCTACTCCCACTACTTCAGCTTTTCATAATTATTTTTGAGTCACAGCCTATGCTAAGTGCAGCTCTGGGGCTCTGCATTTCCTGGTTAGTATTTCATGCCAGGCACAAGGAACTTGTGGTGGCGAATGAATCCTTTGCTTTCTTGGTACTTCTAGCAGGGACTCTTGGATGCCTCGTCTCCCTACATCTCAGACCCACTAAGACCTTTGATTCCTATAAGAACCAGTGGCACGGAGTAATCCTATTAGGGCTAAAGCCACAGTCAGAAGTCTCGCGCCTTGGGCTCCTTCTTCCTGCCGGCTGGCTTCTGTGATGGCAAAAGGGTGGTACGCAGCTGTAAACCTTGACTTCCTCTCAGAGGGTCCCATAGCTGGTCTCGGTGTCATCGTGTCTCAGGCGGTCAAGCAGGGCCCTTCGCTCAGCGCTCCTCAACACCCCCATAGAGCCTACAGCTTGAAGGCTGCTCGTACTTGCTGGAGAACATCTCACTGTCAGTTTTCCACCCAGCCACCCAGCCAGCCCTGAGCTTGTGTATTTCCTAAAGAAGGGCTTGTCCAAAATGCAACAGATAGCTCCCTGTGTCAGAAGTGATTTCCTGAGGCCCAGCTGAGCCATCCCAGATGCGGGAGTGCCCATCGGTGCTAATGCCTGCCGCTGCCGCCGCTGCTTTTTGAACAGTTGTCATTCTATGATGAAGCCTCTGCAAACAGCTTGCATTAAAGGCAGGCTGAGGGCTGTCCTCGCTGACCTCTGTAGAAGGTCCCCATGGCTGTGCTCACAGTTACTGACTACTCACAGGAACTTGCTGTCCTGACCTCTCTGGCTTTTGTGTGGACTTTTCTTCTGACGTGATAACCTTTCCAATGTCTGTTTGGAAAGTATACGTCAAATACCATATCCTTGGGAAGAGGAGGGAGAACGCACCCCCTTAAGCAGGTGGTGAATATAGGCTGTCAGGGTCTCACATCTCATTCATATTGTTGAAGCACTCATTTACCTACTGGGTATTCATTCATTCATTCAACAAGTACTTCTTGAAAGCCACACATAGCAATCCCTGGGGCTATACCAGTGGTATTATCCTATGGAAACTCACAGACTCATGAAATGTTCACTATTATATTTTGCATGTTCCCAGAAAGGCTCCCGTTTGGTAGTGCTGCTAAGAAGTGATGGGATCACAAGGGTATTAATCGTATCAATGGTTTGATCTATTGATGCGTTTATACTGAATGGACCATTAGAAGGGGGGCCTGGTTAGAGGCAACAAGTCATTGAGGGAATATCTTTAAAAAGTGCATATCTTGCCTGCTGCTGGTCCCTTCCTGTCTATCAGTCTGCCAGGTGGTGAGCAGTTCTGTGCCATCGTCCTCTCTCTGCAATGATGCTCTGCCTTACCATAGTGGACCAGAGGAATCATGGGCTAAAACCTATGAAACTTTGAGCCCACATACATCTTTCCTTTTTCTAATTGTTTCTTTGTATGTGTGTGTGTCTGTCACAAAAACCAAGCTAGGGATCGCTGTGTGTTATGTGTATGTTATTTGATGATGCACCTGCCTGAGACATTTCACAGGTGAGGGCAACCCATGCCGAAGTCCAGTTCAATGGAACGGCACCCTTTCTCTGTGTTTCCATTCTGCCATCCATTCTATCTGCAGCCAGGAAGGAGCTGAGGCCTCCTCTGTGTCAGCACTAAGGATGCAGGAGGCTGAATCAGTCAGGAGCTTTGCACAACCTGAGCCTGGTGGAGGGGAGGCATCACGCTCAGGAGGTTAATCACCCTAGGAGATGAATTTGAATACCTTCTGCTCACCCTGTACAGCCACCCCCACACCTGCTATAGAGATTTTTGTGGCCACATTCTTATTAAGGACAATCTCCTGTGCTTTGAGGCTATGGCAGGAGCCACAATGGGTAAATGCAGTAGAAGTTCAGGTCAGGAGTTGGAGCCTCAGCTCTTGGCAACATTCTCTGTGTCTTGGGCAAATCCAAGATATCTCATCAGGACTAGGCTCTCCCAGCCATCAAAGAGTTCTCAGGGAGTTCTAAAAGAAATGGATAACCATATACCCATCAACTGTCATGTGGAAGGGATTCTAACAGTGGGGGATGGGGAAAGCAAAGCCAGGACAAAGCCTGCAGGAGTCACTTACATGTTTTTTTCCTATGCCTCTCTAGGTCCCAGGTTTTTCATCTTGGAAATGAGGGGGCCAGGTTTTGAAATAAGGTAGATTTAGATTTAAGTTCAAACTCCACCTCTGACTCTTTGTGACCCATAATAAATGATTTCTCTCTAAGTCTTAGTTTCCTTGTGTTCAAAATGGAGATTTCCACCTCTGCATTGTTATGCTGATGCAAAGCTAGCATATAATCTATGAAGCACAGCATAATAATATTTGGTACTCAGAAAGTACCCAGGAGATTTTGTTTCCCCGTCTCTGAGAGGTTAGGTAACCTCAAGATTAATTATAATCTTGTTTCTTTCCTGTGATGAAGAGGTGGGAATTACATTTGGTTCTTAGGATCTAAGCCTCACTGATGGGCTCAACCTGCAAGATGAAGGAAAACTCACACCCTATTGAAATCTGTGCAGCCACAAATCCAAATTTAAGGCCCAAATCTCATCTCCTATGTCATTGCTGCTGACATGACAAGAAACTCACTGTTCCTTTAGGGGCTGCCTATTCTCATTTCAGTAGGCTCTGACCATCAGAAAGCTATTTTTAAAGAGAGAAGGAAGGAAAAGGAAAATTCTTCCTTCAGATGCATCAGCATAGCATTGCTGCTGCTGTTGCCACTAACACTGCCACTATTGCTGTGGCTGCCATAGCCACTCCCCTTTAGTCACTGTGGCTTCAGTTACCTATGCTCTGCCATGACTCAAAGATATAAATGAAAAACTGTACAAATAAATGACTCCTACAATGTGGGATTCTGGGAAGTGCAATGAAATCTCATGCTAGCCCGCTAGCTCCTCCCCAGGATGAGAAACATCCCTCAATCCATCTTTCCTGCCACTAATAACTTAGTAAGATTCTCAGTTATCAGAATGACTCTGACTTAATACCCCAACACTTGCCTTCCAGTAACTTTTGTTTACTTAATAGTAAGCATTAAACATTCAAATAGTGATAAGACCAGGGCAGATATTAATACAATTGGGGACTGAGGGACAATAAAAAGAATCAATGAAACCTTAAGCCAGTTCTTTGAAAAGATAAGTAAGACTGACAAACTCTTAGCAGACCTGGAACATGTTACTGAAGACCAGGTTACTGAGTGGAGGCCCTGGCCTGCCCCTGGTCTCACCAAAGGAAAGAAGGCAGACGAAAATCAATAAAACTGGAGATGAAACAGCACATTACAATATATGCAAATAAATCCAGAGAGTTCGTAGAGAATTCTTTAGAAAGCTACACTTCAAAAACCCTGGAAAATGAAGAAATGGATAAATTCTGAGACACAGATCACATACCAAAGTAAAACCAAGAAGATACAAACAACTCAAATAGATCTATAATGAGCAATAAGATTTAAGGAATTTTTAGAAGTCTTCCAACAATAGCCCGAGGCTGTACCTCAGTCGGCAGAGTGCTTGCCTAACATGTACAAAGCCCCAGGTTTGATCCCCAGTACCGAATAAAACAGGTATAATGGCTCATGCTTATAATTCCAGAATGTAGGAGATAAAGGCAGGAAGATCAAGGATTTAAGACTAGTCTTGACTAAATAATGAGTTCAAAGCCAGTCTGTGCTACACGAGACTATGACCCTATTTTAAAAATAAAATAATTAAAGAGTTTTCTAATATAGAAAAGCCCAGGAATAGACAGACTAACTACCAAATGCTTTCAAACTGAACATAATTAACACTTTGCACCTCAAATTATTCCACAAAACAGGATGGGAGGGTGCTATTAAATACATTCTACAAAATCAGTATTACCCTAGTACCAAAAACCTATGCTCAATCATGGCTTTATAGGGCACTATAGCAAAACACTAGATGCAAAAATTTGCAACGATAAACTCATTAACTGAGTTCAACAACACATTTATGAATGTCACAGACTGTGACCAAGTCAGTGTTATTGCAGAGATGAAAGAAGATGCAATATATAGCACATATACAAACTCAGAGACAGAAGTGACATTATCATCTTAACAGATGTCTAGATGACCTTTGACAAAGTGCTATACCCTGTGAGAAAAGCCTCGAGGAGATCAGGGGTTAGGGGGACAATCAGCGATTGAGATAGCTCCTAAAATCAAGGCACTTGCTGCCTGAGCCTGACAGCCTGTGTTCAGACCCTGGTTCCCATTGTCAAGGTGGGAGGAGAGAAGAGATTCCATAGAGTAGTCCTCTGTCCTCCATATGTGCACTGTCATGTGTACTCATGCACAACATAGTAATAAAAACTTTTTCTTAAAAAAAAAAAGGAAATTAAAGATTGAACTACCTCAATGTAGTAAAACCTGTGAATGACAAACTTCAAGTCAATATTATAGTAAATGGAGGGACACTGGGGATGTTTCCTCTCAGAGCAAGACTGAGACAAGGGTGCTTATTCTTTTTATTCTTATTAAATATAGCTCCAAATTCTAAGCCAGACATAAGGCTTGAAAAAGAAATAAGAAAGATACAAGAAAGAAAAGAAAAAGTCAAAGCATCCTCATTTGTAGATGATATGATCCTATTCTTAAATGACTCTAAGGCAGTGGTCCTCAACGTTCCTAATGCTGCGACCCTTTAATACAGTTCCTCATGTTGTGGTGACCCCCCAACCATAATATTATTTTCATTGCTACTTCATAATTGTAATTTTGCTACTGTTATGAATTATAATGTAAACATTTTTGTTTTCTGATGGTCTTAGGTAAAAGGGTTGGTTGGTCATTTAGCCCCCGCAGGGGTCATGACTCACAGGTTGAGAACCTCTGCTCTAAAGACTTGACCATAAATTCTTTCAGCAAAGTAGCAGCGGGGGCACAAAATCAGTACACAGACACCAGGAAAACAATCCCAGTCACAACAGCATCAGAAGATGTTGAAGTGTAAGACGCCTCTGCAGTCAAAACTTTAAAACACTGGAGAGATTGAGAAGACACTAGACCATCCCCCAACACACACACACACACACACACACACACACACACACACACACACACA
>OU015752.1:112725434-112748102 GCA_907169655.1 Acomys percivali | reverse complement strand
CACACACACACACACACACACACACACACACACACACACACACACACTCACACACACACACACACACAGAGACAGACAGACAGACAGACAGACAGACAGACAGACAGACAGACAGACAGACAGAGACTGACAGAGCTCAGTAGAATTAATGTAATTCCCAAGGGATAGCCTTGGTGTCAGTTCTTCTCTGTCTTCATGTTTCTCCTTAGAAATTGATTTTTGTTAGATTGATAGAACAGCCATCCCACACTTCAGCTGTAGCCCCCTAACCTTTAACCTATGGACCTGAATACCATGAAATTGCACAGAAAATAAAAATCATGCTTGCTGCTTATTAAAAACTTAGCTCCACGCAAGACAAAGAGCATACCACTTCAGTGGCATTTGGTAACAGCGCTCCTCATTAGAATATTAATCACCAGTGTCATGACTCCCTTGGTTCTATTAACATTAAGCAAAGGTCAGCTTTTGGTCAACAGTTAGCATTTAAATGGCCTCAAGAATCACAGCACACAGGGAAGAGCCTCTGTCTTCTGTCCCCAGGCAGATGTGCCCTGAGGTAGAGACCCACAATCTCTTTTTTGGTAGCAACTATGCTCTTTGCATTTTGCTTAATACTGACAGCCAGATACATTTCTGCACCCTGCACACATTTTCCCTGCTTTCCTTGTGGTGCCTTTTCTTTTTCTTCTGAGAGCATGAGGAGCAAATGTTAAAGAGCCGTCTTCAGAGACGCCACGCAGAGAGCAATTAACTCGCAGTTCGACCTTCTCATATTTCTCTAGGGTTTTCCCAGTCCTGCCCTACACAGCCTCTCAGAGCCCAGCCCTCTCCAAAGTCACAGCTACATGGAGCTCGTTCTGTGCCTCCCCTTTCCCTGGGTCACACGACCTTTGAACTTCCATATATGGGAAAAGTGTACGAGTCCTTTTGTTCCACCTTGGAGTTTTATGATGCAGAAAGAACTGCTCAAAGCCCCCTCAGCACCAGAGTGGCTGAGCTAAGCCTGGGACCCAGGTGTCCTGATTTAGCCTCTTGTGTCTCTAGTCTCTTGTTTGGCTTGGCTTCATCACTAAAATGTGCCCTAACAGGGCAGTACCATCCGCAACAGTGAAGACATGGGCATGGCCAGGGCCCTATAGTCTGTGGAGTAACTGCAAGTGTGTGGTTTTTTTCCAGAAGGGCAACCTTAGCATGTTATTACAGAGTAAGCTACAGGCTGGTGAACCATAGAGTGCAGGATTCTATTAGTCCTTGACAAAGGTATAGACACGTGAACTTAGTATAGAAATTTCTAGAAAGGTAAGACGTACAGCTGTGAATGGCACGTTGAGGTGGGTGCTAATGGCCTTTGCTCTGCATTTTATACCCTTCAGCACTGCTTGAATTTTGAACTGTGTGACTTTGTGACTTTATGGGAAGAACAGCATAAATATTTAAATGTTAATGTTGGGGACTCTCATGTTTTATTTTTTCCTGTTGTTTGACTTTCCCCCCACCTAGCATGCACTATTTGCATACTTTGAAAAACGGTATTAAAAATAAATACGCAGTAGCTGTAGTGACCTGCATCTGAATACCTGTTTGGTGCAGCACGCTTTGAACACAGAGGGTAACCCTACAATGATGAAATCAGTTGGCTAGTGTCATGTGGCCATGGTTTTTGAGGTGGGCCTGAGGTGCCTGAGTGTTGAGGGTGGCTGTATCCGTGTACAGGTCTTCCTTCGTTGTCACAGTGACTAAGAAGCCTACTGCTAACACTTAATACTCTGAATCTCTGGTGCTATGAATGGTAAAACGTTCTGCCCAAAGTGCCAATGGGACCCTTCTAAGAAACGCCCATAGAACATCTAAAAAGAGAGTCCTGGAATGTCTCCCCCCTCCTCCCTCACCCCGCGTTGATTTTCACATTCCCTTTGAAGAGTTCTTGCCTCTTGTTGATAGGGAGGAAATATGTAGGAGGTTGGTTCCCCGCAACCTTCTGGAGAAAACTTCCTGAGAGAGAGAGAGAGAGAGAGAGAGAGAGAGAGAGAGAGAGAGAGAGAGAGAGAGAGAGAGAGAGAGAAACAGTGGCTGGATTGCACGGAGTACCCAAGAGACTGGGGCATCTGTTGAGCGCAAGGGCTACGTCAAGTTTCTGGGTCTCCTCCCATGGTTAGCAGACAACTAGCAGCCCCATTTTATGGATGAGTAACCTGAAGGCTGGAGTTTATGCTGCTGAGCCATGGGGCCCTTGGCTAGCAAGTGGCTCAGTTCAAACCCTGGCTTGGCTTTCTAGCCCTTGCTCCTTGCCAGGCTCCACAAGGCTTCCTCATAGTCACAGAGGAGGCCAGGTGGCACCTGGAAGCAATTTCTTCACTAGTTCTCCCCCCCCACCCCCCAGGAGCAGGGCGTCTTTGGGAAGGGAATTCACGGTGGGAAATTAACCTCTGTCTGCAAGGGCCAATTATACAGTCTGGAATAAAAAGAGCAACCTGGGCCTGGACCTGGGTAAAATATCCTGTGCCTCTGTGGCTTGTGGAGGTAGCCAGGAAGAGCCTGGGAGGCGGCAAGGGAAACCCGTTCTATTTTAAGAAAATAGTCATGTTTGATTATCCAATAATACCAAGCTATAAAGCAGGGACAACTATGGATTTCCTCTAAATTTGAAAAATTGTGAGCTATTAACTTTTCACTTTTAAGGCAGATCTATTCGAAAGGAATTGAATTCTCTGGGCTGTAGGGAGAGCAGGAGTCAGTTACCACAGACTCCTGTTAGGGACTCCATATTAGCAAAGCCTGCTAGGGACAGACCACGTGAGAAATAGCAGATTCTGAGATTGCTCCCCGTCATCCCACTGACCCTGGGTCTCTGCCCTGGTCCTCTTGTGAGGGCACGAAAGATTCCTTCTCTCTTGAGTACTTTAGACTTTGGCTAGTGTTTATTCCTTTAGATCAGTGGCTCTCGGCCTTCTTGATGGGGCAACCCTTTACTACAGTTCTTTATGTTATGGTGCCCTCAAACCCTATGATTATTTCGTTGCTGTTTCATAACTGTAATTTGATGCTATTCTGAACCACAGTGTAAACATTGGTGTTTTCCGTTGGTCTTAGGTGAACCCTGTGGAAGAGTCAGTCGACTCCTCCTCGTGGGTCCCGACCCACTGGTTGAGAACTGCTGCTATGACCCCTCTGGTTCAGAACCCTCCAAACCTACAGTGATACTTTTCTCGTGTGGTGATGCTATTTTCCACAGGCCCTTTGATCGCACTGTGCACTCCCTTAGAGTGGAAGGCCTCTGATTCACATTGGCATTCTTATTGCTTACGATACAGTACACGCATGTCTCTCGGATCACAGCTGTTTGTGTACCAATCCCCTCCCCTCCCGGCAGATAGCACTCTCCATGAATCTAGAGTGAGAAGGGACGTTATCAGGTGGGAGTAGGATGCACAAGAAGGACTGGTGAACACAAGGAACAGACACAAGAAGCATGGGGCTAGCTGATGAATTAGCTGCAGTAGGAAATAGAGACAGGGCTTTAAAAAAAAAAAAAAACCATTTGAAATCAATTCTGAAAGAAGTCTAGAAAAACCACTTATTACCTATGTGACCTGAGGCAATTTATTTAGCTGTTTGCCCTTTGGTTTTTCCCAGGATGACTTTAATTGGGTGTTTATTAATGGCTTGCCACAATGCCAGCCATCCAACGAACACTCAATAAACTGCGGGTTTAACTAATATTATCCTGGAAGGTGATGGTTATTTTAAGATTGTGGGAAGACCTGGGTCTTTGGTTCTTAGAAAATCCTCACTTAGATGATCAAGA
Source organism: Acomys percivali (assembly GCA_907169655.1). Classification (NCBI taxonomy): domain Eukaryota; kingdom Metazoa; phylum Chordata; class Mammalia; order Rodentia; family Muridae; genus Acomys; species Acomys percivali. The sequence continues at coordinate 112,744,294 of OU015752.1, read as the reverse complement.
CTTGATAACTAACTTGTGCTATTCTTATGATTGTTTATTTGGGTGCTTCATTCATTGATGTAATTTGTTTATTGAGTAACTACTATTGGCAGGATAATGCAAAGTGCTATGAGGGTACTTGCAACCAAGCCTAAGGCTGCAGCTTTATCCACAGGATCTATACATGGTGGGAGGAGAGATTCCCACAGGAGTGTCCTTTGATCCCCCACATGCGCACTGTGGGACATGCATCCAAATAAAAATTAAATATAAACTAAAAATCCATTTCCAGCCATCTAAATTCAAAATCCTGTAGGGACAATTGCATATAGGCATAGAGCTCTGGGCTAGGACGAAGCAAAGTGGAGCTGAGGAGAAAGGAGTGACAGAGGAGTCTGGAAGGAGAAGTCAGCTTGTAGGAAAAGGACAATTTGTGTTCTCGAGGTTTTCTTTATAGCTTATTTTCATTAATTTTATTATGTTTATAATGTTATTATGTTTGTTCTTGGGATTTCTTGAGCGTCATGAATCTGTGGATTTAGTTTATATTAAACTTGGGGAGGCATCTGCTATTATTTAAATGCATCTCCTTGCCCAGCATTCTGATTTCATGTTATACTAAGTAGAATTCATTCACCTACAGGCTCTCTTCAGTCTCAGCCTCTCTCTCTCTCTCTCTCTCTCTCTCTCTCTCTCTCTCTCTTTCTCTCTCTCTCTCCCTCTCTCGGTGTCTCCTCTCTCCTCTCTCCTTCTGTCTGGGTACTTTCCATAGCCATGTCCATAGTGCTTGGATCTTTTGTTACACAGGTTATAAACAACGGTTAGTTCCATTGATAACATTTTCATTTCAGATATTATACTTTTCAGTTAAAAAATTTCCATTTGGATTATTCAAGGAGATTTCCTCTTTGCTTCCTCATGTTTGGATGGCTTTGCTCTTCTTAGTTACAAGTCCTGCACCCTCCTTTGCACTGCGTGATGTTCCGGTTGTCCACCATGTGTCATGAGAGCTGGAACATCTGAGCTCTGGGTTGTGTTGTCTCCCTTGGAAATGTGCTGAGCTTTGGTGAGTAGGACATTAATTTCTGGGCCTATTAGCTCTGTCATTTCAAAGCTTAGTCTAAACTCCATGAGAACAAGGCAACACAGTCTTCACTGCCTGAACAGATTAGCCCTGCTCTTAATGGGTGCCCTTTTGGCAGCCATCTTGGAAGTCTCCCGCAGACAGCAAGGCCTTTCTACTCCAGATAGTTTCGTCATCACCCAGCTCTGTGTAACTCTTGCCATGCAGATGCCTGATAGGGCTTTTACTTTTGGATTCCTTTCTCTCTAGTCAACCCGTTTTTAATTCCAGGTATGCCAGTACCTGCACCTCCCCTGGTAGGATGGCTGTGCTCTGTTTGACATCTCCTTCTCTGTTGCTTCATAAATCTCTCCTTGGCTGAAGCTGGGATGGCCACATGTGTGATGCACACAATTTCCTCCCTGGGAAATACTGCTTGTTATTGCCTATTGTTCATTATCAGCAAATAGTAATTTCATATATCATGCCCATTGTCAGGCCTCTATCAGATAGGATGGGCAGTTCCAGTCACTAAAGGATAGCTAGAGTAGATGCCAGGAGGATGGAGAGCCCTTAGAGTTGCTTGACGAATAGGAAAGACTTAGACACAAGGCAATGAATGAGGAGGCTCATTTCAGCAAGATTTGAAAAGATTTGTTGAGCTCCTGATATGTACTATGCACAGGGGTGTGCTGAATAAGACAAATGGAGACTTGACCTCATGTTGTGATCTGTGTTCTTGTCAATAACTCTCGGGATGCCTCCTCTGGGCAAGTCAACATTGGGGCAAAATTTGGTGTCACAATAAAGTATAATTCTTTTCTTTAGAGAGGGCCCTGTGATTTTAGGAGAGAGATATAAATGAAGCAGCCAGGTGACAAAGTCATGCTTAGGGCACTGTGGGAGAAGAGAGGTGGTAGGTGTCCCTACCTCTGTGATATATACACATTGTATCCAAGAATGATTAAGAGTTAATCAAGGGACAATGGCACACACAGAGGTCCTGCAGAAAGCTTGAAGCATCTCAGTATGGCAGGATGAGATGAGTCTGGAGAGGCAAGTAGGTCTCTAGGGGCCTAGTCTGCCACGTTAAGGGTTGGGATTTTATCCTGAGGGTGATAGGAGGAGCCATGGAAAGCTTTTAAGCAGGATCTGGAAAATTCTTGTCCTTGACATCTCCCAGAAGGCAACTAACCAATCTAATACTCCAAGGAGATTTATGGGCCTGAGAAGGGCTTTAGAAGTTAATATTTGTCTACCAGAACTTCGTAAGAGCCACTTGGAATAATAAAAAAATAATTAAATCCTATGTGGCCTAAGTCTCATCCAAGAGATGCAGAAAAATAGTATGTATGTCTCTTCAGAAATGTGGTGGGCTGGGAGTATTATAACAGTTTAGCTTAAGAGTGGCCCTTGATAACAGTAGAAGTTGAATAATATAGATGCTTCTCAAGTGACTAGATTAATATGGAATATGAAGGAAAGATATGTCAGAATTCAGTTATGAGGCCAACCTAAAATCTTCATGGCATCCAGACACGTCTTGTTCCTTTTGCCTTGCTTTGTACTTAATACGTTCTTTTCTAGACAGCTACTTTGGCTTTCAGTCTGGCCTGAATTTCCACAAGGTAAATGGTGAATGGTGTGGAGTAAGCAACTTTGTGATATTAAAGTGGCTTAGTATGTTTTGCATCATTTTTGCTCACCCTCTTAACAAAAATTAAAACATGTCGTTTCTACTATGGAAAAAAATGACTCTTGGGGGAAAAAAATCAGTCTCTTTTCCCACCTCAGGAAGGAACAGACCCAGAGAGATGTCCTACAGGGGAGGGAATACTGAGGAGCCTTTGCTCTGTGGTTAGGTAGATGCCATGAATCCGGGCTTGGCCATGTGCTCCCTGTGACCTTGAATAAATGACTTACGTTCCCCAGGTTCTAGTTCCTTCACTTAACATCAGAGAAAACAAGCCTATTGTGTAGGACTGAAGACAGAAGACATACAAAAGTGATCCACAGAGAAGCTGCCATGGAGCCTACAGAGAACTGTCCTGTGGAGGCTCCTCAGCTCCTCAGCTGCCTCCAGTACAGATGACTCCGTGGAGGACAGGGAGTGCCTCATGAGACTGCCTCCTTGGAAAAAGACCCATGTACAAGGAAAGGCAGGGAGATTGAGGATAGCCACAAATCCCCACAGAGCCTGTAAGAAAATAGGCCTTACTTCCTCCCATGTATCTAGTCTGACCTCGCCATCATCCCTTTAATCAAATGCAGAACATGCGCTACATTGCTGGCTCTGGGTCTAGACTTTAATTGAAATGGCCACTTGTGCTTCCCGTCTATGTGAATTCTCAGCTCAGGAGGTCAAGTTCTCAGGAAAGGAGGCCAAGGTAGGCAAGTCAGGAGACCACATGGACAGACAGAGGTTCCAGCCTCTTGGCAGAGCAAAGACATTTTGGAAGTTCCAGCCACAGCCATCACAGCCCCATAGCCACGTGAGGACCTGGAGTAGCACTTGAGGGGTACCTGGCCAATCCTCATAATTATGAAAAAATAATAGATGATTGTTAGTTTAAGCCTTTGGGGATAGTTCATTACACAGTAGAGGGCACTCAGAAGAGATAAGAAGGATTGCTCTCCTGCCTAGATCTAGGCAAGATTTGAAACTTGCTGGGAAGGTCCCAAGCAGGGATGCTCTGCAACAGAGGCACTGATATTTGGCACACAGTGGGATGTAAGGCCTCCTTTCCCTCCTAGCTATAAAGCAACTGTAGGGCAGTGACAACAGTTTATGGAACAGAGCATCTCCAAGGGAAGGTCTGCAGCCTTAGGCTTACTCAGGGCTCGCCACATGGACAGGATTGGTGGAGGGATCAGCTGCATGTGAAGAGGCAAGAACAACATGAATTCTCACCGTATGTCTTTAGCTCATTTATAGGCTTCCAGAAAGCCCCAAATTAGAGGAAGGCTCTTTTAGTGGTGGTGGTTGGTAATATAGGAAATCTGGATTATTTTCCAATGTGACCAAAGGTTAAAGAGGGAACACTCATGGTTTTGTAAGTAAAACTATTACTACAGTGTTTAGTACATGGTAAGTGTTCGATATGTGCCAGTCTTTATTATTAGGGGAGAGGTTCTGATATTCAAAGAAGTCTAGCACTTTCTCTCCATGAGACCACCTCTTGCCAACTATTCTAAGGTTATTTCAGAGGGAGCAGCATCTACAATAAGAATGCAGAGCTCAGAATACTCCCTGGAGACCCAGAAAACTCTCACCAACCTTCAGGGTTTACACACAAAAGGCCTTGTTTTGGGACAAAAAGTAATTCTGTGCTTTTGGGTGTTATGAGTCTCTGAGTCTTAAAGCAAATATCACCTTTCTTTGCTGGATCATCTCTTATAGGGAGCTAGAGATAAAAGCGCCCTTTGCAACTTCTAGTCCAGTCGAAATAGGTACCACAATTATAATTCAGGCACTTCTTACAGACACGGCATAGCATCCCTCACAGGCAGCTGAAGGAGGATAGAACGCCCATCACCAGCTTTCATCTCATGGTGAGAGAGGCAAGGCTCTGGTCAAGGCACAACTGATCCTTTGTTTGTGTGCCCAGAAGTTTGACCCTTGATGAAAATGGAGACTCAATACAACTGTAGGCTTTGGGCAGCAAGAGAGGGTCAGCTTTGTGTTGGCTCCTTTGTAGTTCAAATCTGTATGTATCCTCTCTGATTTCTAAATTGAATGAAGGTCTAGAATCCAAAGTGATGGATTTTTGGAGATACGGCACAAGTTGGTATATACAGTTACACAAAATCACAGGGCTGATATTAGTGTCTGTGTAAGAGAAGGGGTAGCTCGCTCTTTGCTCAGCTGTGCACACTCTGAGGAAAGGTCATGTCAAGACACATCAAGAAGGTAGATGTTGACTTGTAACCTGGTCCCCACAAACACAGGAGTCTCTAGAGAGTCGGAACAATCCCCATCAGCTTCTATCTTGGGCTTCACAGTCTCCTGAGCATTATATATGAATAAATATTTCATATACCACCACGCTATGCTATTTTGCCAGAGCTAGGAGATTTCCTTCCTTAACGCTCAATAAAGCCCCACCCTAGGCATAGTAGAAATTACACCCAAAGGCAGGAAACTGACCTGGGATTCTGGTATGGTTAGTTTTTTTTTTTTAATTTTTTAATTTTTTTTATGGTTAGTTTTTAGTAGGATAATGACAGAAATTCATTTAACAGGGAAGGCCCTGTCCTGCCCCGAATTTTATTTTTTAAATGTAATTAAAGAGTGTGTGTGTGTGTGTGTGTGTGTGTGTGTGTGCCATGTGTGGTTGTTTATGAGGGCTGGAAGAGGCCACTAGATTCACTGGAGTTGGAGTTACAGTTACAGGCAGGTATGAACCATCTGACATGGATGCTGGGAACTCAACTAAGGTCTTTAGGAAGAACAAGTGTCCTCTTAGTCTTAATTTCTGAGCCACTGCTACAGCTGCACCCTCATCAGTTTCTCTGTCTTTGAAATGGGACTAGGCACATTTGCCTCACCTATCTCTCCTAATCAAATAAGACCATATATAATAAAGGAGTTTAGAAAGATTAGAGGGGATTTCTAGCTGTGTCCAAATGAGGACCTTCGCAAATCAACTCCCTCAAACAAAACAAACAAACAAACAAACAAACAAAACTCCACAAAAAACTAGAAAGTTGGAGACAAGTGACAATCATAATCATTTTAAAGCTCCTGAAGCTGAGCAAGATATGACATACAACAATCAAATCTCTTAGTTGAGAGAAAAAGACTCCAGAATGTTTTAGCATCTATAGGCAGGAAGATTAAAGCATAAGAAATGGACAGCATGGGTTGATAAAAACCATCTTGTCAACATGCATCTATTTTCTTAATTAATTTAAAAGTAGTATCATTGAGTACAATGATATTTACAACTTGGTATTATAAAAACAGCAGAAAGAAGAAATAAGGCCACCTTAGGCCAGAGTTCCAGGACTTTTAGCAGAACCATTAGTATGAATCTGAAGTACTTGTGGTAAATTAAGTTGTGCATTGCAATCCTCATAGCAACCAGAATAAATGCTTAAAGCACTATTAAAACTCCAACAAGGGAATTAAATGCCATACTAAAAAAAGTTCAGTCACAAAGGGGTAAGCAGAAAGAGGAAGAATGAGAAAGACAGTATACATCTAATTAGCAAATATGAAAGTGGCAGGTGTGAATCTAATCTCAAGGACATTAAACATGACCCAAGGGAAAGCAGGTCACTGGCTAGTCAGATATCTCTAGGCGGTATTGTACCTCAGACTGATGATAAGACAGACAGATAGGCTGAGAGGGAAAGAAGAAAAGCTTGCAAATGAGAAACCCATGGAAAGCAGGCGTGGCTACTGTAAGCTGACTAAAGAGGAAGCAACATTTCCAGAGGCAAAGAGTGGTGTGGTAAGAAGATGATCAATATATCAGGAAGATGTGCAAATGATGAATGTACTTCTAATGTAATTTCTTCTTTTGTTGTTTCATAGTAGTGGTACTGAGGTAAATACTGGTCCTGTAGCCCAAGACCTCTCTTCTCTTCTTATTTGGAGACAGATCTCACTAAGTGGCCCAGGTTGGACTTCTACTCAGTCTACATCTGAGGCTGACTTTGAACTTAATGATCTTTCTGCCACACATCCACCACCAGGCCATGATCCAAGAGAAACAAACAAACAAACAAACAAACACCCAAGCAAACAAAACAACAACAAACCTAACTCTCAATAGAAAAACCAGATACAGAACACTAGCATGTTATACAACAGTGGTCCTCAACCTTCCTAATGCTGCGACCCTTTAACACAGTTCCCCATGGCTGTGGTGAACCTCAACTGTAAATTATTGGATTGTTACTTCATGATTGTAATGTTGCTACTCTTATGAATCATAATGTAAATATATGATGTGCAGGATATCAGACATGTGACCCCAAAGGGGTTGCGACCCACAGTTTGACAACTGATGCTATAGAAGATAAGACCAACACTGTACAGATGTCTGGAAGACACCCTACCTAATGGCTGCTGAACACACACCTGTCTCAAGAGGCTAAGAAATATTCTCTAGGTTATATGCTATGCCAGAAGACAAATACCAATAAATCTAAAGGTCTTGAAATGCCACTGTCTTGTCACCATAACAGAATTATGTTTGAAATTATTACCATCCTCTCCATCACAAAGGACAAAACAGGGGAACCTCTGCTCTATGTCCAGTTCATCAGAGTGCAACCTACAGGAGCCAGGGGTCCCTCTCCTGAAAGTAATTGATTTTCATGTGGAAGCATGAGAATGGCATCCCCAGGGCTTCTCTGTGCTCTCCCCCTTCCTGATTCTGCCATCCTTCTACCCCATTAGATGTGCAATAAAAAAAAAAGCAGCATCACATTTTTGGGGGGAATTTTACAAGATGGTGAGTGTCAATGCTGTGAAAATGGAGCATTCGCTTGTATGATCTAAAACACAACCTAGGACCTAATTATATACAGACCTTCATTGTGGGCTCCGAGCAATGCTTCAAGTCCAATTCATAGTCAGACGAATGCAGGGCAGGGTCACTTACTAGGTCAAGGATTGTACAAGGCACTTCTTTAAGATGTTAATGCTTTGACTGTTCTCCCAAGACTTGTGATGTGGGCATGCTTCTCTTATTTCATAGATGAGAGGACTGAGACATAGATAGTTGTATTCCAAACCCATAAAGGAATGTGTTAGGCCTGCCATATGTATCCATCAAATTTAGCTGCGTAGCATGGGCCTCAATGCCTGCATGAGAGACAGCCTTTATTACCTCTGGTTGCACAGTATAGAGTTACAGAGAATTCCAAATGCACAGGAGCAGGGCGGGGGGGGGGGGGGGGGAACTGAAGATATTTTAGATAGTATTGATGGTCACGTCTTACAATTAAAACTTTTTGTTTAACATTTTTAAATTATATATGTATGTTTTGCCTGCATGCATGCCTGTGTACCGCTTGCATGCCTGGTGCCTGTGGCAGACAGAAGAGGGCATCAGATACTCAGGAACTGAGTTACAGATGGTTGTGAGCTGTCATGTGGATGCTAGGAACCGAACCTGGGTCCTCTGGAAGAGCAGCCAGTACTCTTTACCATTGGGCTATCTCTCCAGCCCTGTCATGGCTGATTTTGTTTGTCCTAGAACCTAGATGCTTGGCCAGATATTATTCTGGATTTTTAAAATGAATGAATATTTAAGTGGATAAACTTGGAGTAAAGCCGAAGGTGCTTCACAATGGGGACTGCCTCATCCAACCATTTGGAGGTCTTACTAGAGCAACACCTGTCCTCTCTCAAGCTCGGCAGACGTCTCCCATTCTGGGCCTATCACATCACGTTGGGTCCCAAACATGCAGCCCATCCTTTAGCTTTTGAGCTTCTCAGCTTCTGTACTGGCCAATTCCCCACCATGGATCATGTCATGTGGAGTCAGACACACCACAGGAACAGTTTCTCTGGAGAACCCTGGCCGGTCATCTCAATGACCTTTAAGTGATTTTAATTGACTGGAGCATTGAGCTATTTTTGTGTGAACATGTAACCCAGTGAGCAGAGGATGGATGATGGGAGCAGCGGGGGATGATGGTTGATGATTCTTTCTCTATGGGTGATGAGCACAGAGGTGGGAGAAAAACCTTGTAGTGGCATCTCTGATGTGACTGAACTAACCAAAGCCTAGTGGCTAGAACACAGGCCTCCTAGAGCCCAGTGGTGGAAAGAGAAATTACATCTAGTGTCAGGACCTAACCATGTCTGTGTAGAATGGGTTCCTTTGCTGGAAGGAGAGCTAAAAAAAAACCTCAACCAAGGGCTTAGTCAAGGAAGTGCCTCCTGGAAGATGGAGATACTTTGTATAGGAATGTGCTTTTCTATGCTGAGATCCATAATGGGCCTTCACATCCCAATGAAGGCAGAGCCCGCTAGCTTGCTCCTCCTCTAACACACTTCCGGTCCCCCTTTTCTTCTTAAAGGACAACCATCTTTCCCAGATCCCTCCCTTTCCACTCACCCCACCGAACCTGCAGCTACAAGATGGCTGTGCCCGGAGCCGTCGTCGCAAGGGCCCACTGTGTCCTGTTTTGTTGATGGTTCCGCCCCAGATCCCAGCTCTGACTTCACTGTGTGGAGTTCTAGCAGGCGTCACTTAGCAGTGCGTGGTGCCACTGGGTTTAAAACAGCAGGGAGCTCTGAGTTTCAGAGCTACAGCTCTTGGTTGGTGAACGGGATTTTTATGAGGCCGCCGCAATCAGTCTTGCATACAGGGTGCTAAAATTTTTTATGGCTGGCTAGGATTCGTTGGAAGCGCCAAGCTGGAACGTGATGGAGTTCCCTATTAGAGAATGTCCCCAGGAAAGCAGGCTTGCATGGTTCCCTGGTACTCCGAGGTGTCAGAGAGCTGGTTTTATGGAAAGCAATTTCCTCAGTAAAGAAAAAATATGCTCCAGAGACAGAGCGATTTCGGCGCAGGGGCTCTGCCGCCCCCGGTATAACCGGTTTCCTTAGCAGGCGGCCCCTGGTGATTGCAAAGACAAATGGGCCCTAACTATTCTGCTGGCAGCAAACAGTTCTTCCATATCTTTCTTTAAAATATATACTTTAAAAAATAAAGATAATGAAAGTTCTCAAAAAATATATATAAAACAAACCACACTGCAATGACATCATTCACACAGCACTAGCCTTAGTATTTTGTTACATATTACCCACATTTTTGACATAGTTTGAGCACAGCTATGACGCAGTTTTATAACTTATGCTTAACACTTTTATGTTAAACATTTTGGAATCGTGGGAATCTCTTTGTAGACTGACCTCATTTTAAGTAACTTTGTGATATCCCATTAGGTTGATATATATATATATATTTGTACTACTGTTTCCATTTTTTGGATATGGAGCTGGTTTCTGGTGTGTGTGTGCATGTGTGTGTGTGTGTGTGTGTGTGTGTGTGTGTGTGTGTGTGTGTAACTATAAATAATGACATCATGAACATCTGGTGATATAAAACTTGCTCATATTTCCCATGAGTTTCTTTGCTTAGAGTTTGAGGCGCAGAATTACTGGGTTCAGGGACGGTCTACATTTTGGTGTCCTGAGATGTTTTAACTTGTTTTCCTTCGAGACAGTCAGTTGGTCCTTCTTTCCACCTACACAGCCACACCTTTGTGGATTGTGTTCCTCAGCCCCTAACACATCAGTACTGGACACCACCTCACTGTGTTGTGTGTTTCCGGGTCAATGGCATGGCTGAACATTGCTCCTGTTTGTGTGTCAGCTGTCCTTTTCTGTTACAGCAGAGACCTTCTACTGAGTGCTTTGCCATAGAAAGGCTTGTCTGCTGTATTTGCTATAGGAAGACTGCCACCCATTTGTTAATCCTGGGCCGTTTCTCAGGCACAAATCCAGTGGGGGAACCCATGGGGTTCTAGTTCTTTGTGTTATCTGTCCCAGACCTCAGCCTCTGGCGTTGGAGGGATTGGGTACTAACGCTTTGTCAGGTATGTCGGGGTACTCAGGCTGTGGCCTCACTCAGTCATAGGTCCCAACTCAGGATTGCATTATTCTCATGCCTGACCTGTACACCCAGATCCTGGGGACATGAAGAGAAACTTGCACCTCACCTTGTAAGCAAAGAAATGTATCTGTGCCTGGAACCTAAGAGCATTTGGGGTTCATGTTCTTCAATCTATAAAGCTCTGAGGTCAGTCCCTCAGCCCAAGGATCCTGAGTCTTAGGCCCAAGGGCCACACAGTGTGAGTGTGGAGGCCTCTTGCCTCCTCAGCTTTATATGATACCTCCCGTATGCCAGTCACCAGTTCAAGGAGTTACAGACATGGCTTTTGCTCTGAAAGAGCTCACTGTTAGCGGGGAGAGGTCCTTCCAGGGAGTGGGCCATGTACATAACCAGAGGTCCTGGGCCACTGGCATCCAGAGGAGACTTGGAGAGATCAGTGTAGAAGTCCTCATTTGCCTCACACTGTGGTGATGAAATGTCTCACCAGGGTAGCAGGTGAGGGTATCAGATGAGGGAACCAGGGTACCAAGCAAGGGAAAGATGGGCAAAAATCCCATCAGAAAGCGCTAACCCCAGTACAGTCCACAGTGGTTTGGGAGACAGGACATAGGCTTCAGAACCAGGCTCTGCACCTCATTAACTGGGTGACTGAGTCAGTTACCACCCTCTAGTTCTTGGTTTTCTGATCTCTAGAAGGTTGCTTGTGAAAAATAGATGAAAACACATAGAATGTTTGATATAAAATTAGTGTGTTCCCATTTCTGTTCCTCCTTATTAAGCTTTTGGGGAATAGCCTCTTAAAATAAAACTTGCCTGAACAAGCAAAAGTTCAGAAGGCCTTTCACATGGATTCTGTTCTACCCTGCTCCTTAGACTGCTCCTCTGCCTGGCTGAGCATCATTCAAACTCTGCCTTTTCCTGGGGGCCCCAATAATCTGCCATCAGAGCCACAACACTGATCTTAGCCTTCCAGGTGCCTTCACTCTGCTAAGGAAGACGTCACAGTGTTTTTTTTTTTTTTTTTTTTCATAGTCCTGAGAGTCAGCTCGGTCTTGGCTTTAATTGTGTCTGGGTGTCTGTTCTGATAGCCTGACCACAGCTCTCCTAGGCCAGTGCTGCCTTACTTGTGTGAGGCATCCTCTTAGGAAGAGCCTTCTGAAGATTCTGGCATATGTCTGAGTTCTCAAGAGTGGAACATACGGCCAATCCCCTGCCTGCACCCAACTAGCTGCTGGCTAGAACGCCGCCTGGACCCCTTGTTTGGCAGCTCCTGTCCAGCTTCAGGCAGTCAGCTTAGCACCACTGACACTTTTCCTTACTTCTCTGATGGCTGGGAGGCACACAGGACCGGAAGTGGGTATTATTTAGAGGACTATTGCACTGTGTCTGCAATGGAGTCATCAGGCATGAAGGGGATTCTAAGCATCATCTTTAAAGTCTTTAAAACATCTTTTGACTCCAACTGCCATTCGGCTTCAGGAGACCCAACTCCAACTGTAGCTCGTCTCTCAGTTTCCCTTCCTTAGGTGGCACTCCTTTCTCCTGGGAGAAACCTCTGGACTGCTCTTCCTTGGACACATCCTGGCAGATTGTAACCAAGGTACCCAAGTGGAGCCTTCATGATAAACAGCGTCCAATCACTGCTGGTCCTCTTGGTCCAGGCCATGGCATTTCTATTGGAGAAATGAGACTGGGGAAAAGGAACTTGAACTCTGTCATCATAGCTTGAAGAGCTAGATAGAATGTAGAATTTTGATATACCACTACCTAAATCCTTTTTTAAAAACTTATTATTTTTAGTGTGTGTGTATGTGTGTGTGTGTGTGTGTGTGTGTGTGTGTGTGTGTGTGTGTGTACGCATATGAGTTTATGTGCATACTATGCTTTTGCAGGTGCCCTCAAAGCCCAGTGGACAATGGATGCCCTGGAACTGGAGCTGATGTGAGTGTTAGGATATAAACTTGAGTCCTCTGAAAGACTAGTAAGTGCTTTTAACCTCAGAACCATCGCTCCAGCCCTCACCTCTATGTTTAATTTTTGTGTATTCAGCTATGCCCCGTCTATGCAGGCAGTAGTCTCTTTTTTCTTATGCAAGACAAGCTCTTTCCATTTGGGGTGTTTAAGAGGAGCCAATCTACTTACCCTCAAGATTTCTCCTGTGAGAGCTCGAAAGAAATGGGTGCTGACGGCTACTGAATGCCCACTGTATGCCTGGGAATCTCCACATTAATACTAATTAATAACTTGGAACTTGGGAGTCTTCATTCTTATTTATAGAGAAGGAAACTGAGGGAGCATTGCCCCATCATCTCACAGGAGAAGGTATTTAGTGAATGCTTGTCAACCTGAATTGTCAAGAAATGATGCTTTTCTGAAACATGGATGTGGTCTGGAACACCGGATTAGATGTAGGTGACAGAACCATGAGTTAATTGTATATTCACTGTCCTGTGTGTGTGTGTGTGTGTGTGTGTGTGTGTGTGTGTGTGTGTGTGCTTCTCTCATTGTGCTTCTTAGAAAAGGTACATCCATGGGATGGTGAGCACTCTTAATGTTAACACAAGAGTACCCACTGAGAACATCCCCATTCTTCCCCAGAAGGAGGCAGAACAGAGGAGCCTACACTCTCTGGAGTGCCACCTGGAGGTAGCGGTAGAATCCAGGAAGGCTGGATAGGCAAACTAGACCAAATTGAGTTCACTGGAAAGAGGGCTGTGATCAATTAGCAGTGTCTGCTGCGGGTGTAGGAGAAGGTATCCTGCTCTGGGCACGCATGCCTGCTCTTCAGGACTGGAAGCAATTACTCTGGACTGTAAGCAATCGTAAAGGAGGAAATACTGAAAGGAATGCAGGTCCTCTGCTGAGACCTAAAGCCCAAATTCTTAATTGCAGCCTCCAAGACTCTGAGCGCTCCAGCTTGCTGGGATTGTCACTTTTATGGTCTTTTTGCCTCTTACTTTGCCCCTTGAGCACATATAGGCCAGATCGCCTTGCTTTTCCTTCAGCTCACCAGCTATTCTCCTGGCTGTCTCCGAACTGGCTACTCTTGTCTCATTTCCTCACTATTCTTGATTTGAATGTCAGCCCCCAAGTCATTTTTTTAACCAATTTATTTTCAAATTCCACCTCCTTTCCTGCCAACACCCCTTCCTTATGGCCCCACTCCCCCCATTCCTCCCTACCCCCCGCCACTCCCTCCCTACTTTCCTCTTCTCTGTAGTCTTTCACTACCTAACAAACTACAGCAAATGAAACTTACAAATGAGACTTCCCTTATTTCATTTGTCTCTCCACAGTGACAGTTTTTGCTACTTTTGTTTGTTTGTTTTTTCAAGACAGGGTTTCTCTGTGTAGCCTTGGCTGTCCTAAACTCTCTTTGTAGACCAGGCTGTCCTGGAACTCACAGGGATCCACCTGCTTCTGCCTACCGAGTGCTGGGATTAAAGGCCTACGCCACCACGCCCGGCTGAGTGTTTGCTACTTTTTTTTTTTCATTTTACTTTTATTTTTTTAATTAATTTATTCTTGTTACATCTCTATGGTTATCCCATCCCTTGTATCCTCCCATTCTCCCCTCCCTCCCATTTTCCCCTTATTCCCCTCCCCTATGACTGTTCCTCAATAGTGCCTAACATAGTCTAGAGCCCACACACAGAACAGTAACAAAGTTACCAAGCCAGCCCGGGACGCAGGCTCTGTGCCATTTCTTCCACAGCAAGAAGCTGCTCCTTATCTCCCTCTAATTTCTGCACTCTCTGCAGGATGCTGGAGGCAGGAAGACCTCAGGAGACTATGACAGAGGCCCAGCTCTGTCCCTCACACAGATCCCCAGCATGCAAGAGGAAGTCTCTAACTCTGAGCTGGGGCTGACAAAGAGGTGGAGACCAACAGAGCTGGGGGGATCCATTTATCTATTAATTTATTATCTAATTAAGGCTCACAATGACAGTGCTATTTGTTCCAAAATGCCCTCAAACGAAACCAATACAGCATATGCACATTCTAATCAATTCAAATGCTTCTCCTTAATGTCTGCCTTCAGCAGCCAGTAACTGTTGCTCTCCCGAGTCCGTGGCAGGGACTCACTCGCCTTTGCACATCATTAGGCCCCAAACAGTCTAATTGCCTGGTGGCCACCAATAGTCTAGAGAGTGACAAGCAGCCACACATGGTTCCCAGTGGCGAGTGAGAGGGCCTCTCTGCAGAGAGATTTGCTTTTTTTCTTTCCCTTTGCAAACAGTCATATAAAAGGGAGCTTGTGGGCTCTGGCAGACACAAAGAGAAGCAGTGGTGGGCAAAAGCCTTGCCCCACTGGCCAGAGCCTGTGGCTTTTGCAACCAGACGGGCTAAGGGCAGTGGCTTTAGCCACTAACTGTAGAGTGAGTGGGAGCGCTCCACCATCTCCTCAGGCAGCTCCTAAATTCAGCCCTCACTTCATGGCTTCACTCTGAGTGGTGTGGTGCCCCTGAAAGTCTAGAGATCTTTTGAGATTATATCTGCAGGCCCTGGCAGGTGATTATAGAAAGTGTTTGTTGAATTAAACTGAAATAAAACTCCCCCTTTAGGTTGTTGGGAGGAAACAGCAGTTAGAAGCTCAGCTTGCACTTTGAAGGCTAATGCTCAGTAAAGCTTACCACTGTCGGCCAGGTACTGACTGATTAAATGTGGAATCTGCAGAGGGAGGAGGTTGGTTTTGGTGTGTATGTGTGTGTGTAGGTGTGTAGCTGTGCATGGTGTGTGTACATGCAAATGTGTGTGCATGTGTGTGTATTATGTGTGTGGTATGTGCCTGTGTGTGTGTGGTGTATGCAGGTTTGTGTATGTGTGTGGTATGTGTGCATGTAGGTGTGTGTGACTGTGTATGTATGATGTGTGTAGTATGTTCTGTGTGCAGGTGTGTGAGTGTGTGTGCATGATAGGGGTGGTGTGTGGTATGTGCAGGTATATGTGTATGATGTGTGTGGTGTGTGCTGTGTGCAGGTGTGTGTGCAGGTGTGTATATATGATATGTGTGGTATGTGATGTATACAGGAGTGGGTGTGTGTGTGCAGGTGTGTGTGTGCAGGTGTGTGTGTATGATGTGTGTAATGTGTGCATGTGTGTGTATGCAGGTATGCAGGTGTGTGTGGTGTGTGGTAGTGCGTACAGGTGTGTGTGTTTGTCTGCAGGTATGCAGGTGTGTGGTGTGTGTGTGGTGTGTGTGTGTGTGGTATGTACAGGTGTGTGTGTATGCAGGTATGTAGGTGTGTGTGGTATGTCTCATGTAGTGTGTGTGTGTGTGTGTGATATGCAGGTGTGCTGGTGTACTCAGAAGGGCATGTGTGGAGGTCAAAGGTTGATGCCAAGTGTCTTCTTCTATTGCTCTCCACTTTTAATTTTCAAGACAGAGCCTCTTGCTGAACTTAGAATTCATTAATTGTCTAAGTCTGGTGAGGTCCCAGGAGCCGCTTGCCTCCACTTCACAGTCAGTGCTAAAATTACAAGTGCACACCTCTACTTTTTAAGTGTGTGCCAGGAATCTGGATTCAATTCTTTTTTTTTCCCAAGACAGTATTTCTCTGCTTTATCTTGGCTGTCCTATGCTCACTTTGTAGACCAGGCTGGCCTCGAGCTCACAGTAATCCACTTGCCTCTGCCTCCCAAGTGCTGGGATTAAAGGAGTTCACCATCACGCTCAGCAGGATTCAATTCTTTTTTTTTTTCTTAAATATTTTTTGTTTTACATATATATTTATATTATTATACATATGTTTGTACAACAAATACTCTACCCAATGAAGCCGTCTCCCCAAGCCAGGAGGTAGTATTTTTATCATCTGCTGTAGAGATGAAGGATTGCTGTAGAGCTGGGACTTCAACCCAGGCAACGTTGTCCAGAGTCAAAGCCAAAGCCATTGCAAAGCATTTTTGCTGAGCTCACTGGTACCAACAATGGTTCTCATCACAAGGTGCTCCACTGCCTCTTGAAGAAGTGGAAGTGCTAGAGGCCACTGCTTTCCACTTTATATCGTGGACCAGCAAAGTATGAGGAAAGCAACTGCTGAGTTCATAAGGCAAGAGCTGTGTGTGTATGTGTGTGTGTGTGTGTGTGTGTGTGTTTGTTCCAAAAGACATCCTCATTGTCAATTCTCCCACAATGCAAAAACCTATTAAAATAAAATCATGTGCCAGCTTTCCAATAAGACCTATTATGTGAAAGGACCAAGGAAAGAAGAAAATAGAATCCTTCAGTTCTTCCATGTGGTGCCGTGCTTGCTGTAGGAGTTGCCATGCTGAGTGTGGGAGACAGATGCTGCCCTCTGGGTGCTTAATGTCTGGTATGGAGACATGAAATAAAGGGAAACAAAAGGAACAGCCAAAAGAATGGGCCTAAGTACTATGGTGGAGATTTATAATCGCCATTAAGACACCTTGATAGAGGAGATAAGAGTCAGATAAGGTTGTCAAAAAGGGCTAGAGAGTTGGCCCAGCAAGTAATGAAGCTTAGCACACAAGCCCAATGACCCAAGTCCAATCCCCAGAACCCACATAAAAGTAGAAGGAGAGAACTGACTCCACAAAGTTGTCCTCTGACCTTCATGCGCAAGCCATGGCATGTGTGTTCACACACACAATAATAATGATGAATGTGTAATAAAAATATTATTAGGAAAAGCCTCTGAAGAAGATGCCAATCAGGTTGGTATCCAAAGAATAAGAAAGGCAAAGGCTGTTAAGAGAAGGTGGAAGAGCATCCCAAGAAGGGGGCTGGCCGGAGGCAAGGGTGGGTTTGATGTGTAGGAACTGAAGATATCCCTGGGGAAATATACGTAGAAGAGCGAAGAACGACCCAGAATGCATGAAAGACACAAGGGAGCCTTGTAGATGCTCTGGGTTTGTTTTGCTTCCTTTTTTGAATTAAAGGAAAACATAGAAAGGTTTTCAGTTGGGACACAACGATGCTCCATTTTCTGTCACTTGGAGATCTTCTGTAGAGGAGGGGAGCAGAAGACTAAATAAATCAGGATGCTGGCTATCACAGAGGGGAAGCTGAGAGGCTCTGAGGGCTTGGGCAGCATTATAAATAAAGTAAAGGTATGTCTTTTGCAAATATTGGGGGTGGGATAAATAAGTCTCATTGATGAGTTGGACATAGAAGTCATAGGGACTGAGGGGGATGTGTGACATGGCTTTCCAACTGTGGCAAGGAGATAAACCAGTCCATTCCCTGAGATGGTAAAAATTGGCACACTCAGGATGGGGGGGGGTCATGTTATATGTAGAGGCACAGTACTCACTCAAGATGAAATATAAATGGATAGTTTGAAACTTAAGTTTGGAATTTGACGAGATGGCTGGGACAAAGTCATAAATGTGGTCAATAAAGCCTTGAAACCACAACATCACCTTGAGAGTCAAGGTAGACACTAGCCAGGCTCAGAAGAGTCTGTACTTGAAACAAAAAGTGCTGGAGGTATTGCACAGCTGACACCGTGTATATAAGGAAGTTCTTCAGAAAGGATCCATCAACCTCATATTGGACCCCAAGGGGACTGAGAGGGGAGGCATGATTCTGACCCAGAAAAGGATAAAGTCTGGCATTGGACAGACCTGCTGGAACCTTCCTTTTGACATTTCCATGTTGTATAACCTGCTGTAAGTTTCCTCACCTTCCTGAGCCAGTATTCAGTCTTTGTTGTGGTAGTTGGCGGATAATGGGAATGTCATTTCATTTGGACTATGTATAAGAGACAATTATACAAATATCCTATAATGTCATGAAGGTGATATGTTTATATGGTTCCTGGCACAGAATAACTTCCCAAGCAGACTATTATTATCAGATATGGAGGAATGAAAATGCTAGAAGGGACCTATTTTTTTTCTCAACATCTGGAAGAGCTATTGGGTGGTTCTGGGTCCATATAGGATGTTACAGGTAACAGCTGTTATCCAGACATCATAATCTGAGAGAAGTTTCTGAGGAGATAATCTTAGTCACAGAAGTTGAGGCTAGAAGAGCTGGGCTGGGGAGGGAAGTGTCCCCAGTTTCCACACCTTTGAAGTGTTTCACGTGGGGGAGAGGAACTGGCCTTGCTTTGTGTGTTTCTGAAGGTGGGCAGCTATGGTGGGGGCTGTGCTGTATTCCTGGAAGAACATTCCAAAGTAAGGCACAGAATAACTGACCAGTATGCAACTTAGGCTCTTAAAAAGGGCACACGGGTAAGAACATGCTTATATCATATCAAGGACTC
>OU015752.1:112712747-112725424 GCA_907169655.1 Acomys percivali | reverse complement strand
ACACACACACACACACACACACACACACACACACACACACACACACATCTGGCAGAGCTCCCTGGTAAGCTGATTATTTATAATGTGGTAGAAGATAGTTTTAAGATAAGGAAAGGGAACTTGGGCCTGATTGAAACAACGTGCTTATCTTTGTCTCGGGAGGCAAGAGTGGCTGGTGAGAGAGAGATTACCCGGAATAGGTTTACTTGCTTCCTGGAGACCACCACACCCCACCCCCACCCCATTTTCTGAATGGGTTTAATATGTGAGACGTGATGTGAGCCAGACAGGGAAAGTAGAGTGGGGGGAAATTCACTAAGGCCAAGCTGATCCATGTGTTCTTCATGGCGTGTTTCCCCCCAAAACTTTCAAATTAGTAGGCACAGAATGACTGGGTTGGCCAACAGGCAGAAATGGAGATGGTTTTACAGAGTTAGCATAAGTACATTTCCCCATGGGGCAAACCCAGAGAGGGGCGGGGCAACCCAGAAAGGGGCAGGACTCTTGTAGGACAGAAGCACAAGTCCTACTTTCTTACTCTTCCACTATCTCTTGGGTTTGTTTTTTCTGGAAGAATCTATTCTAGAACATTTGTTTGGGCTGTTTCCCTTCACAGCCCTGTGACCCAGTGAAACCACTCTTCCATCTGCAGTGCCACCATAGGCTTGTACTTGAGAGAGGGAATTCCTCCAGAGCCTGTCCCATAGGTCCCTAGGGCCTGGACCAAAGCAGCTTAGCAGGAAGCATCACTCGGGACCTTCACTCTTTCACTTCCTGGAGGACTGAGAGCAAGGGCTTTCAGCAGAGGTCACGAGTAGAGCGACCTGTTCCCTCCAAAGCTCAACTCTTGTACCTAAATGTATCCAGGGTGACACTTCTTCTACAAGAATGAAAATAGCAGAGCCTGCTAGAGCAGGAAGAATCTCTTTGGGGTTCCTATCTGGCCGGCCTTCTGGAACGTTAGCTCCCAAGTTCTCCCTCCACTTTATTCTCAGAACACAGCCCTACCCCAGTTCTTGTTTCCTTATTATTTGAATGAATATTTACTAACCACCTTCTGGACATTGTGTTCCCTGTTATGCGGGAGTCCCTTGGTAGCAGTTGAGAGCAGAAAGACAAGACACTGCCTTTAACCTCAAGTTCACAGCCTGGGGAGAAGAGTCTGATGGAAGAAGTTGAGTATACAGACAACGGTCTCTGAGGACCTGAGAATGGAAGGGAGCCCTGGGGACACAAAGGATGCCCCTCCACCACTCCCTGTCAAACCAGGGTTCCCAGAGAAGTGGGATAGTGGAATCTTGGAAGGTGAACCTGGTGTGTCTGTGAATTGGGGAAATAAATGTGAAAGGTAAAGAGAGGCGTGTCAAGGCTGGGGCCAAGACCTCCAGGCATGCGAATACCCATTGCCAATTCTTATGTCATTATCCTGCTACTGTATCAGCTATATAGCTTCAGGAGGACTTTTTGTCTCTTTTCTTTTCAAGACAGGGGTTCTCTGTGTAGCCCTGTGCTTTGGAACTCTCTCTGTAGACCAGGCTGGTCTGGAACTCAGAGATCTGCCTGCCTTTGCCTCTTAGTGCTGGGATTAAAGTCATTTGCCACAACACCTGGTGCTTTGTGAGGACTTTAAGATGGTCATCTTTTCCCATACCCATAGCTCACCTCCAGTACCCAGAATTCAACACTTCTTTATTAAACAAAACAGTCAATCATAGCCCATAGGTAGCATAAAACAAAGCTTCCAGTCTGCCAGCCCAGACTTTAAGTTATGTGATTGATACAAAGAATTAGAGACTCCCCCACCTCCACTGCTAGACATTAGGGTGGCTGGGACCAGACTCTCACCCAGCTTTAATCATCAATTAACACTGCAGCAAGAGTGAGCACTAATACTACAGACACTAAAATTAAAATTAAAACACATACACACAAACAAAAAATGCTATTAGAAATTTCTTCCCAAATGTTGTGTTTGTGTTGCTCATTCTGTTTTAATATTAACTATCTTATTTGGGAACGATATTTCAATAATGAAAAGGTTATCTCTATTGTAAGATAAATAATGAGAAATACTCCTTGGCTTCAACTTGGTCATTTGAATTTCTGCCATTGGAGCTGCGGTCTCAATTACAACCCAACAAACTGACTAAAGACCAGCCAAGCATGAACAACAGCTTATAGCTCAGATTCTTCTTCCCACCCTCCATCCCCAAAAGCATTTAAACATTAGAATATAAGTGGGAATTTTCTTCACATAAAAAAAGACAACAAAAACCCTTGCATTTTGTGCCCTGTTGCCTATTGTCACTGACAAGGTTCTGATTATTTCGGTGGGCCTTTTTTCCTTCTCTGAAATTAAAAAAAAAAAAAAATCTAAGAATCAAACAAACAAATGCTTTTTTAAAAAATGGGCCCTCAAGATGATTCAGTTGGTAAAGCTTCTTGCTGCCAAGTCTCACAACCTGAGTTCAGTCCCTGGGGCCTACATGGTAGAGGGAACCAACTCTTTCAGCCTGTCCTGTGAGCTCCTTGTGTACACTGTGGCATGTACAGCCTCATCCACAATGAATTAAATCAACGTTAAAATACGTTTTAAAGGAGTGTGGCTAGACAGATGGCTCAGCAGTTTCGAGTACCCACTGCTCTTCTAGAGGATCTAGGTTCGATTCCTAGCACCCACATGGTGGAGTCTATCGTCTGCTATGCCAGGTTCAGGAGACTGGACACTCTTTTGGCTTCTATAGGTGCCAGGTATACATGTGATATAAAGATATATAGGTAGGCCTAACATCCATATACCTAAACTAAAAACAAATTAAAAATGAAAAAGCATTTTTAAGGGATCTAAGAAGAAAGTGCCTGTTAGGAATTGTTAGGCCACTGACCTGTTCCCTGACCGATGGCTTTGTTGAGCTCCACCAGTGTTCCTGGGCATCTACTCTATGCCAAGACCCTTAAGATCCTGCCATATGGGAAGGAAACCTGCCATCGCTGAGCCCAGGCCAGCTCTTTGGAATTCCTGTGGTACTGTTTAACAACTGCAGGCCTTAAAGATGAAGCAGTCTTAGTGCATAATGTGCATCCTGTTATTCCAACCCAGAGCTTGGCACACAACACATGTTCTCCCATTGTTCAGTGAATATTAACAAGTCATCTGAAAATATATAGTCTTTTCTTAGTCCTCATAGCGATCTGGGTAGCTTTTCCTTCCACATAGCCTTCGTCACACTAAACTTCCGCATTTCCTTGACTCCTCCCAAGAACACACGCTTCTGATGACAGGGACCTTAATGATGCCCTCTTGGGTCCAGGCAACTTCTGTTGAGTGACTGGCCAAGCTTCCTACAACTGTTCTGCTATATGAGACTGGTGAAGAAATTACTTGACTTCACAGAGATTCTGGGGACCAGGTAAGCACTAATGGAGTAAGGATGTGAGGCAGGGATGGGAAGGCAGCCAGTGGTACACACTCACATGATTATCACTGAAAAAGCCCCTGAAAAAGCAAGGGGCTGTGGTATTTCACATAGCAATGTCAGTTGATCATTGGCTAATGGCTGCTCCCATTGGAGTGTGGGGGTGATGTTCATTCTGTGTAACACCCAGTCTACACTAAAGAATGTCTCTGGGGGTAGTTGAGGGAGGGAAGTTGAGCCAGAATTGGGGCTGGCTGCACTGCCATCCTCAGAGGGGATGAACTGGATACCTACACACAACTGACCACATGATGACAGGGAAACCTCAGAACATCCAAATGGCAAGTGTAGACTTAGAACAATCATAGCGCACCTGGAGGTTAAGACATAAGGGGGTCCCCACGCTAATTAGCATAGTCTAGTATGCTGTAACCATGTGTATCCTATAGGCTTTACTTTAAAAAAATATTACATTTATATCTGTCTGTGCCTCTTTCTGCTTGTCATGGTGTGTGTGTGTGTGTGTGTGTGTGTGTGTGTGTGTGTGTGTTGTGTGTCTTGGTGAGAGAACAACTTGCAGACATCACTTCTCTCCTTTCTACCCTGTGGGTCCTGAGGCTCAATCTCAGGTCAGGAAGTTTGGCAGTACTAAGCAGCTTTACTTGCTGAAGCCATCTTGCCAGTCTCCTCCTGGCTTTTGTGGTACAGATTCTTTTCAAAGGGAGATTCCTGCGTCTCTGGCTTGTGCAAGTAAAAGACCTTGTGAGGGGTGTGAGAGTGTGGAGATGTATAGCCACTTTGCCTCAGTCATCCTTACATGAAAGCAAGTTTGCAGAGAGACCAAGGGCTCTTGCGGCGTGAGATAAGCCAGGGAGGGATGCAGTGGAAGGCAGGGAAAACACTAGGAGGAAGTGCCGGGGAGCTCCAATCATGGTGCTGACTTTCGCCAATTATCTGAGATTTCACCAGCCACCTATTTTGTCCCAGGCTCTACATCATGCGCACATGAATTTATCTCAGAGAATCTTCCCGGCCACCCTTGAAGACATCACAAAAATGTAATTTTACCTATGAAGTGACTGGTGCTCCAAAACCTAAACAGCAAACTGCAAATCGAGGTGGGGATGTGCCTCTGTTACTCACGCCTCCTGTGACCCCATGGTGCCTTTCTCCATGATGCTGCTCCTTCACAGCCCTTCAAAGGATGTGCTACCGGGCTGCGCTAGGCAGTAAATGCCTCCTGCAAAGCATCTTTGTGCTGATTTGTGATTAAAGCAAACAAGATAATCAGTTCCAGGGCCGGGAGGAGAGCGGCTCTCACCACCCCCCGCCCCCCCATACATGCCCCTATTCACAAGATCCTGGAAACCTTTCAACATGGCAGTGGCTGCAGCAATTACCCCACAGACGGCAGAATAAAAGGGGTCCTGTCTGGAAATGCAATTATTTCGGAATAAAAGGTTTGAAAAAGACATAGGCAACAAAAGGAAGCGTTTTGTTTTTCCGAAAGTGATATTCCCAAAAAGGGCAAAGACTAGCTTTGATCATTTGTAAAGAAAAAACGATGGTGATGATGAAGACAGTGAAGACAGTGATGCTGCTGCACGCACTGAAGGCATGGTGATGAAGGAGATAACGGTGATAATGATGAGAAGGGCAGGACCAACCATGCGCTTAACTAGGACAGTTGTTAGGGGGTACTTCAAATAGACTTTGTGCTTATCACAGTGACTGCGCAATGGAGACCAGCATCTCCATATAACACAGGGGAAATTAAAGCTCAGAGAAATGAAGTCACAACCTAAAGCGTGCACTCATAGGCACTAACCCAACAAACTCCCTTTATTTACCCTTCCACTTGTTCATTTACTTTTAAAAATCTACTCATTTATTCAGCAAACACCAGTCTCAGGTCTACCTACTGCAGCTACTAGGCCCTTCTAATGTCCATGTGTCAAGAATATGCCTCTATCCTCACATGAGAGATAAATGAAAACGAGCGTGAATTACATCCAAATCAAGATTTATCACAATGAATGGTCTACAACTAGTGCAAAAAGAACCATTAATGATTTTTCAGCTCCTATAAGCTAATGCCAATTATCTGCTTCGCTCTTAATTAATGTGGCCGTTAAAAGCTCCTCAGTAATTGGTTGAGAAGAGAGGGGCTGCCCTGCATTTCATTAATGTCTGGGCCCTAGGTGGCATGGCAGCCCAGTTAAGCAGGGTTAGTAGATTCCAGCAGGAGGGCTTGAAAGCTCACAGTGTGGGCCTAACATCTGGGGCAAACATGGGTGGAGACTCTTGGCTTTTCCCTATGGCGTTTTGAAGGACTGCGGAGGGTCTTGTTCTCTGACACTGCTGAGAGCCATTGCTAGGAATTTGTCTTGTCCTGTGACACAACAAAAGGAACATTAGATACTATTACAAGAGCTTTACAGTTCTTAGGTCATTCAGTTAGTAAGTGAAGAAATAGTATTTGCCCATATGTGTCTGTGAACTTTGGAAGTTTATGTGAGAGCTGTCATAGAGATATTTCTCCAATCATTATATAGCGAGAAGGCCAGATATAATGGACTTTGGCAATGACGTCAGAGCAAGGCTAGTGGCCAGGGCGTCTGGATTGTAAGTCCACTTTTATCTCTCACTTAGATTGTTCACCTGCCTGAAGTATATTTGTTCTTTATGTCTCTGGACACACTATAGTTGGAATGTATCCCCGCCAAATTCATATATTAGAAATATACTTTCTAATGCACCATTTTTAAGAGGTGGGACCTTTTGGGAGGAGTTTAGGCCACAAGGACTTCCACTTCATGAGTAGATAAATACATTACAATAGCTTGACAGGGGGGGCTGTCTTCTGGGCTTTCTGTTCTTTTCTGTGTTTGAATTCCCATGGCTTCCTTGTTGAGAGGCCACAGTGTTCAAGGTGCCATCTTGGAAGCAGATGACAGCACAAACAGACAGGGCAGGGTTTTCCCCTAGAGAGAGAAGTGGTTGCTTGCTATAACTTCCCAGGTCCCTTCAGATTCCCCTACTGATTTTTTAGAGCCTAGTCTCAGGTTGCTCACCTATTATTTAACTCATCAGATCATTAAAACAATGTAGAAGGAGAGATTGTCAACCTATGCATCATAGAACCCTAAAGTGGAGCCTAGCCAGGAAAAGATGCCTTGGAAGTCAACAAGTAACCTAATGGAAAGGTTAGAGCCAGCCTGGAGAAAATTGAATTATATCTTGAAGGTAGAATATATTGTCTTGTATTTTCAATGTCCTTGCCTAGATCACATGTGTACATTTCCCCCTCAATGAGAAGACAAGACGGGGGCGTGGGGTGGGTGGAGACAGGAATCCCATTTTCTTCTTCTGTTGTATTTCTTATAGGCCCTGCATAGCCCTGGCACAGAAAGAGATCTCTAAAGATCACTATAGGGCTTCAGATGTCTAATTTACCAGAACTTCATATTCCACAGGAGAAAACTGGGGCCTAGAGAATCCAGAAGGCCTGGCCAAAGGCCACACATTACATGGCAATAGGGGTGGAGCTGGTACCAGGTCTTCCGGTTTCTGGACCAAGGTTCATGCCGCCATGCATTGATAGAGGGATCAGTTTCTCTTTCAGAAGGAAGAGAAAGGTGTCAGCAACTGCCTCCTCTGAAGGTAGAGTATGCTCTCAGAAGACCTGCCAGAGTCTGCACTGGGCTGCTGTGGACCCTATGAGAAGCCTGAAGGATTCTGGGTAAAGGAAAGAGAGGCTGACTCCTGGCACTTTCCCGGCTGCAAAGAGCTTTGTGTTGTGGCCATAAAAGCTTGGTTATTTTGTCCCTTTGTCCCTGACAGTAGACAGTAAACTCCTTCAGGCAAGGTCTAGGTCAAATCTATGTGCATTTTCCCCACTTCCAGGATCAAGGGAGATTTGACATAACAGCAGAATCCATGAGAGAAGGAATGAAAGGCTAAGCTCACCAATGTGTCTACATATTGTCAAGTACGAAGTATGACGTCATAGGACCTCAGAGCCACAGCATGTTTCATAACAGATGCCAGTAATTAACACATTTTCCAAACTATTTTTCATGGCAAGAATTGTCTTTTATTTTCAAGGTTTATTTTAGTGTGTGTGCGTGTGTGCATACACATGCTTATAGAAGTGTCCATGGAGGCCAGAAGAAAAGGAATTAAATCCTCTGGAACTGGAGTTACAGGCAGGCACAAGCCACAAGATGTGGATGCTGGGAAAAAAACCTGGGTCCTCCTCCAGAGCAGCAAATGCTCTTAACCACTTAACTATCTGTCTAACCACTATCATTTCAGTTTGGGAGATGGTGTAGGATTCAGTCATTTGCTGAACTGTGTCAATTTTTTTTTGGTAGTAGTAGCTCACCCAAATCTTGGCGATGGTCTGCACTTTGTGATACGTTCTGTTGTTTTCTCTACCCCTTAGATGAGGCCAAAGGTCCTGGGAGTAGAAACTTTATTAGAAGCCCAACTGATCTGGATCCCCAGCCCTAGCAGTTCCGAGTAGAGCTGGATACTCTAATGAGGTGCTTGTCACACTGACAACTGAATGGAAGGTAATTGGGACTCTTACAGGAACCACAAAAACAAGCCCAGTCTCTGGGTGAGTCACGTGACTGGTTTCTGATTACATGCATGAATGCAGAGAGAGAGAGAGGGGGGGGGGGAGGAGGGAGAGGGGGGGGGAGAGAGGGGGGGGGGAGAGAGAGAGAGAGGATATTAGCCATTAGCCTCATTTGGGGGTCATCTCTTGCATATTCCTAGAGTCTGCAAATCTCTATTCCTTGTGCTGTAAAGTTGGGGCAACACCTTAGTAGCAGTCACAGCATGTCTGAGCCAAATTCAGAGTAGCACCTGTCCAGGTGTGAACTGAAGGGCAAGTATCCTCATGCTGAGATCTGCAGGGTGTGTGTGCATGTGCATGTGTGTGTGTGCGCGTGTGACATTCCATAAGGGTATCACCAGCTCAGCTCTGCATGTGAAGCCAGAAATAGAATATAACAGTGAGTACAGTGAAGTCAACGGGAATGGGCTGTCCAACGTGGCACCGTTAGGACTGGGAGGAACAAGAGCAGCATTGACAGTCGAAGTCGGGGCTCAGGAAGAGCAGTTAGCAGCTCGGAATGAAAGCTCAGCACCCAAGGAGCTGAGTGGAAGGAAGGTGGATGGAGAGCATGACTGACAACACGCAGTGCTGCTTCCTACCAACAAGGTGTGGTTGGAAGGGCCTGGAACGGTTAGGGCATCTCCAAGCCTTCCCCAGTAGGTCAGAAATGAGGGCTCAGTGGTACTAGAGAGTCTTCTTCATAATATTTAAGTACTTCTTGGAAGTCAGGCCCTATTGGGTATTTTCTGTGAATTCTGTCATGTGACCTGAAACAGAATCAAGAATGAAAATTCCAGCTTTCCAGAGAAGGGCTTCAAGGCATTCTTGTCAGGCAGAGCAAAAGGCTGGCTAATCTGATTCCCAAGCCTCACACAATGACTTTCATGGGAAAAAGGATCGGTCAAGGTGACTGTATGGAGGACAGCCTTCTAGGATTCACACAAAAGAGCAAAGTCTGAGGAATCTCCTGGGAGTCAACAATCTTATTCCAAATAAGCAATGCCATGAAGGTTCTGGAGCCTTTCCATATAAGACTATGTATGGGGTTGGGGATTTAGGTCAATGGAAGAGCACTTGCCTAGCAAGTGCAAGGTCCTGGGTTCAGTCCTCAGCTCTGGGGGAAAAAAAGATAAAATTAAAAAAAAAAAAAAAGACTATGTACATGGGCAGAGGCTCAGGGAGACATGTGGTCAATATCTGATCTTCTGATATGCCATATTGAGGTCTCCTTCCAGTGTCTTTTAAAAATATTTATATTTATTTATTTTTAAAATTATATGTATATGTGTGTGGCAGTGGCGGTAGGGATCAGAGTATATGGTCATGAGACATTGGATGCCCTGGACATGGAGCTAGTTCCAGGAAGTTTTGCTTGCCTGATGTGGGTGATGGTGACCACTCTCAGATCCCCTGAAAAATAGGATGTTCTTGTAACTATTGAGCAGAGTCTCCAGCCTGCAGTGTTGCTTTTTAAGAAAGACTCAGATACATAAACAGAAAGAGGAAGCAAGCCCTGTTCCTAGCATCAGATGTTGGCACACAAGCCCCTGACGTGAAATGGAAGGGGATGAGTGGTGAGTGAGGGAGCAGAGAGTGGTAAAGTGTGGGCTTTGGCCCAGAGAGGTGAACTTGGAATTTTGTAGACCCAAGTAAGAGTCTTGTGAAATTCAAGGGAAGAGGTTAGAAGAGAAAATGCTCCTAAGAGTTGGTTTGTGGTTTGTGGTTTTCTTCCACAAACCACAGCGGGCCAGCAGCAGTTCTCCCCCAAATTAAGGAAAGGGCAAAGATTCACATAATCTCCAAGTCTCTGGTCTAGCAGCATCTTGGTGGTCACAAGTTCCGATTCCCCATACTCCTTTTCAAGTGCAGCCAAGATCAGGAGAGACGGACTCTTCCTGGGTCACATGGCTATTTGTAATGAGCCCAGAATCAGAGACTCTGTGGATCAAAGTCCAGCAATTTAGGAAGAGGGCTATGTGGGCAAAGTAGCCATAGTATCTGGGTCCTACCTGGCCACCTGGATAACCCATGTCACCATCCTGGAGACTGGCATCCTCCGCTGCATCTTGTTTCCTGAGTTTTGAAGGTGAGGAGTGTTTTTTGCCTTCTCTCCTGAAGTTTATTCCACTCTTATTTCCTCTTACATCCAGGCCTTTCATTTCCTTGGTCATTTCTTGTCTGATCTTTGAATCTAGCCAGCTCCAAGGATTCTGTGGGACATGGAGAACCCACTTCCTCCAGACACCATCTGAGAAGTATTTATTGAATTTGCCATGGCTCTGGCATCATTAGGTCTAACAAGACCCAGGTAGGTATATGCTGTGACTTTGACCCACTGGAGCCCCACAGTCCTGCAGCACAGGCACCACTTGCCCATTTCTGTAGATTAGTGAGGCTCAT
Organism: Acomys percivali; assembly: GCA_907169655.1. Taxonomy (NCBI): domain Eukaryota; kingdom Metazoa; phylum Chordata; class Mammalia; order Rodentia; family Muridae; genus Acomys; species Acomys percivali. The sequence continues at coordinate 112,714,981 of OU015752.1, read as the reverse complement.
GTGAGTTCACTAATAGGAAGGTCATGCAGTTATCACAAGGAAATGCCTCAATTGGATCCTGAGAAGTAAAAGACTCTATCGTGGCCCAAAGTAGGCCAAGGCCAGACTCTAAGTAATGGAACCCCAGCACTGCCACTCCTTGGCTATGTGATCCTACACAAGATGTTGGTTTTCTGTGTCTCAGTTTTTGTAAATGTAAAGGATTTAAAACACAATGGAAGACCAATTAGTGCTAGTTATTGCTCCTGGCATTGTGCTCATGTCAGCTTATCTAGTTGTCTTTGGACTATCTACTCCTCAAACTTATCTGGAGTGGCCTAGTCTTGGGTTCTCTGAGAAATGAAGTGTGAATGGCAGCTCTCCAGAGGGAGTTTTCCCTACCAGGACAGGCAGAGGCAGGCGGGAAGCACACACTACAGCCAGTGTCCTGGAGCTGAGCTGGCCTTTAGAAGTCATCTTGAGCAGGGTAAGGAAGCCTCCAGAGATAGAGCTTGACCTTGGCCTGGGTAGGGCAGCTCCTTTCAAGTGAAACCAATTCCCAGAAGAAAAAAGTAGCTGTGAAACCCGAGTTCACTCTCTGACCTCCAGGGCAATGAAAATCCTGGGCTTAGGTGGCATATGGAAAGTGCTCCTCTATAGCATCTACCCCAAGCCTAACTAGCAGAAGGTCAGGGTACCACCTTCCACTCCCGCGAGAAGCAAGGATAGACATGGTACAGGTGCAGGAGCACTAGTTAACACAGCCTTCGGAGTTGCACTTAAGAGCTACTGTCAGTAAGAGTGTCATTGCATAGGTTCCAGGTACACCCCCATTTCCCTCTTATGTGTCTTTACTACCAGCTAGGGTTACAAATATTAGAGCCAGCCTCTGCCTGCAAGAAGCTCAAAGCTAACACACTAGGCATCTTCCAGAGCTGCCGCCTTCTCTCCTGGCCTCCTTCGACACCTTGGGCTGCTTTCACTTGTGTTTTCTGGGACCCAGATAACCCATGCTCAGATAATTTAGCAGAGGGGTTCCGCTTGGGTCTGCCACCTCTTGCACCGTCAGCTGTTTGCTTCCTGTCCAACGGCACTGGGTCACAGGGTTAGTTTCTTCTTCATCCATGTTCTCTGCTTTCTGCATCATTAAATTGCTCTCAGCCAAGTACAGCAAGCTATTTCATGTTAGATGTTTGGCTGTCTTGGAAACCCAAGAGCTCCCGGGGGAACTGCGGGCCCCAGAGGATAGAGTGATTTAGAACTCCTCAGAACCAGGCCTCAACATTTCTCAGTTCTATTCCTAGAGGGGCCTTTGCAGTTGGAATCTTAATTCAGAAAGCTACCTTCAAAGTTGGAGGGCAAGGAAAAGCAGAAGAGTGTAAAATGGGACTGGGGTGATTTGGTATTTGTAACAAGTAGCTCTCTCTATCCAGGTGGGCTCTTTTCCTTAATAACACTATTCACTATGGAAACGGCTTTCATTGTGAGAAATCCCCAAGTCCTTTATGGGGAAAAATCATACTGCCTGACAATGAACTTGATCTGCTGAGCTGAGCAAGTTAACAGCTGTTTAACAGCTGTATTTCTCTAGTGGAAGGAAAGAGCCTTGGAACAATGCAGGGAAAGGTACTAGGCACAACTTTCCTTCTTTAACAGGACAGTCAGCATCTACCTAGGGTGAGGAGCAAGATTCTGCCTCAGAGGAGGAGATGACGAAGCCAGGACAACCACTTAGAGGGCAGGACTGGAATATGCCAAACATCTCCTGGGCCAGGGACTGTGGAGCCATGTGCAAAGCAAAGTTGACTCCTCACCGCTATGGGGTGATGGAACCTTTATACTCCCATCTCATATAATGGGAAACTGAGTCTGAGAAGTGAAGAGACCCTCTCAGGTTCACCTGGAGAGACATGGGGAGCCCATCTCAGAAACTACCTTCCCCTTTCCTTGGCCTGACTCTCCAGAGAGGCTTTGCCTCAGCCAGAAAGTGAAAGAAATGATTGTTTCATTGGAACAAGGCAACTAATAAGGCTTGGCATGTCTTTGTCTCCCAGGAGGGAGGAGACAGGATCACAGGCAGGGGGTTCGGATCATCTGGCTGTGGGTCCTGGGGTACTGGCTCCAATCCTCTACTGCTGGGATTTCCCACAGAAGCACATGGAACAGGAGGAGCCACGTACTAGACTAGGGCTTGTGGTGGATGACTGATGGGCCTCAGAGGCTACCAATCCTCCTTTCTCATCATTCAGCAAGCT
>OU015752.1:112689519-112712737 GCA_907169655.1 Acomys percivali | reverse complement strand
ACAGGAAGGCTGGTGAAGGCACATTTATGTGTGTGATGGATGATGTGATGAAACCCCCTCCCCTAACAGGGCCATGCCTGGTTTTGCTCACTTTTACATCCACAGAACCCAGCATAGTGACTGAGATGAGGGAAGAGGGTGCTTTAAGAATTTATCAAGTGCGATTCAAAATAAAGAGAAACAATAGAAAGCCAGTCTTGGCACCTACGAGGAATGCAGCAAACACTTAGTTATTAGATGCCTACTTAAGATCAGGAGTAGGCATTAGTAGATTAAATAGCCATGGGAAAGGGACTCCAAGAGACCTAGTTTTCAGGCCATGGGTCCGGCAGATCCAATAAGAAAGAAGTACTGAGGGGGGAAAGGTAAATGGCCAAATAGTGCCCTCAAGCAAATGGGACCAGGCCAGGGTGGACAATCATTGGGATGGAAGCTTCCTCACAAGGACCAGGAAGCTAGCAGCAAGGTCATAGTCTTGGAATAGTGGCAGAGGAGGGTACACAATGCCAGGGTGAGAACTTGCAGCTGCTCTTTGGGAGTCTAGTGCCAATTCAGACATAAATGAAAACAGAAGTGGAGGATGAGAAAGAGAAGGTTAGAGGTTCAAAGTAGTCCCCGTGGAAGAACAGCATGACTGATGAGGTGGCACAGACGTTTGAAGGGTCCTGCCATATGATCTGGGCTCTCTGGGCACAGCGCATGAAATTTGTGAGGTGGGCACAGTGCCTTAAAAGAACCTGCTTTAAAACCTTGGGTCTCTGTGACAGCGCATGAACCTTATTTCTACTCGCACACTGACACATCTGGTTCTCAAAAGGAGTCCACGTCTTCCCCCTTGGGGAATACTTGGCCATGTTTCGAGACATTTTTGGCTATTACAACTCAGGGAAGGTGCTAGGGTCAAGCCAGGGACTGTAGCTAATATACTACAACACAGCACACAGGGCACTCTGTAACAAAGAGCTGCCTGTCAGACATCGGGGCACGTTCTACAGCTCCGTGGGAGAACAAGGGCCTCTCTGCCTGTGAATCTCAGGCCTCATGGAGAGCGTTATAACCATCATGACTAAGATAACTGGTGATGATAGAGAGTCACTGAGCACCAGTATGTGAAAGCCGATAGCTATCATCTTGTGTTTCTTCTTCAAAGCAAATGGACACAAGCCCTTCCCCTCCTCCAGAGGCCTGAGCTGTCACTGGCCACCACAACAGCACTCCAGAGCATTTCCTCACTGGGGGCTTCCCTTTAGCTTTCCGGAATTTACAACCACGCACCACTGAAATGGAAAGAAAATTACTGCCTGACAAGTACAGGAACAGAAGCCCAAGAGAGCAGTGATGTATCCAGGGTCCCAGGACGTGTGAGCAGCAGGACAGGTCAGCACTGAAAGCCTTGGGATTTTTCTATGTGAAAGAGCCTCTGGTAACTTAGTTCCCAAAGTGCCGCCTCTTGCCATGAAAAGGCATGAGGTACACAGGTGGCCTGCTTCAAGCCTTGTAAACTTGAGGGTTACCAGGCTCAGCTCACCCGAGACTGACTGTCGATCAGGAAGCAGGAGTCCAGGGCAATGTTCTGTCTGGAGCCTGTGCTTGAGCAATTCACTACTTCTGCTCTAAAACTTCCTTAACCATTCATGAGGGGCCTGGAAGAGGCAAAGACCAAGACTACTGTATAATGCTGGGGCGTCTCCTTTACCTTCCCAAGGAAAGATGGGGCTAGGCAGTGAAAAGATCGGCACACGCCATTCATTCAGAGTGTCTTGTGCCTGTAACCCCAGCAATAGAAATGCACAGGGAGGAAGAGTAAGAGTTCAAAGTTAACCTGTTTCATCATTACATGAGTTTGATGTTGGCCTGGGACACAGGAGAGACTCTCCCTTGCTGAAGCCATAGATCAGACATCTCTCAACCTTCATTAGAGAAGCTTCTTGCAAATAGATGGCAATCAGTATAGAGACCCTCAACTGGTCAACAGGGAGAGGCTAAGATACTCTGGGGTGCTCAGCCCTAAACTCCATCCTCAAGGTTCAGGGATCTTTGAGGAGGAGAGAGGGGAAAGATAGTAAGAGCTAAAGGAGACATCAAGGAAACAGTGTTTTCCAGACACAACAGGGCAGGCACACATATGGACTCCCAGCAGTTGTTGAGAGCACACACAAGACCCAGTGCAAGCTCCAGCCAGATAAAATCCCAGAGATGAGTAAGGGAACATGAGATTCCACCTCTGGAAAGCCTCTGGGGGGTGAGAGAGAAAGAGAGAGAGAGAGAGAGAGAGAGAGAGAGAGAGAGAGAGAGAGAGAGAGAGAGAGAGAGAGAGAGAGAGAGAGTTCTTTAATAGCATGACCCCCTGGTGGGTAGTACACATGCCAGGGCAGGCCTCACTCCCAAGACTAGCGAGGCAACACAAATTGGATTTGATGAAAAAATAAAAAGAGGGAAGAACTCAAAACTGGGTGGGAATAGACAGTGGAGAGGCTGGTGATGGGAGGAACTGTGGTGAGGGAGGTGGGCAAATATGTTCAAAATACATCGTATGGAATTCTCAAAGAATTAATAAAAATATTGTTAAAATAAATAAAATGCACTACAAATAGGCACTGATATTTCTATGCCATTCCCCAGGCCTTGGAGACTTAGTTTGATGATTAAAAAGCGGCTTTTTACTTGCCCGGGGAGACACATCAGTGGCTGCCTCACTTTGAGTGAAAATTGAAGATCACAAATTCATCCTGAGATACGAGGGTCATTTAACAAGTCACAGAGCAGGAAAATCCCCCTCCACCCACCTACTCATCTCTGAACATTCTGCTCCTGCATCTCTTAGCTCAGGAGGCACAGCTCATCCTGTTCTAAGAGCCAAGTTTTTACTAACGCACAATTCTTACGGATGTGTAGCCAGCACCTGATATATATTATGGGTATGTCCACACCAGGCTATGAGATCTGTCCGGAGTGCTTGGCATGAAGGTAGGTGGAGAGCAGTCACTCATTAAACACTTGTTGACATGCCAAAGCCTCTAGAACTTAAAACAATAACAATAACAACAACAACCAAAAAACAGAAGTGCCCACATACACCTATAATCCCAGAAGGGAGAAGGTAGGCACATGAGAATCCTTGGAACTCATTGGCCAGACAGCCTCAGTGGATCAGAGAGAACTGCAGGTCCAGTGAGGGAGTCTCTCTCAAAAACTAAGGTGAGGAGCCATTGCAGATTGAGGAAAACACCCCAAATCAACATTTAGCCCCTGATATGTATACACACAGACACACACACACACACACACACACACACACACACACACACACACACACCCGGGGGGGGGGGACTGAGAGAGAGAGAGAGATACAGAGACACAAAGAGCTCTTAAGGCACATACCAGAAAGAACAATAAATATTGCTTATGCCAAAGGAGGTTCTTACTTCCTGTATGAGGCACTTGTGATAACCTTAGTCCACCTGATGAGCCTATAAACCAAAGGTAGGTGGTACTTGACTTTGATGAGTTTATATTCCAGAAAACCCAGCCTATGGTTGAAACTGGGGTAAATTTTAAAAAATGCATTTGATCCACTCGACCTTCCAGACACCACAGCTTTACCTAGCCTACCTTAGGGTTCCCTTTTGTCTTTTAAAGGCGAGCTCTCTCCTATGTAGCTAAAGATAGCTTCTAACTCACTATGTAGCCTAAGCTTGCTTCGAACTTGTGCTCATTAGCCTCTGCACCCCAAGTGCCAGAGCTGTAGGCATGCACCAGGATGCCCAGCTTAATCTAGCCTCCCTACAGTAGCCTACAGTAGTGGGTTAATGTCAGCAACTATGGTTAATACAACATTCATTTTATAACAAGGTCCTGCCTGTCTCATGCAATTGACTGAATACTGTCTGGCCATGAAAGGCAGAATGGTTATATGACCATCAAGTCAAAATAACCTACTAAACTGAGCCATCAGAACTCCAGGGCCACTGTGTTATTAGCCCCAGTTTACTGATAAAGACATGGTATTACACCCAAAGAGCCAGGTTTTCCTGGCCTACCAAACAGTCTATTTCTTCAGTCGGAAGAAATACATACAAGACTTGATTTGATTTGTAGACTCCAGATTTATGAGGCTGTTTGTTTGAAAGCTTCTACAAAGATACAAATAGGCAATATTCTGCTAAGGCCTTAATGACCTGACCATAGTTTAACAATCTCCCAAATTCAGGTCTATTCAAGACACCCCACCCAGGCCTCACCATAGCCATTAACCACTGTGGCTTAGGGTAATGGAAATGATATAGGCCATAGAGTGAGAAGAGCAGAGCTGGATCACAAGCGCAATCACTGGAGCAATTCTCAGGCAATCTGTAAAGTGAGGCTAACACGCAACCTACATAGGCCTGTTGTGAGAACACGGCCTTGCAATAATCCTTGTAAGCCACAACACAGGAGTACTGGCTATTATAGGTGTGGGAGGGTTAGCATTTTGTGTCCACTTGAGAAATGCTTAACTTCAGAGCAACTTTAATTATGTACAAAGAAAAAGAAAGCAAGAAACCTACTATCTGCATAGCATACAATGGTAGGCCCGCTTACAGATAGATGTCAGCGTCTGAGTTCACTGTCTTCCCTTCCCTACTGCATGTCAACGAAGAAAGGACCTTGTAATTTGTAGCGTAGTCGGCCTAGCCACAGATGCTATTCTGGTGTTTCACGAAGGCGTGATCCTTGCTAACCTCCAGTTCTCAGAGGCCTGCACTTGAGATCCTGCTCTCATTGTGGGTTTAATTACAGACATTTTTAGCTCTCCAGAATCCCTTTCAAAGAACAAAATGTTCAGGGGAAAAAAATCCTAAGCCGTCATGTAGGAAATATTGTGGAAGTTTAATTAATTTTTTTTAAATGCTAGGCTTTAAAAAAGAAATGTTTAAGATGTCTTTAAAAAGCATCTCAGAAACTACGGTTCGGGACTGTTGAGATGTCTGTGAGATGCTCCTTGGAGTTTCATCATAAGTCACTGGCGGTCAAGCAGGCCCAAAGGGTGACAGGGGGAACATGTGGCTGTGAGACTTGGATAGGCAGGGACCAGGTCGGTGTACTGGACATGTCTTTGGAAGAAGGCACAGTGGTAGGAGGTTCTGGAACCTTCCTGGAAACATTTTACCTAAGGATGACATATGGGGAACTCATTTTTCAGTCTTTCATAGGAGCCCTCCCTGCTACCAGTGGTTCTGGGAATTGAACTCAAGCCCTTGCTCATGTGTATCAAGTACTCTACTGCTGCACCACACACCCAGCTCTGGATCTCTGCTGCACACTGGTTTCTACACTGCTCATCAAGATTCCAAGGCCCCTGGAGGAAAGCTGGGCTGCTCATAGGGTCTGGACCAGCTCCATGCTCCACTTAAAATGTGGGAAGTCACCCCTCCTGAACAGACCTCATGCCCATCAACATCGCCTTCACTGTTGTTGCCAGGCAATGGTAGAGTTACCCTGTGAGGTCTGCAGAGCTCACCTCTGACCTTTGAAGGATGTCAGGAGTTCTCCCAGCCTCTTTTTCCCAAGCTGTGTTGTGATCATGTTTGTCCTGTAGCTGAGGCTTGACACAACAACCACCTAGCCCTCACTCGCCTATGTTACTTCTGTCTGTGTCTCATTTTTAGATTACCAGCCCACCCTCAGCCATAGCTATTTGAGTCCTGCAGGCCTGTGTCACTCCACTGTGACCACATTAGCTGACATCTTCTCATCCTGTCTTCTAATTCCTCCTTTTAACATTTTTGGTCTATTTGTCCTTATTACATAAGAAATACACATTCATTGTGGGAAACTTTAAAATTCAGACAATAAAAAAAAAAAAAAAGAATGAAAGAAACCAATGACCCATAATGCCACTCCTTGGAGCTACCTTGGTAACACAACACCATGCTTTTCTTCTGTTTAAGGTCCTCTGGAATGCCTGTGATGCTTCTGGAGGCTATTCTCCACATTAAATGTACATTTACCACAATCTCCCATCCTTTATGAAATGTTAGTTTGCATATATCTTCTCTCAAAAAATAATACTAATGTATTCATGTATTTAAATTCAAGCAACACAGAGCTAAGCTGATCATAGCTGTACGTCTTTCTTTGCTACTACCCCGCCATCCCGCTAAGCCATTGTTCATTGATTTCCATATGATAGTCAGTTGCTCATGCATGAAAACCTAAAAGATGGTCTCAGACCTAGTGTTGATTTCTCAGGCCTCCTGGACCATTTTGTATGAAAGCATCTGGTTTTCAAACTGGACTCAATGTTACCTCTGAAATCAACTTAGAAATCTAGAGCAGGGATGCTCAACTTCCCCGTGTGTCTGATCTACCATGGAGCTGGGTGTGGAGGAGGTTTGTGAGGAGGTCTGAGGAATGAGACTCCAGGGCATCCATCGGATGGAGTTGGGCCTTCCTGTTCCTGGCTCACAACATAGCCCCATGACTGTTTCTCCTACTTATCCCAAATGTTGTGTCACTATCATTTCCTGATTGGCCGGAACAAAATTCAATAAAGTCCAAATGCAGGTCTTTCTTGAGAGTTTAAGGAACCAGAGGTAATGGGTTCTGGGGATGGGGGAGGGGGGTGCTGGGTCCCCAAACTAAAGGAAACTTAGTGTGAATCATCTTCTGCCAGCCAAGAGACATCATAATCATCGTATGAAGATCACAAAGATGTGGCACGCAAGGATATTTAAATTGTCCTGAATGATGGAAGCTCAAAGGAGTACAACAAAGTTTGAACCCCTAAACTCAGCTGTAAGGTTTAGTACTTTTGGGCACCCCAGTTGAAGTGACAGATGGAGTGCAAGGAGCAGAGATGGGCAGCTAGTGAAATTATCTACACCCAAGGCTCCTTCTGGCAAAGGATGCTGGGTAGATGTGGGGTCCAGATGGGAAAAGGGCAACTGGGCCAATATGCACCATTTGACAAAGCAGGGGCAATGTGGTATGGGGCTGTGCACACAGGCAAGAAGAGGCACGTAGAGGAGAAGCAGCTGCCCGTTAGCATAGCCACCAGTGTGGCTTCTGTAGATAGTCTACACCAGGGAACCTCAGCGAGACTCAGTCCTCCCAGTGCTGGTCTTAAACTGCAGCCTGTTGGAACCTTACAGTGACCATAGCACCTGGCCATGGTGAAGATAGTGCCTTTGGAGACTCAGTCACATGACCAGATTTGTCATTCAGCCTGGGAACTAGTGACATGCTCTGAATCTTCTATACTCTGAGAATCAAAAAAGTAGGGTTCCTCTAGGACAGTGGTCCTAATGCTGTGACCTTTTAATACAGCTCCTCATGTTGTGGTGACCCCTCTAAGCATAAAATTGCTTTCACTGTTACTTCATAACTGTAATTCTGCTACTGTTATGGCTAGTAATGTATGGATCTGTGTTTTCTGATGGTCTTAGGCAACACCTGTAAAGGGATCATTTGACTCCCAAAGGGGTCACGACACATAGGTTGAAAACCACTGCTGTAGGGTGGCAGTGTCTGCCAAGCATAGACCTATAGTGTTGGCAGTTAAGCAGAATGTGCTTCTTCATTGCACCTTTTAAAACATTTGACTCTTTTGAATACTGGAGAATAACTATGACCTTAATAGACCACAGTGACTTAAATTTTCCCTGATAATGGATGGCAGTTATTTCTCTATGATTTGCTTATAAATATTATCCCTCAAAATAACTCAGACCTACAAGGATCACAGAAGGACATGCATTTGAAGTGTTCACTCATATCATTCCAGATCTTGGAAATCAATGTGTCTGTCCAATAAACTCTCATGACTTCAATCAGCACAGAAATGTTCAGAAAGAGTTGGATCTCCATCCTTAACTGAACCCGAGCAACAATGGTAGAAAATGACTCTTGTGGTGGAAGAGAGTGAAGGGCTTAAAGTTCAGAACCAATGTCTGTCAGTCAGTCAGTCAGTCAGTCAGTCAGTCAGTCAGTCAGTCAGTCAGTCAGTCAGCACCCCAAGATGCCTGTGTGCATGTGTGTAAGTCAGAGGACAACCTCAGGTATTGATCTATATTTTGCATCTTGAGACAGAATCTGTTGTCTTCTCTCTGCATATGTCAGGTTACTGTGCCCATGAGTCTCCTGTCTCTGTCACCCATAATCCCCCTGTAGGAACACTGGTATTTACTGACATTCATGACACATCTGGTTTTTACATAGGAGCTGGGGATTTGAACCCAGGTGCTCAGACTTGCATGGCAGGAGCTTTAACCCTCTGGACCATCTTCCCAGCCACATGGCACCTTCATTTTATAGGACAGCTCCAGGGAAAGGAGAACAGGGACAGATGACAAACACCCCAACCAGTGACCTGCAAAGCCAAGCCAGATGAAGGGAGCCAGGGGCTGTGTCGCCCAAGTTGCCTGCTCTGTTATCACTATAGCCCGGAATTCAGCTCAGGCCCGTGGAGTAGGTGCTGCATACATCTCACTTCAACAAACGGGTGCAGGGCTGGGAGCGTGATCACTTCTAAATCAATATCTGCAGAAGCTCTTATTCAGCTCCAGGTGTCTGGTAATTATCTCGACTGAGATGCCTCCCAGGTGCTTCAAACTCATCACATCTACAATTCTAACCCATCAAACCCCTCTCCCTGTGCCTGCAAACTGCTCCTCCAGGACTCTGGAATTTCAACGCCATCTTTAATCATCGGGAGCCTCTCTCCCTCACCTTCTTTATTTACAAAGCTCTTGGTGTGAGCCTTCTCTCTGGTGTCTTTGGACACTTTTCATTGGCTTTTTTATTTGGGCACAGAGTAGATTCAGAAGCCATACTTGGTGCCCTTAGAATTTTAAGTTTTAATTTATAGAGTGTGCGTGAAAATGTGTGTGTGAGTGTATGGGTGGGGGGCAGTTTATCCTTCCATCAAGAGGGTCCCAGGAACTGAACTCAGTCTGTTATGCTTGGAACCAGGTGAATCCATCTTGCTGACGCTTCCTTGCCTGTGCCCTTAGGGATTTGAGCAGAGCGACTGGGCTAAACTTACAGACTGTCTCTGGAGGGCAAGAAAAAGTTTCCTCTAGATCATCTTTCTCTCTATTGTTGTCCTTCTAGCTGCAGTAAAATAGAACTCTGATTGAGGGAAGCAGAGGAGGCCAGGGCCTCTAACTAGCACCCACTTGGTTCAAATTCTGTCTCGGGAAATAGCCGTCTTAGAATTGCATTGAACTTGGCAGGCGGTTGCCAGAAGTAGAGGCTCGCGAGAAGAGGCCATCGGCGGGATGTCTCACTCACTGCTCAGCTTTCAGGTGTCGTGAGGGAAAATCAAGACTTGGGACTTTTGATGGTGTTCACTGAATACTCAGAGGCTTCCATGACCACATCTGTGTTGTGAAACATGTACACATATTTAACTGGGGGGGGGGTGTGATGCACTGGATAGGACTGCAGGGACAGTACAGGCCTCAGGTACAGTACAGACAAGCAAAGGAGACGCACTAGCTCTGGAATAGATGACCTCAGTGCAGGGGCAGAGATGAGAGGGTGGTAGAGTCTACAGTGAACAAGGCAGGAGCGGTCACACGGAAGAGGGTAACGGCAGTCAGAGGTGGCTGGGCCATCACTTTCGTAGCATGCACTGGCCGTGTTTATGGCCTAAGCATGGTCACAGGGAAGGTTTATCCATGCTGGGACTATCACAGTCTGGATGTAGGGAGGGCTGACTTGCGTTATCTCTGTCTTTTTGAAGGTGAACCTATTACATATCAGGGGGCTTATGACATGCCAGGCACTGTAGCACACTCTCGTGTGCCAACTGTTAGATCCCTTCATGAGAAGGACAGGCATTGCAGACTTTCATGGAAGAGGAAGGCTTCCTATAGCTGCCACAGTTCCGCAGCTACACAGGTCAGTTTCAAAGACAGCCTTTGCATGTAGGTTTAACCGACCCTATATCTGGTGAGCTCACTTTCCACACTGTCTCCAGTGGCTTCAGTAGAACTGACTCTATTTACTCTTTCAGCATAACTGAGCCCGGGGCTGCTTGTGTGCTAGACATGGGGCATATGGAGCACAGGGCGTATTTCCTGCCCTCAGAGAGATGAAAGACGGGCTCCTTGGTTTGTGAGCGGCATGCTGCAGTCTCCATGCCTGGGTGGTTTAAGTTTAGGCTTAAGATTGACTCAATTAAAATGGAGAAGCTGTTCCCTCGGTTGTACCAGCTGCTTCCTGAGTGCTCGGTTACCACATGAGGCTAAAGGGTGCTGCACAGAAAAGTGCAGACAGGACATCCGGGCATTGCAAAAAGTTCTGCTGAGTAGCGCGGTTGAAAAAGAAACGGTCCTCCCGACTGAAGTAGTTGTGTCTACTTTTAAAATAGCTGTGTGGCGAAGGCACACTTGTGGGAGCTGGAGGGTAACGTGGGTGTCATTCTATCTTCTGCCTTGGTTTGAAGTGGGGTCTCCGTGTGCTGTTTTTCCACTGTGTGTGTACACCATGGCAACTGGCCCTCAAGTTTCTGGGGATCTTCCTGTCGCTGCCTTATCCATCCTCCTGAATCTGTAGGCAAGTGCTACTATATCCAGCTTTTATGTTGGGGAGGAGTCTTGAACTCTAGCAGTCTTGAACATAGGTATGACTAGGGCTTTCCCTACTGAGCCATCTCCCTAACCCTGTCTCTGCTCATTTTAAAGCCTGTTCTCTTTGTCTGGTTTTCTATCTAGGCAAAGAAACCATCACCAAAAGCCACCGAGAGCCCGAGTGTGTTTTCCTTCCCCTGCCTGTTCTTGGTACCGGCTGAGTCATTCTCACTCATTTCCCTTCCAGCTTCAGGAAGGTTTGGGAGCTGTGGTGATAGGCAGTGAATGCCACCACCAGCAGCATAGCCCTGTGTGTCTCCACATCAATAGAGCTGCCAGCCAGGCTTGAATATGACTGCCCAGGAAGCTGCTAGAATCAGAAAAGAGCCACTTTGGTTTCTAGAGGTTTCCAAGCCTCTTTTGACTTATGGGATGGAGAGATGGTCAGAGGGAACAGTGTGTCAGGCCCAGGGCAGAGTCCCCAGGAGATCTGAAGAAAAGTCTCATCAACCTCCAGGTAGATAAGACCCTCTCAGAAAATGTTGACATTCGTGTCCTAAGTTCAGGCCTGTATGCCAGCTGCCAGGTTTGTCAGCTGGGGCAAACAGGACCTCTATTTGTCTTGAATCACTTCATCGTCTCTTTCCTAATCCTATTAGTCTTTTCTGATGACTGATGATGGGCTCAGAGTGAGGACACAGATTGGCAGACATCATGGGTAGTACAAAACCTAGATAGGACTGGCCATGGCAAAGAGGCCATTTTGTAGCCAGGCCTGGTGGTGCAGCCTCCCAGCTGCCAGTGGGAGGCCGAGGCAGGAGGATTATAAGTTCAAGATCTGCCTGGGTTACAGAGTGAATTAAAGGCCATTCTGAGCACCTTGGTGTCTCAAAATAAGAAGCAAAGGAGGGTTAGAGATATAGCACGGTGACAGACCACATGCGTAGCATGAACAAGGTTCAAAGCCCAGGCTTGCTAAAAAGAAAAAAAAAGGGGGTGGGGGAACCCAGTATTGAGTCTATGTATGCCCATGGCTCCCCTTCCATAAGCTGGCAGCTTGCCCAAGTGTCTCTCCTAAAGCCTGTGTAGGCAAGCTGCACCCCATGGTTCCAACTGCTCAGCAGCTTTGCAGGCAAAGATGGGATCAACCAATCAGATTAAGAGATTGAAACTGACCCATGGGGAAGCAGGATGATAAGAAGGGACTCTCCTGGGCCTCTTGCAGCCCAGTCGGGTAGATGCAGCACCAGCCTTAGATCCAGAACTTCTAGCCAGGAGCAGTCTCTGGCATTACCAGCATCATTGGTTTCCACGCCTGTGACTTATGCCCTACTCTACCCACAAGGCCTCTAGGAACCCCATTCCCTGGGAGAGCCTGAGACAGTTTATGCCTCTTCTCCTTGTGTGATTCCCCAATATTTTTTTTTCCTCTGAAGGAAGCACCAGTCATTCTGTGATTGGATGGAAGGTCAAAGTCAGTGACACTTCAAAGGCCGACCGTGTGCCATCAAAGGCCGACCGTGTGCCAAGCAGGGATTGAGGTGCTGCTGTATAAGCTACCACATTCGATACCTTTCAATTGGGAGTAGTTGCCAGCCCATCCCACAGAAGAGCTGGGGCCCCTAAACTGCCTCCCAGTTGTCCTCAGGCTCACAAGGAAGGGGTTTTCCCACTCAGTTACTGAGAGGAAAGGTCCCTGTAGGCCAGGAGATAGGCTTAAAGGCTTCCTGGAGGATTTCAAAGTCGGCAATGATGTCTCCTGGAGTCTCGGCTTCTTTTTCTACAAAATGATGTCATTAATATGACCAATACTAGTGACATGAAATGGAAACACATGACAGGACCTATGGCTCATGCTCACAAAGGCCCCCCACCTCACCCACGGGTTGCTCTCCTCCTCTCTCGCTCTGGGCCTTTCTCCTGCCTTCAGCCTCCTGCCTTTTTCCTGTGCCCGCCCAGCAACCTTAGTCATGCTGGATCCGGGCCCAGTCTACTTGGCTGCAGTCTGGTGTTCACTGCACTTATTATTCCAGGCACCCTGTGATTTACTTTTCTAGTGAGTTAATTGCAAAATCCATATGGAGTGGAGAGAAAACATCCACCCAGGCTTGCCATAGAAAGCAGGGCCCAGAGGAAGCTTTCCATCTTGGCCGGGTGCAGCCTGCAGCGGCAGGGGGGAGGAAAGCCGTTGCCACATGGTCTGTGCACAGAGCCGAGCCGCCAAGCTCAACGCCAGGCATGAGGTGGTTGGACCCAGTGATTTCCTTCTGATTTTCCCTCTCGTCCCTGTAGACAGACAGTCTCTCGGGTTTAGAGACACGCCATGGGCATAAGGTCTAAGTGATCAAAGAAGACTCTCGGAGATTTTAGAAGGAAAAAAGTGTCATTCCCAAGTTTCTTTTCCCAGAGTCTCTTCTAATAAATCTTGGATGGGGCCATGAGTCACCCCACTGTATCTTGCTAATGCTGGCAATCTGTAGACCAAATGTTGGGAAATAAGCCTTCAAGATAAGGGTCAATACTTGAGGCACTAGCAGAAGTTAGGAGAGGCTCTTGCTTTTCATTTGCCCGGTTAAGTGTCCTTGGACAGCTTACAAACGCCAAGCCTTACGTTTCTTGAAACCTTGAAAGTAGGAAGCCGAATACCTGGCTGACATGTGCACTGAGAGGATGACACCAGGATCTTCGAAGCCTTTGACACAATGCCTGGCTCATGGCAACCCCGCCCCCCCCAGCTCTCCCCCCCCCCCAAACCCCGGAAGACCATTCACTTTTCTTTCCTGAGAAGGCACTCTTTGAAACTAGCCTAAGGCAACTTAGCTACTGAATGTTAATATGTTTCTGTATGTGTTTACTGTTTACAAAACCCACTGAGGGGCCCTGAGGTGGGAAAAATCAACTCTTGTTTTGAAAGCACTTTGAAGATGAAAAGGTATTCAACCCTCCGGAGGTTTGGTTGGTGGAAGTTTAGACAAATGTTTATTTTAATTTGCTGAGTTATAACTTATTAAAAGCTTCTGCAATGTGGAAGTACTATTTTGGTTCTCGCAAGGGATCCGACAGCTTGGAATAGCTGGTTGCTAATTTCATTCATTTGTCCCAAGAATCACTACCTGAGCACCTGGGTACCAGGCCTGGTGTACAAGGGCCAGCCCCCTGGGAGTCAGCAGCCACCAACAATGGCAGCTTCATATCCCAACAATGGAGACTGCAGAAGCCCAGGGAGCTGTGACATCCCCCAGCAGGAGAGACTGGGCCCAAGGAAGGTGACAAGCAGGAAATGACTCCATTTTGAAAGCACCCAGATTGCCACACAATTTAAAAAAGCAATTCTGGAACTGCGATAGATGTGTAATTTGAGATTCCCCGGAGGAAAGTACTATTTTCCCCAGAGGTCACCCCCACACCTTTAATTTCTGAGACACTAGGGAAAGCCGGAAAGCTCTTCTAAGCCTCGGGGGGGGCCCTAATGCTCAAGTGCTTCACAAACACTTTTGATTTAGAGGTTCCATGGGCCCTTCAGACACAACAACGTCTAGCTCTCATCTTATTATCTCTCTTTCCAGTCACGCCCCAGCATTCCCTCACCACATCCACACAGTTGCCTTGCCAACTGGTCTCAGTGTTTATGTCCCTGCAAAAGTCATATGTTGGAACCCAATTTGGGCCATCGTCTTAGTCTGAAGAGGGAAGGCTGCTAAGAAGTGATTAGATCAGAAGGACAGGATACTGCCCTTGTTTCTGGGATTAGTGCCACTATAAAACAGGTTCAAACACATTGTCCCCCTTTCTACCATGTGAGGTCAGAGAAGAGAACCAGAGAATGGGTCTCTCACCAGACAAGGAATCTACTGATATTACTGATATTACACTTCCTACACTTCAGAGCTTCCAGCAGGAACCTTCTGCTGTTTATAATTTACAGTCTAAGTCACCTTGTTATAACAGGCCACATGGGCAGTGGTTCTCAATCTGTGGATCATGACCTTTTTGGGGGTGCCAAACAACCCTTTCACAGGGGTCACCTATGGCCACCAGAAAGCACAGATGTTACATTATGATTCATAACAGTAGCCAGATTACAGTTATAAAGTAGCAAAGAAAGTAATTTAATGGTTGGGGGGTCACCACAACATGAAGAACAGTATTGAAGGGAAGCAGCGTTAAAAAAGTCAAGAACCACCGATCTAAGACTTACCCAGAGCCATACACTGTTATCACGAACCTGTGTCCATTTTCCCTCCCACCCACGTCTATGTAGTTACGCACTTCTCTGCTCCCTTCCAGTTTGGCAGAGCCGTATGACTAAGCAGACCCGTGGGCTGTGAAAAGCAGCCAGAAGGCAGGCCACTTGCTGCAAGAAAATGGAACCCCCATCACTCTGGTTCTTGAGAGACTATGTGGAGAAAAGCCGGACTGCCAGTAACCAAAGAAATAAAGATTGTTAAATCACTAAAACACTAGGGTGGCCCCTAATTGTTAGCTTCACCATGAACACACACTGACAAATACAGGAATGTTGTTTCTATCTATTAATCTTCAAAACAGGATCTGGAGATAGAGGAACTTATGATGCAGGGGACAGTAGCAAGGATGCGGGAATGTATAAGCAAATAAGTCTAGAAATGGAACTAGAGACCTGTAGTCAGGAGGAAACAGCACGTGCTAACCCTCTCTATATCCCTTTTCCCCCATAGTGCTCATCTTATCTCCGTCTGGACCCAGGTAGGACTGAACGAGCCTTTTCATTTCTACCTCTGAAATAGCTCTGGATTTATGCTGATCAAAACTACATGCAGAGGGCTGGAGAGGTGGCTCAGAGATTAAGAACACTGATTGCTCTTCCAAAGGTCCTGAGTTCAATTCCCAGCAACCACATGGTGGCTCACAACCATTTATAATGAGATCTGGTGCCCTCTTCTGGCATGCAGGCAGAATACTGTATACATAATAAGTAAATATTAAAACACAAAAACAAAACAAAACAAAAGTACATACAGACCCTGGTGTGTGCCTTGGTGGCCTAGAGAGGGGAATTGATGACCCATTTTCATCACTTTTGCACCAAACTATAACCCTGCATGCATCTAGGGTCTTATCTGGATTTGATCCCAAAATAGAGATTTCTAAGCGCTCTAGGCCAGAGGCTTTGAATTCTGACAGCCCTTTCCCCTGTACCAGGTTAAATAACAGCCTCATCAGACCACATATCACATTGCATGCAGGGGAGTCACTATCCCTAAACCTTTTTAACACGTTTTACTTGAGCACAAAGAGCAGAGGTTCTAAATTTTGGACTGATTCTATCAGCTTACAAAACCAAATATAAAATAAAGCATTGCATTCCAGTGTCACAAGTTTTTGAGGTCCCCAATTAGCAGGAGGGTCGAGCACTCATACAGATGTTGAACTCACAGGTGAGAAAGAGCCTGGCTTAAAGTGCTTGAATGGGAGGTGGTTGCCCAGAAGACAAGGAGGCTGGTTAGAAGGCATGGAAGAGCTTCTTGTCGAAGGAGGCGGAGCCAGGGCCCTTGGTGCCTTGGCCAGGTCTGTGTTTCTCCATTCGCCAGCTGTACTAAGATGGAGTTAGCTGCTACTGAGCCTGAAACAAGGAGGAAGCTGAAGGTGCTAAATCCACACAGCAGTGAAAAGATGAGGTTCGTATCCTAGCAGACCACCTTAGGATGCTGTGACTTGGGGCAAGGTCCATGCCCTTGTGGTTCTGAGGTTTTTCTATGACTGAAGAAGAGGTAAGTGCAGGAAGGGGCATTCTACGGTTTGGAGGATCGCACAGATTGTATTCTGCAGCTTGTTAGCCTGCATCCTCTCTTACCCCAGACACTTCCATATTCCCAGGACTGATCTAATGGATGCATGCAATAAACGTGTGATGGCTGAGGGGTTGCCAGGTGGTACAGTGTGCACTTTGCAAGCCCTGGGTTTGAGTGACAGCACCGAAAGCAAAACTAGGACACCAAAAAGTAAGGAAATAAAATGTAAGTGAAAGATAAGAAGTTCTAAGGTTTTCTTTCTATTTTTTGTTTGTTTGTTTGTTTGTTTGAGGGGATTTTTTTTGGACTTTTTGGTCCCCATAAAATTTGGGAGCACTGGAGGTCATGCAATTTTTGCAACTGCCTGGTTCTAGAACATTCTCCTCACTCCAAAGAGAAGTTCCCATTGTCATTAAGAGTTACTCCCTTTGTCTTCCCCCAGTTACACTGAGTTTAGATAAAGATCAGATCTTAAGGCACTGCTAGTAGCTGTTACTTTATGAGCATTGAATGGGTGTTGGGTGAATGTCAGTAACCACAGGATGCTCTCTGCAGTGGGAGGTGTCAATGAAAGGCAGGCACAGGCACCAGAGAGCAGTGAAGAAGCCTGTGACCAGAACACAATGAAGATGGAAGCAGTCAAGGCGGAGTGGAGAGCCGAGATGCCAGTGAGGTCAGACGGGCGATTGGTAAGGCTGCATGCAGAGGCTTAGACTTAAGTCCATGTATCCAGAAATGGTGGCTCAGCCCTTATCTGGCCTACTGTGGCTTAGGGCAGCGTGAAGGGGGAGGAGGTGAGGAGACACGGCTCTCCCCAGCTGACAGGTCTGGAATGGAAGCCCTCTTGGCCCAGGTCCCTCTGGAGCTGCAGTGCAGCTGACTTGGAGGCAGGCAGCCATGGACAGTTAATGAGTGATTTATTGGTGTTGTCATACAGCAGCTTCCCTGGGACCTGTTCCTAATTAACGAACACTAACTGGATGATGACTCTTTTTTTTTTTAAGCTAAGAAGTCTTCAAAGCCTTTCTTCCTATCTTAATGGAGGAAAGACTTCATCTTGTGCTTGTTGGTGAATTATAGAATACAACAGGTATTTAGCAGAAATGTCCCACTTGTTCCCCCCCCTCTCTCTCATGCGTGCGCGCGCACACACACAAACACTTGTTTCCACACTGAACACACTTACATTGCTGTAGCTTACATACTGCCAAGTGCACATTCACTGACACTTGCAGGTGCTTTGCACACAGTGGTTTCAGTGCAGACACATAGTCAGGTCAGCACTCTGCCACACACACTGTCTCAAAGGCTCAGCTGCTGGGTCACATCTGTGATCTTGGGCAGGAATGTGTTCTGGGGCCACCCTGTCCCCAGTGAAGGGCTGAGTCACTAAGTCGGGTTGGGTGGCTTGATCAGGGAAGAGGGGAGAGCTCCAGTGTGGGGAGGGGAACTGGTCTACCATTCAGACTAAAGTGCTCTTTCCTGCTTATAGTTCACGGGGCACACAGACTCAAGAATCCTACTTCTGATTGGGAAACCATGGTGCTTAGCATAGTGCCTGGCGCCTAATAGGCATTTCTAATGGGATCAGCTGTTTTCCCCTCAGAAGATACATTAAAACCTTATGCCCAAGACCTCAGCACATGGCCATACTTGGAAATAAGATTTCTGTGGCTGGAATTGTGAGATGAGGTCACACTGGAGCTAGAGAGGCCCCTTTTTCCAGTCTTCCCTTATAGGACAAGAGATAAATGAATACATTGACATATGAATGAATAAATGAATACAGGGCTATGTAACAGAAGGAAGAGACTGTGGTGATGCAGTTGCAAGCCAAGGAGTGGTAGGAATAGCCAGTTACCCATCAGAAGCCAGGAGCAAATGAGAAAGGATCCTGTAGATTAAGAGGGAGTGCATCCTAGATGTCAGACTTCTTCTATACAGAGTGGTAAGGTGAGTGGTTTGGCGGTTTTGATCATTCTAAGGTACCCAGTCTTGTACTCTGTGTATGAGTTCTATGTCTTGTATCCTCCTAGACCTCCATCTAGTATTCTGAAATAGTGGGCAGAATGGGCAGGATGAATGGAGAATGTCTTCCAGCCTGCATCCATTTGTAGACTCTCATGTTCAGGCTCTGATCCCATGGAGAAAGATGCATGCACCAGTCTTGCCAAGAGAAGCACAGACCTGTGAAAGGGTCTTAATATAAAGGAAAAGTGATGCATGAAACCACAAGACACAGTTAAAGAGGTCATTGGAGAGTCCCTGTCATGAGATAATACTGAACCCTGAAGGGGACAGCAAGGTTAACTATGGCTTCCACTTTGAATGTTTCACCCCATTTTTGAGCTGTAGGTCATGAGCCTCATTAAGACATCATCGTTGGGCTGGAGAGACAGCTCAGAGGTTAAAAAAAAAAAAAAAAGACATCATCATCGTCATGGTGGAGTACAAAACTAATCAATGGCAGGCAGCTCTTTTTCATATTGATTAGCCAGCTGTGCAGGAAATAGAAAGTAGACAAAGCCTGAGCTTGCTCTCTGGGGATGCCCAGCAAACATCTCCCTTGGTTCAGCTATGACAGCAGCTGCTGGGAACCTCCCCCTCTGCCTTTTTGGGGTCCTGTATAATCCCTATCTGTGAACACATATCAGATTTGTCACAAAGGTCTCTCAGTAGCCTACAGTCAGGAAAATAGCTTGGCCAGTCATTTCTTCCAAAGTCCATGACATCCACAAGTCAATGATGCTCCGGGCAGTGGAGAGAGTGTGGGCTCTGGAGTCATGTAGCTGTCATTCACAAATGATATACTCAAATTGGGTCCCTACCACTTATTATATAAGTGACCTCATGAGTGGTGCCTAATGTGTCTCAGTCCCTATTTTCTTATCTGCTCAAAAAGAAGATAGCAGTTTTATAGAGACAGGAAGATAAAATAAGGGTTTTCAAAGAGTATATTTATACATGGCCTGTAATAATTATTGCTGGATATATATTATCAAATAAATTTTACTAGCACTTAATTCAGCAATATAATTATACCTGTTATTAAATAAGTCAGTTTCATTATCATCTTCCCTGAACACTGGAATTTGTCAGGGGTACATACAGCTTTCTGAAGGCTCTCAAGGTACATTCTCATACCTGACACCAGTGTCCTATTCTTAAGTTCTAGGTTTGGCATGCTATGTTGGTTAATAGTAACCACCAATCTGAGAGGATCTAGAATCTCTGGCCATCTGTATAGGAGTTTTTAGAATGGGGTTAGCTGGGGTGGGAAGACCACTATCAATTCAGGCATCATCATTCAGGGACTAGGATCCAAGAGTGAATAGAAAGGAGGATATGAGAGGACCACAGTCTTTGCCCCTCTCTCTCTTTCTCTCTCTCTCTCTTTCTCTCTCTCTCTCTCTCTCTCTCTCTCTCTCTCTCTCTCTCTCTCTCTCTGCTTCCTGACTACAGACGCAGTGTGAGCAGCTAGCTGGCTCAGACTTTGGCTACCATGCCTTCTCGCCATGATGGACTGCACCCCTCTTGAACTGTGAGACAAAATAAACTCTCTTTTTTTTTAAAAAAAAAAAAAGTGAGTTTTGCTCGGCAGTTTGCCATTTCTGTGAGAAAAGTAAGTCACAGAGATGAGAATGGGGGAAAAAGCAGCCTGTGGTGATCAGGAGGTGGACAGACAGCTATGCAGACTGTGGCATTTTCCAGTTGGACATAAGCAACCAACATCATTTTCTACACAAGCTTCAGACAAGTCTGTGACAACATGGATGAAGCCAAAGACAAGGGCACCCTGGGGTCATTTCTGAGCTCAGGCAAGATGCCAAAACATTGTCTAAACCACAAAACCATCATATGGCTCTCATGCTACCTAGTATTAAAGCCAGATACTTCTTTCCCACATTGAGGTGTCCTTCTGCAGGGTGGCTAATTGGGGGATATCTACTGTCTTCTCTGCACCATGTGCCCCTAGGCTGAGACCATCTCTGGCTTCCTGCAGCCACGCATAGCTAGTCCACTGCATAGTCAAAAGAAAGAAAGAGTTTCGTACTGTTCTGACCAGCTTAATTCACCCACACTACTATAGACCTCGGAACATGGTCCTATTGTGAGATTCACCTGAACACAGGTTGCTTTCCTTTCAGAAGCTCTGTTTCATCTCTTCTCTTATTACTTGCACTAGAATTGAATGTTCTTTATTAGGCAAGTTCTCCTAGCAAAAATGTATAGCCACTTGTTAAGAGTGACTGTAAGACAGAGACTGTTGAAAACTTTAGATCTCATCCTGAGATGTACTGGGTGGTCTGCTTGGATCACTCTTTGATCAAGCAGGAAGCAAATCCAAGGGCGTCATGCAAAGGCGCTAATCCACAGTGGACCTAGAGAGTTCTGCATGCAGGGCTGATCTTGGGCTGGCATCCTGGAACCTGCTGATAAATAGCCCCTCCCTGAAACATGAGAGGGACTCGTGGTATCTGGGCTGCTTATTCAAGTAACGCGCTTATGGTGAGCACCTGCATTGTTTCTGAGTCTGGAACTTGGGTGGAGCCCTCATCAGAAACTGCAGCTCTGTGTCTCTTCTGTGCTTTCTTGGAAGACAGGCCATTGTGGGTGTCATTATAATTTGTGTGAGTGCGAAGGTGGTGGATACAGCTAGAAAAAACCCTGTGTGACAAGAGGAATAGGGACTTGGAAAGGCTACATCAAGATTAACATATGAAAGAAATCAGTTGTCAGAGAAAGGCTGGAATTCCCTCCCCACTAGGCCTACATATAAAGGTCAGGCCATGATTGAAGAAAGCTCATGGTGTACAAATGTGGGAGAGACAGGTGCTATGGAAATGACCTGTGAGTCCCTGTGGCCCTGCTCTTTTGAGTGAATGCTCTTGCCTCAACTCATCAGGTCACTCTTATTCTTTGGGGGGGGGGGCTACCCTTTCTTAATAACTATCTCTATATCTATTTCTGAGCCAATTTTTGATATGGTGGCCAGAGAAGGCTTCGTAGAGACAGCGAATTTGGAGTTTTATCATTGATAACAGTAGCTGTGAAGATGTGGAATAAAAACCTACCAGAGGGGATGGCAGCTGCAAGGTCATTGATATGGAATATTTCTGGAAACTTCAGGTACCCTGGGACTCAGGTTGTCTGTAACACTTGGGGTATAGGCACACACTCTCCTTTCCCTGCCAGGTGGAAGATGCCTGGAGGTGCCTGGATTCTAATTGCTGCCTAACTTCTGCCTTCAGCCCAGCCCGTGTGGTTCCCACTTGAAATGGCTTCTGCGTTTTCACAGCCCACTTCACACCCAAGATGGCTCTTCTCTCTTCCCTCGGCCATCTTTACAAGGAGCTAGAATTGCTAACAATTTCCCTTTGTTTATACCCTGCTTTGAACCTGGGTTGTTTCACACGCTTTCTTCTTCCACAGAGGTGTGCTCGCGAAAGCAATTTATTTTGTAGTTAGGC
The DNA here is from genome assembly GCA_907169655.1 of Acomys percivali. NCBI lineage: Eukaryota > Metazoa > Chordata > Mammalia > Rodentia > Muridae > Acomys > Acomys percivali. Next base: position 112,690,939 of record OU015752.1, on the reverse strand, counting down.
GACTACAAAACTAAGTGTAGCAAACTCGTTTAGGGGGTGGAGAGAAGCCTCTTCTTCAGTGTGCAGAACATAAAGTGGTTGCCTACTTATTTGAAGGGAAGTGCACTTCTTTCAGGAGGTGGCTGTTTCTCACAGAGAAGCCTGGGAGAAAAGTCCTGGAGGAAGAGCAGGCTTGCTGGAGCCCTTAAACTTGGCCCGGGGAACCTGGGAATCATCCGCAGAATAAGAGCCAAGCTGACCGGCTGCCAGATGGGACCTTGAGCAATCATGTGTGGGTGTGGAGTCCGAGAGACCTGGAGTGGAATCCCATCTCTGCCTCAATCCAGATGTGTGATCTGTGAGCACTGTACCCAACAATGAGCCTCATAGCTACCACCTCTTAGGCTTCTGCAAATGTTAGGCAATGTCATAAGCCGTGCAATAATAACAGCACCCCCTTGCACAGTACCTCCTTTGTGCCAGATAATAGGCTAAGTGCTGTGACTCTCTTCGCTTACTTTACCCTTACAACTTTCCTATGCGGCGGAGAGCAGAATTGTCCCAACTTTCTGGACAAGAAAACTAAAGACCAGAGAAACTAAAGGCACCACACAGTGAAAGAGATGGGTTCAAATGCAGACAATGTGGCTCCAGCGTCTGAGCTTAAGTGTGGGTAACTATGTTTTTCTAGAGGGGTAAGTGTGGTGTTTCAGTATCATTTTAACCTGCAAACACATTGGTAGTCACTCATTCAGAGTGTTCTGTATCCCTATCCCCACCAGGCAATATGGCTGGTGGCTCAAGCTTTGGATTTCGACAGCTCTGGTTTAGATATAAACCCTGGGACTTCCTGCCTGGAAAATGGTTAAAACTTTTAAGGCCTCTTTGTAACCATTTGTAGAACGCTAATAGCAAATGGCCTTACAAACTGATTATAGATGAAACAAATCGGCCATACTGCCTGGCTGATTGTGAATGTGCACAACAGACAGTAAGCACCATTGACACCTTTGCTGACAAATGTAGAGTTTGTGAGTAAAAAAGGAGAGGGAAGGCCAGGAAGAAGGTGGGAGAGGGAGTAGCTAACCCCAGTGTATTAGTCTCTTTGCACTGCCCTGGCCAAACTACCTCAAACAGGTAACTTACAGGGTGGATAGGTTTCTCTGGGTCATGGTTTTATGCTTTGGGTTCACTCTAACAAAGAAGGCTTTGCAGAACAATTCACATTGTGGCGGAGAGGCAGTAGAAAGGGCATTAGTGGACATAGCTAGGGCTAATGTACCTCAGGGGCCCACCCTACAGCTCCCCTCAGGAGCCCACCCTACAGCTCCCCGCAGAAGCCCTCCCTGCAGCGCCCCTCAGGAGCCCACCCTGCAGCGCCCCTCAGGAGCCCTCCCTGCAGCGCCCCTCAGGAGCCCACCCTGCAGCGCCCCTCAGGAGC
>OU015752.1:112650650-112689509 GCA_907169655.1 Acomys percivali | reverse complement strand
CCTGCAGCGCCCCTCAGGAGCCCACCCTGCAGCGCCCCTCAGGAGCCTACCCTGCAGCGCCCCTCAGGAGCCCGCCCTGCAGTGCCCCACTTCATTCAGCCAAGCCTCACTCAAGGCTACATAACCTCTCAGAGTCTCCATCCCAAACATGCAGAAAACGAACCTCCTGGGAACATTTCTGATTAAATGCACAAGGAGTCGTACTGGTGACAGTTTATGCACCTGGCTTAGTTTGGGTCCCTATTGCTGTGTTAAGCACCATGAACAAAGGCCGCTTAGGGAAGAAGAGTCTATTTCAGCGTACACTTCCACATCACAGTCCATCGTCGTCGAATGGACTCAGATGCCTCTGACACAGGTCATGGAGAAATACTGGCTACTGGCTTGCTCCCCCATTACTCTAAAATTACATCTCCCAAATAAAGCATGAGCTTTTCTCCACGCCTGAAGTTGTTTTCTAGAAAACTCAGACTCACTCAGTTTTATCAATACAAGCTGGCAGAAATTATATATACAAGCAAACTCTATAAACTGGCTCTGATGACGGTAGGGAACCCTCTAGTGAGAGCGTCAATGAGTCAAACTCGTGATTAACTCTGTTCCAGGCAGGTACACTCTAAATACAGGTGGCTCCAGCCAGACCCAGACACTCTGCTGGATTGCTCTGCAGTTCATACCTAAAGGCAACTGTTGTCTTGAGCGTAAGGTCTCCCCAGATATATGCTAACCTGAAGCAGGAGAGATCTTTACTTTCTTCCAGGTCAAACTTTGCCTTGTGTCTCATCACTTTCAGAAGAAATGCTGCATGCAGGGCAGCAAGTCAGCCCTACCCGCCTCCTCAGGGAGCCTAGCTTTCCCTTTGGCCCATCTCTTAATTCCTTAAGCTTCAGCCATAACAAACCTTAGCTATTTGATAAACAGTTCCCTCAGCCAGCAGTCAGACCCAGCCCCCTCACTCTAGGGGTGCTCCTATCTGAGACAGCTGGCCTTGTCACTGTGGGACATTTTTGGGGGTTGGGGGAGGGGCTCATCCTCTCTAAACCATTTAAAGGGGTTTGTTCTGGGTTTCCCCTGAGATCCCAAGGGTAACTAGAGCCATCCTCCCCACATCAAGCTTCATGTGTCAAGCCCATATGAGCCCCCTGGGTCCCTTTCCCCTTTTGCCTACCCCATGCTGAGCCTCCACAATGAGGTCAATGGAATGAAAGCTGTTTTTCTACATGGTGGTCCATCTACCTGGGTGATCAGTGTGAACTTTAATTGTGGTAAGGCCTGAGGGTTTGGGAGATGTTAAGCTCACTTGCCATGCTAGCTGGCTGCATGTGGTATTCTTAAATATGTGCCCCAAGGTTCCTCTGCCGTCACCGGTTGTGCTGAGCAGAGTGGTCCAGATGGCTGAGTAAATCCACCTTATGACTCATCCGGCCCCCAGGTGCTCCGAGGCCAGCACTTCCTGTTTGAGGATGCTTTCCTTGCCCATGGCTACCCTTGGGCTTATTAGTCATCCATTCATGTGGGAGGGAGAGAAAGAAGGGAGAACAGGCTCCTCAGGCTAGGGGGTCCAGGGTTATCATACTAGCTCCAGACTTTGAGTCAGCCCAACAGATGTACACTCCTTCTTAGGTAGGGGCCCTAGAAATAGTAGGCTAATAGTTTTTGGTCAAACCCATCATAAAATAAATCATGGAATTTTTTAGCTAAGAGGTCTTTAAAAGTAAGAGAATTAACATTTATAGGATCCAGTTATATGCTGGGTACTTTCTTTAAATCTTTTAAAAAATCGTTACTTATTTGTGTGTGTGTGTGTGTGTGTGTGTGTGTGTGTGTGTGTGTTATGTGCGTGCAGGCATGCATTCACATGGTACATGTGTCACCACACACACGTGGAGGTCAGATGATAACTTGTAGGAGTTGGTACTTTTCTTCCACGGTGGGTTTAAAGGATCAACCTTGGGTGGTCAGGCTAACATGGCGACCACTTTTACTTGCTGAGCATCTCACTGGCCCCTTAAACTTTTGGAAAAAACTGAAAATCTAAAACCATAGATATACTTTACATGGCGACTTAGTACACAAGCTTTGTGTAAAGTGTCCTGAAACCAACGTCTTACAAAGTAACACCCATCTGGCTCTGTGCCGTGTCTGCTCTTCTGCATCTCCCTAGTTCAGTCATTAGTCTAACAACTGTCCTAAGTCATACAGTTTATGTCACAATTGGTAATTACGCCCTGACTGGAAAAGAGTGCCCTACTTCCTTCCTGTAGAGACTCCTTCCTCACTCCCATCATATCTTTAGGTAATAGGTACTTATCCCTAAGCTGCAGGCAAGGAAACTGAGGCTCACTGAAGACACTGAGGACAGTTTTTCTGCTGCCGAGACGCCAAATGTAAGCCCCAAACCCATCCTCCCTCTATGTCACGCCACTGACTGAGATCCCTTTGGTCCCATTTGTCTGGCTGGTGCTCAGAGAAGAAAAAATAATTGGTCTGGGGCCCCGTTAGGGCTGGTGACAGGCTCCTTCTGAAACCAGATCGTCCCTGGATGCTACAGGCCAGACTGGAACTAGCTCTCGTCAGCAGGAGACTCTCTTCCCACTGCTGGCTATTTTTTTTTTTTTTAATCTTGAGTGAGATGATGTTCAAAGAGGCTCAGGAATCCTGGCCTTGGACAGAGTGGAGCTTACCCAAGGAGGAAAATGCCTCTGAGTATCTTGAGAAGGAATTTGATCATTTGTGTTGCTTCCACTGGAATTAAAAGTTATGTTGGTGCAAATTAAAAGCAAAATTCTTGTTTAGTGCCCCTCTTTACACACTCACTGGGTCTTAGCCAACTTTCAATAAAGCAATTCATTTTCATTTAGCAAGATCTGAATCGCCTCACTGCTTCTTTCCCAGTTCCAAAACAGGGCCAGAAGCTTACGTGTGGGAGGTAGGTGGGGAGCACCTTTCCTGGATCAGGAATTCCTCATGTCCTCTTAGGAGGAACTCCCAACTCCCAAGGAATTGTTCATGGCCTTTAAACCACAGCTTCCAGGTCACAGGCCAGTGCAGTAGAGGAGGGGCCTCTTGTTGTACCTCACTACAATACTGCAGGACAGAGGGAGGGTCTCCATTGGGAAGAGAATGCAAGGCCAAGGGTGGGAGGGAGGCAGCAGGATCAGAAAACAAGATGGTCAGCAGCAGGATGGAGAGCTGGCGATGTGGTTCAAGATCAAAGCCACAAACTAGCAGAGAGAGAGAGAGAGAGAGAGGGAGCATGGGATGGGCCAGCGGCTCGGGGATTCAGTGTGCTGAAGTAGGTGTATGGTTGGAGGACCAAACAGATACTCTCTTTCCCTAGAGTAGCTTGTTGGTCACAGGATTGAGAGTAAGGGGGTAGTTAGTCTTTGGAGCTGCAAGCTCCTGGGGAAGCAGCATAGAGAAGCCCCATCCAGAGACAACCTGGCTACTTATGAGGCTTGCCTGGCTGCTCAGAGTCCCCAGCCTGGCCTGGATTTTTGCCCCAGCATTGTGCTTCGACCTGTGGCTGCTGCAGTCTACTCTCAACACAGCATCCAGGATGATCTGATTCACGCACTAGTTAGACCCTGCCCATGCTCAGTAGACCCCTTAGTAGTTAGTCCTAGTGACAGCCTGTACACCTTCTGCCCCATGCCATCTCTATGGCTTCCTCCACTGTTCCATCCGCTGGCCCCGCTTGCTGCTGTTAAAATCAAACAAGCAGTTTACATTCCATATCAAAGTCCTTGCAGCTGCCGTCCCCTCTGCTGGTTTTTATTCCGCATCTTCACAGCTACTGTTATCAATGACAAAACTCCAAATTTGCTGTCTCTATGAAGCCCTCTCTGGCCACCATATCGAAAATTATAACTCCTCTCCCTCGCCATAGGATCTGTTCACGCTTATTATCTCGAAGCACCTGATACAGCTTAATTTTCTAACTTGTCACCCTCAGTTATCCCCATTCAAATCTAATATCCTTAAGAGTGAGTGGTTTTGATGACTGACAGAATCTCAGCACCTAAAACCATTCCTAGGTATAATAAGTGCTCGTGAAACAGCATGGCATCTGGATGTACATCATCTTAATGAATTGTCACGAGATGTTCGGACTTGCCCAGAGTGGACCGTAGTATCAAGAAGGCCCTCCTTTGTCTCAGACTCAAGCATGTTTATATCAAGTGTCCTCCAAATCCTGATATGGGTCAGGCCATCCACTGGCTCTGTATCAAGGACAGGGAAAAACAGAAAGAAAAAAAAAAAAAAACCCAAACCAAACCAAAAACAACAAAAAACCCCAGTGTCCTTGAGACCAGTTAGAAGGTGAATGATTCCCAACTGACACCGCTATTGTTTATCCTACAATATAAAAACACTTTTGCGTTGTCATAATAGGAAGCCAGAAGCTCGCTGATGGAGAGACTCTCTGGAGGAAGCCCCAGCATGACTGTCTCTTGCCCAGTCGGTTTCTGTAAGCCAGATGTGATGATGCTACCAATGTTTGCTCTCGATCAGGCTATTGCCTTGCCCCTGCTGGATGTAAAAAGCATCTGCTTTGGTGATGTTTCATTACCTATATGCTACTTGCTAGCTCTTCTTTTACTTTTGTTTGCTACAAGCTTAATGAACTTGCTCATTTGAAACGGAGAGGATGGTTACTGCTTTCTCCAGATTGCGAGGCACAGTGTTGAACTCAGTCTTCTGTCTCCCCACACCCCATCCCCCGACTCTCTGTGAACAGCATAGCCTCTGGGGATGACCTTGCTGCCATCCAAAAAGAGTGGCCTTCTTTCAGTTTCTTTACCTGCCAAGTTCCCCCTGATCCCCAAAGCCTGCGGTCCGGCACCTCATCCATGGAGTCTTCTAGGGTGCTTTCTAATTGGACTTTTCTCCTAAACTTTCTTCTCTGGCTTGACACAGTTTGAGAGTGGCCTGGTTTGATTCCTATATCCTGATCATATTGGAGAGGCTATAAGTTCATTTGCTTTTCTGGAAGTTTCTTACATGAACAAAGAGATTTATGTTCTAGCTATAGCCATAATTACTTCCCAGGCCTTTCAGTTTATGAATTGAACACATATTTCTACAAAACAGCCTACACCATGGAGGCAAGCAACATAATGATGATGGAATGGGAGATATCTGGGCTTAAAGTTTTCGCTGCATCCCCTTCAACATGCTACAGGATGTTTGCCTAGAAAATGAAAAGGAAAAAAAAAAAAGGTTTCTTCTAACTCATTATCCCTAACTTCTCTGACTCATTCCAGGTCCTTTCCAGTCCCCTTCAGAACTTGGGGGCTCACAGTATGACCAGGAGTTACATGGCAAACTGCCCCACAGGAGAAAAACTCCCTGAAAACATGGGTCTGTGCAGGCATAGTGTGGGCAGTCTTCTGAAGTAGAGGGCACGCAATGTGGGCGCTCAGTTTCTAGCCCGGTTACCTGGCTCAACTGCCTCGCCGGGAAGAGGCTGTCTCTTTGGACAGTAGGTTGAGCTGCGGCACTCTGAACATTTCAAGATGCTCTGCTTGATCTTGGAAAGAAGGAATCTCAAGGGGTTGGGGCCGGGGAGTGTGGAGGGTCAACCAGGCAGCCTTGGTAAGGAGTTCTTTCCCCACATGCCCTGGAGATGCCCGCCTGCTCCGTGGGACTTGATGCCTCATTAGCTTAACCTACAATTTCCTCTTTGATGCTAGACTGTGTAATCATGGGGTGGGGGTGGGTGGGGGTAGGGGTGGGCAGTGATTTTCCTTCATTTTCTTTTCTAAGTGACTTTCTAAGTTGGCGCCTGGGATAAAATCACAGAGGCCATCCAGGTCTCTCCTCATGCCTCCAGGTGTAGCTGCTGCAGTGGACTCCCCTGGGAACACCTCTCTCTCTCTCTCTCTCTCTCTCTCTCTCTCTCTCTCTCTCTCTCTCTCTTTCTCAGATCTTACCAGGCCTTCAGACCCAGATGCCAGAACTCGGGACCCACACAGCATGCACTTCCCCTGTGCTGTGCAGGCTAGCAACAGTTCAGAGATGACACAACATCTTATATTTTTAATTTTAATTGTTTTTATTTTCTATGTGTACCTGCACATATATTTGTGAGGGGTCACATGAGTCTATAGGTATGTATGTATTGGAGGTCAGCTGTGGATAGGGTTCCTTAGGCACAGTCTACGCTAGTTATTTTTGTTTTCCTTTTTGAGATAGGATCTATCATTGGCCCAGAGATTGTCAACTAGGCTATACTGGGTAGCCAGTGAGACCCAGAGATCCATGTGCCTACATCTGTCAAATGTTGCTTCTGAGGATGGAAATCAGGTCTTCATGCTTATCTAGCAGGCACTTTGCTGACTGAACTAGCTCCCCAGGCCTTTGATTGGATGGTTTTTAAACTATGATGACTAAACTTAAACTTAACACTGGCCAGGTAGGATGACACAAGCCTGTAATTCCAGCACTCAGGGAGGCAGAGGCAGGCGGATCTCTGTGAGTATGAGGCCGGTCTGGTCTACAATGCGAGTCCAGGACAGCCAAGGCTACACAGAGAAACTCTGTCTTGAAAAACAAAACAGAACAAAACAAAACATATTAAAAAAAAAACAAAAAACGAACTAACACTGAGCCATATTAAAGAGCATAGCCCAACGGTATTAGTATGTTTACGTTATTATATGGCCATCACGCCCATTCATCTCCAGAACTGAAGCCCTGTAGCCAGTGACAACCACCCCTTATAACGCCCTCTGTCTCTAGTAATCAGCAGTGTGTTGCTTTTGTTTGTTTGTTTTTTGCTTTTTGAGACAGGGTTTCTCTGTGTAGCCTTAGCTGTCCTGGACTTGATTTTGTAGACCAGGCTGGCATGGAACTCACAGAAATCCACCTACCTCTGCTTCCCGAGTGCTGGGATTAAAGGTGTGCGCCACCATGACTGGCCAGTGTGTTGCTTTTAAAATGCAGATCTGTGGTTCTGAGAGGAGGCGAAGCACCTTGTTCAAGGCCTCACATCAGGGACTTGCTGCAATGGACTATGAGGTAGGTCTCCCTGGGGCCTCCCTAGTAGGTGTTCTTTCCAATCCAGGATACCTCTGCTGCCACACAGAGCCACAGGTGGCCTACTTCCCGTGTCTCCCCCAACTACTCTGTTTCTGATGTCCTAGAGAGTAATGCCTGTGTGCCAGAGACACCCAGCTATCACAACACAAATTACACAAGAATCCACAAGAGAGACTTTTGCTATCCTGCCCTAGTGGTGGGAATAGAGCCCCAGTAACAGCCTCTATCTCCTGAAAAAAAAAAAAGAAACACTTATTGGCTGCCTATGGGGTGTCTGTCATCCTTCTTGCTGCCTCGAGTGTTGTGACCCCTCCAGGAGGAGGGGCCTGAAGACTATCTCTGCCTGATCATCTTGAGGAGGAGGAGGAGGAGGACTAGTGTCACCTAGGAAACTTTTTATTTATTTTAAATATTAAGCAACGGCATAAAAGCTTGCTGACATTAACTTTCAGGGACAGAAATTGGCTTTAATGGACCCTATAAAAGTTATTACTGATGACAATTGCACACAGCAGCTCTGTGACCTTAGCGGAAGCTCCCACTGCTGTCAATACTGTTGACCATTACACCCGACTGATGGAAGGCCAGTGTGGAAGGGGAGTGCACGTTTCTGTGGCTGAAGGTCACAGGGTTTTATGGTCTGCCCTTTACATTTATCAGGAGGTCCCCTTGAGAGTGTGGACACCCATTGCTGCTGTTCTAAAATTAAAGACCCCAAGCTCCTTGTGACTCAGCTGGGTGCAAGCAAGGGACCAGAGAGAGACCCACGTTTGCAAGATGCTGATCATCGCTGTCATGTTAGTTGACTTTTGTTTGGCGGAGTGTTTGTTTTCCCATCAGGCAGCTGGGCATGCCATTGTGGTGGTGTGAGGTTTAGAGGCTATCATGTGTATGCTCTGAGGCAGGTGCTGATTTCCTTTCTCCCTGAGCAGTTGCCTCACTGTGATGGGATGAAGAGCCAACACACCCAGTATATATCGATCCCTCGTCTTCTGATGAGCTGTAACCTCTCCTCAGAGAAAATGGAGGGAGAGCCAGATCTAGAGGGGTGATGGTTGAGCAGCAGAGGATGGGAGGGGGCGGAGCTTAGATGGGACCCGCATGGGAAGAGAAAAGCTGGAGAGAACAGACTCTCTTGACAGGGCTGGCCCTCAATTAAGCCAGAAAGTACAGTACGGTGCTCTTTATCTCTCTGAGCCTCAGTTTCCTCAGTCAAGCAACAGTACCACAAACCTCATCAATGACTAATAGCAAGCCAGTCTGATGGTCACAGTCTTCACTCAGACTGCAGTATAAACCAGCCACCAATGTAACTTCCCAATGGAGGCATGGAAACCTGTAGGGTGTCTGCTTTGGGAGTTCAGGCCTAAAAGGGGTGCCAAAATCAGGGGTCCTTTGTTGGACTCCCCTCCCACTCCTTTGCCTGACCATTTCCTCTGAGTATAGCTGACTGAGAGCTCTGAATAGAGATGGAAAGCTGGAGGAACAGGGAGGGATGTAGGGGTGGGGTTGGGGGGCACACCAGGGGGAGGGGGAGGGAGCCATGTGAGGGGGATGAGGGGGAGACCAGGGGGATGGGGAGGGAGCAATGTAGGGAAGGGGAGGCCAGGGGGAGGGAGAGGGAGCCATGCAGGGGTGAAGGGGCAGACCAGGGGGAGGGGGAAAGAGCTATGTGGGGAAGGAGAGGCCAGGGAGAGGGGGAGGGGGAGGGAGTCATGCAGGCAGGGGTCAGGGGAGAGACCAGCAAATGACCTCCTGGCCCCATGATCTGCAGGCTCATCACATATGTCATTATCCCCCCCCAACAGAGGCTTAATTCAGCTGTAATTCAGCTCTCAGGGATATACAATAACGTGGGCGGAGTGTGTCTTACTCTGCCATGACTTCACAGACCGTGGTCCCTCATCACCATAGCAAGAAGCCTTCAAAAGAACAGGCAATCCCCGTACTTTGCTACACAGAAAACTCAACGAAATCACTGGTAAAGGGCCCGGGTTCTAATTCCACCTCGCATGTGAGTCGGGTAGATTTCTTGGCCTCTGTGGCTACAGTGCCTTGTGTCTGTGCAATGGTTATAATAAAATCGTCTGAATTCTAAGAGTTGAAGGGGCAGTAAGTGAGCTCCCATGGCTGGAATGCTCAGCTGAGCTTGGGCATTGATAAGCAGGAGCCGTGATTAACTCTCTGCCTCCCGATCACTTCCATCCCATGTACCTTCATTGTCAGCATGCCAACATTAGACAGAACGCTGGGTCAGCTCAGCTATCACAAAAGCAGCTATCAGAACACTGCCCCCTCCCAGATGAGCTGAGAATCAAGGGGTCCCTGGTCTGAGACTATGAAGTGTGCTATCTACAAATGCTGCCAACTTATCCATCAGCATGCATGCTAATGTTTTAAAGGCTCTGAGAAGTTCTGCATAGGAGAAACCGATTTAAGCTTGTTTAGTGTTTCCTCACCCTGAGATCACAAAAACACTTTCCCTCTCCAAATTTAGGAGCTCACAAAATGAGAGGTGCTGACTACATTTAAACTATAAACGAGGAAAGTGGGGCCCAGAGAGAGGACACAACACAGCCAAAGCTACACTCCAGACCAGTGATGGAATAGATACTTCCTGTTCCCTGGCCAAAGCTCATGTTCTCCAAATGACGCTGCCATTTAAACTTGTGCACAGTTCTGTGCTCCGTGGGTTAGAGAGAGACAGGACTGTCAGCTTAGCCTGGGCCTTGGTGCGGCAGGAAACTGTACAAGTTGTCCACTGTGGAATGGGAGAGCCACAGGGGATGAAGTCACTGGACCCTCCTGGAGCTGGGGACAGAGTGATACTGTCAAGTTAGCTCCCAGGCCCTGCCTCTCCCTGGACCCCTACAAAGAACTCAACTGGCCCAGATGGCAGAATAGACATCTGGAATCCTGCTGCAGCTGGCTCTTTAAGGGGATGAAATCCTCTACCTGGTTATGACTCCCCTGGTCAGCCGCCTGATCTCTAATCTGGGCTTTGATCTTCTGCAGCTCAGCTGGAGCTGTCTTGTTAAGGGGGCTAAGCCCTTGTCCTGACCCAGATGCTGCCTGGAAATCCAGGTTCTTGCATTTAGAGCTGACAGCCAGTAGGGGGCACTGGTATCTGGCTGGCTCTGACCTTTTTTCCTTTTCCTTTTCTTTTCCCTTTCTTTCTTTCTTTCTTTCTTTCTTTCTTTCTTTCTTTCTTTCTTTCTTTCTTTCTTTCTTTCCTTTTCTTTCTTTCTTTCTTTCTTTCTTTCTTTCTTTCTTTCTTTCTTTCTTTCTTTCTTCCTTTCTTCCTTTCTTTCTTTTTAGAACAACACCCCATGTTGCACTGTCAGTTATAGGAGTAAATAGCTTAGGTTCCTGGCTTAGCTTAGTCTCCCAGGTGGGGCTGTTCTAGTTTCTGTCAGTCTCTCCAAGCCTTGGACCCCAGTGCACCCCTCCACAGGGCTGGCCTTGCAAGGCAAACCCCACTGTGCTTTTGTGGTGCACATTTCCTGACCCCAAGCCTTGGGTTACTGTACACTTCACACATACAATCATGTAAACTTCTTTCTCCTACCTGGACCGTTGGAGCCTTTGACCTCTATCTCCCATATACCCCCAAATGTCAAATTGCTCCCATTGGACGTCTTGGTCTGTAAGCCTTCTGAACAATATGAGATAGTGCAATAGGACAGGAGATTGCCTAGGACTGCAGAGTAAGTGGGTGGTAGAGAGGCTAGGAGCAGAGCTGGTGCTCCAGACTCCACAGTCAACCAGTTATAGAGGGGTTGGGTTACCAACCCCTGCAGCCTTCTGCTCCCTTACCTTGTAAGTAATAACCCAGCACTTTAGCCCTGCCCTAGTCTGGACTGCAACAGCAGTGACTCTTCTCTGACACTGCTGATGAGTGGATATTTCATGTGACATTGCAAAAGGTTCTGACTTTTGCCCACTGAGGGCAAAGAAATTTTTCATCGGCTTCACCAGAGCCCCAGCGATACAGCAGGAAATCAATATTATAATTAAAACCATGACCTGGTAGCCCGGGGTAACCAGCAGGCCAGGTGAGCCACTTACCAGTCTCTGTGTTCTCATGCTCCGTGTCAGTGAGCGTGAGGTTGGAGTTGGCCCGGCTGGACAGGCAGGAACTGCGCCCTGACCGCGTGCTCCGGCCCCACAGGCGCACTGGGTGTTCAGGGGACAGCACAGTGTCTGCTTCCAGGTCTGCGTCAGAGCTGGCCCCCATGGAATAGCCACAGTGCGGGAGGCCAATGTCTGTCCGATAGAGGGTCCCATGAGGGGGCGTCATCTCCCCGAGCCCTAGCTCACGCAGGGTGAAATTAGTGCCTGGGGGGAGACAAGATAGAAAGTCATTGTGAGGGTGCTTGGGGAAGTTTTCCCACACTGGACTCACCATTGTATTTTAAACTCTTTGTAATGACTCCGGCCACCTCCTCTGCCTGCAAGGCTCTTTCTGCCTCTCTAGCCAAGTACTGTGTATCAGAGCTGACTCGAGCTCCCTTGCTCTGTGAAAGCCCCGCCCCCCCCATTACCCACCTATACTTGTGCATAGTTCGTTGAGTTCACTGCCTCTTTCTCCCAGGTCCCTCTGGAGGATGCCCTGCCCCAGCACTATTAGCCGGTAGAGTTGTCTGCCACTTCTGCTGAAGGTGGCGCCTACACAGACTGTTACTATTTCTTGCTTACTTCTAAAGTTCTGACTCTGGCAAAAATGCAGGATTGTCAAGCTTTCATTTTAATATGTCTGTTAAATTGTATTGAAGGTTTCTGGTCTCCTCTCTCAGAGGGCACTCCTCAACAAGTCCCAAACAGGATAGAAACTTCTTGGATGAGCCCTCCACTAGTCCCTGGAACCAGGAGTTCTTTTCTGGCCAGGCCAGGAGAGCCTGGAATGGGGGAGCGTCCAGAAGCTGACCCAGCCATGATCGAGGTTAAAGTCATGAAATCTTCCCATACTAGTGGGTATATAATGTGTTCAGGATCTGAGCCCCTTAGTGCCCACCCCCATACTCTGCCCTGGCTACTCCAGCCACTTCTTTTTCACCCCCTTCCATTATCTCCCCTAGATCCAGCTGTCAGACAAATGGTTTCATGTCAGCAGACAGGCCCTGTACTTCAGGGACCTCTGGGCTCTGCTCAGTGGCCAGGCAAATATTCTGATTGGCTGGGGGGGGGCAGACCAGATGTTACACACTTTGAATCTCACCCCTGTGTGCCATACTCTGCTCTGCTCTCCTATCTTTTTTCTCCTTCTAAGAAAAAAAAAATAAACAAAGTGTTCACTGGAGCCCCAGTCCCTCATCTCCTTTGCAGGTCTCTGCACATTTTGAGTCCTGGCTGCTGTGTACACTCCAGCCCTGCCCTGCTCCCCTCCCAGCCTGTATCTGTGCTTTACGGGGCTAATCCTCTCAAGAGAGGCCACTCACATTATAAAGAATAACTGCTATGCAAAGTGAAAACTCAACTTTATTTGCCATAAACAGCCCAAGCCACACTGACTTCCATATGGCTTGCCCTCCATCCCCTTTGAAGCAGACAGAATTGGCATCAATACCAGGAAGCTGAGGTATCCTGAGACAGAAGGAATGCAAGGTAAGGGCCAACTTCTGGAGTATAGGAATCCTGGTGAGGCAACAGGCAAGGCGGGAGATTTATGTCACCTCGTGTTCTGTTGATGACCTTTTGACCTCTTTCCTGAGGAGCCTAGAACATGGGTCGCCACTGCACTTCCCTCGGCACCTAACTGTAATGGTGGGCTTGTGGTCGTCTGAGCTTCTTTCAGTTGTGGGGCATAACCTGTGCCTTGGTTCTTCAAAGGATCTTTAAAGGTCCCAGATGACAGTTTGCAGATTGCATTGCACACAGCTATGGATGCTTATTTGTTTTTCACAAGGACGAGAAGGTCTCTTTTCCTGAGCCTGGTATGCTAGCCTTGCATCTGAGCCACTGGCTCACTGAGCTCTGTCAAGCATAGGCTGGACAGAGTTAGAGGAAAGCTTGGAGGTGTTTTGTCTCTTCCCTCCACCAAGGCTTAGAGGTGACAGTGAGTTGTGGGTAGCATTTATAAAGCATCAGTTACGTGCCAGGCCCCGGTGGCAAGGATATTGTTTACAGCCCCCACTAATCCTCAGGAGCACCCTGCCATTAGGTGCCATTATCCCTCTGCACAGGTGAGGATGCCGAAGGCTGTAACAGCCGCAGAGCCAGAATTCAGATCCAGGTCTGTCTGATGCCAGAGCTTGAGCCCTTAATCACAAGCTAGGGAAGAGCTGCAGAGCTGTCATTTCCCAAGCCTTGCTAGTGGGGCAGCTTTCATGTGGATCCAGGCCTGTGGGAGGGAGTAGAAACGAGGCCATAGGTGACTGTGTGTGTGTGCATGCGTGCGTGTGTGCGTGTGCATGTGCATGTGCATGTGCATGTGCATGCGTGTGCACCTGTGTGCATCTCTTACTTGTTTGATGTTGCAAACATGATTCAATCTTGGCTTGTTGTGAGGATCACATAGCATTGCTATAACATATCAAAGTGACAAAGCCTGCTGCTTGGCTGATGCTGGCTGGGGAGGGGAGAAGCAGAGAGCAGAATCCCAGTGGACCACTCCCACTGTGAGGGAATATGGTCACCTACCAGGTCTCACAGAGCCCTGGAATCAGAACAGCAGCTACCTTGGCGGTACCACAGTAGGAAGCAACTCATCCTTGAAGGATGCAGCAACAGTTCAGATGGGCTAGGCCATGCATGATGGGGGCGGTGGAGAGGTTGGTGGACAAGCCAGAGGCGAATCAATCCAATCAATCAATCAATCAATCAATCAATCAATCAATCAAAGAGGACAAGGAGAAAACTGAGGAAGGCCTCCTAGTGTCAGGTGGAGGAGCCTGGATGGTCTGTAGTACACAGAGGTATTCCCAAGCTTCACTGGGGCTTGTGGAAGGAAACAGTTTGAATGGACAGCTCTTGGGGTGGATGGTCATTGAGGTCAATCTTCAGGAACATATAACAATGCCCAGGGGGCTGGAGAGATGGCTCAGAGGTTAGAAGCACTGTCTGCCCTTCCAGAGGTCCTGAGTTCAATTCCCAGCAACCACATGGTGGCTCACAATCATCTGTAATGGAATCTGATTCCCTCTTCTGGTGTGCATTATCATATGCATTTAATAAATAAAAAAGATAAAAAAACAAACAAACAACAACAACAACAACAAAAACCAATGTCCAGGACTTGGCAGTGGCAGAGGGAAGGGAGAAAGGGGGTTGGCAGAAAGGCATTCTGGGAAAGACTGGCTAGCCTTTGGGGAGGACTGTATGGAAGGAGCAAGAGAAGGAGTGTCTGACATCATGGTGTCTTCCAAATCACTGGGTGTTACAGTCCAACCATCTGAGCCGCCTTCCCTCAAGGTCACCCAGCGTGATACAAGGAAGGTGCTAAGATACGCTTGTGGAATGAGTAAATCCCTAAACTAAGCAGGAGCATTTGTTTAGCACTTACTTCGGCTATCATGCCTACAAACTAAAGGTGTCATCCCAACCACCAAAGCCCCCCTCACCAGTCACTGTCATAGGGAGACTGCACATAGCCATCTAACGTACAAGGACAGGTTGAGCAGGAGAGTGTAGATCTAGGCTGATCCTAGAGCCCAGCCTCCAGCCACCTCTCCAAATGAGGCAGCTGAGCCAGAACATATCTGTCAGGCCCTCACCAGACTCTGAGGTCAAAGCAGCAGGAACTTGGATTTTTCTAGAAATACCCCCTCCCTGCCCAGCTTCACCTACCTTTTCACCCAGGCACACCCTTCTGTACATTCATGCTCAGCCCCACTCACCTGTGCGGCAGAACTCCTCGGCCTCCTGTGGTACCATGTCCTTGACGCGGCTGCCATAGGCTAGGCGAGCGTCCTGGTCATAGGCCTTCAGGGTCTCACTGGAGCTGTAGGACTTCTGTGGGGCCTTGCTCTCCTCGCTGTCCGCTGACGAGCTGGCATAGCGGTGCTCCGCATCGCGGCGACGGGTCAGCGAGCGATAGGGCTTCCTCTCCTTCACGTCCATGGCCTCTGGCTCCCGCTCTTCCACATCCACGAATTGGGCCCTTGCTGCACTCAGGGCAGAGCGGTCTGCAGTGGGGAAAACCAAAGAGAGACTGAGCGCCAGATTTGGTCAGGGGAGGCAAGGCCAGGGTTTATCCTGGAGCCAACATACTCTTGGATGGAGCAAAGTGAATCAAGCACCAGGCTTCTGAGATGCAGTCAGGCTCCATCTCTAACAGATGGTCAATAGCACAGGGTACTGGCACTTGGTGCCTCTCATGAACAATCCTATCTGTTTCTGTTACTGGGCCTATCTGAGGAGTTTCCATGCTCTCCTCTAGGGCTGGGGGCCAATGGGGCAACAAAGACCAGAGGGTGCGGAGATCTAGTGATGGTTAGAGGCAGGAGCTGCATCCCTGCTAGTCCTACCATACCTCAGCTGAGAGAGGGCCTAACCCTGAACTTACGGAGTCTTTAGGAATCTGAGAAGTGATTGACTATAGCCAGGCCAGGAAGCAAACATTTCTTTAGTTATCTCACTAGATCACTGTGGGTCTGCAGAGTGTGTGACTCTCTACAGTAACAATCTCCGTACTGATTTAAATACTGGCTGACTTTACATCCCTACCAGCAGGATGCCAAGGTTTCCCCCTGTCCATATCCTCACCAGGGTTTGTCATTATCTGTTTTCTCAGCAACTTGCCATACTGACTACACACGAACACTATACCGAGAGTGATCTTTCCCCAGGTCAGAACGACAGTGGCTTTATTATCGCTCCAGACTGACAGTCCGAGAGTTTGTAGCTTAATGGCATCTGCGTTTTCCTTCCATAGTCTTTCTTTGGCTCCGAGGCACAAGCACAGCCTTCCCCCATCCCTGAAAGGGCCAGGCGCTCAGTCCAGGAGGAAAGCCTTATACCATTCAAATGCTCAGCTAAGGAGATGACTTGTGTTTCTTGATGCCTCCAACCGCTTCAGTTCTGGCTCCCCCTTGTTCCATTTGTCAGGGCAACATGGGTGTACAAAGCATTCCCTCTTTGCTGCTTTGTTAGAGGTGGCCGATTAGGTGATCTCTGATAAACGGAACGCACCCAGGGTCTCAGTGCCTGGCTGGATTCTACTAGCATGATGCACCTGGTGGGAAAGCATTAGGGGATGCTTTCTGGGATTATAAGACCACCTGGGAATTTGAATTTTGAAATAAAAATATGTAATTTAAGACTTTTTTTTGTTTAATTTCAAAATACGTTACAGGCCAAACAAAAGCCAATTTGGTCTGAGGACAAGCAGGTCTGCCCGTGGTCATCGGCATCTGCAGCATCCCATCTGCTCTTCCCTCATGAGACTTCAAAGGCTTTCTCTAGGGTAGCTCTTAGCTGTACTCCAGTGCAAGATTCTGTCCACTTTCTTAAAGGGCCCTCTAGATCCACTCAGGTCAACCTAAGTCCTAAGCTGGACACCATAGCCCCATGGCGAGGAGATGGCCTGGAGTTAGCCCTCGATGTCTTCGGATGGATTATGGATCCTGAGTGCTGTACCTAGCTGCAGTTAAATGGGATGAATTTCTTGCACTCTTAATTCTCAAAATGTCCTTGATAATTGAGCAGGGGATTGACTGAGGACACACAAGAATCAAGTCATGTCAACTAAGGCCCAAACCTAGGCTTTGAATTTTTCCTGATTACGGTGTCTCCCCTGCCATGGTGCCTATGGGACCCTGGTGCCCACTCCTTGATCACTTCCCCATGGCGGGGCGGCCTTGCCAGGACACAGAGGAAGAGGATACAGGCAGTCTAGATGCAGCTTGATAGGCTGAGGTCAGATGTTAGGGGAAGAGGGCTTCCTTTTCTAAGGACTAGGGTAGAAGGATGAGGGTGGGAGGGTGGGACTAGGAGGTGATGAGGGAATGGGCTACAATGGGGATATAAATTGAACATATTTTTAAAAATCAAAATAAATAATTAAAAAAGATTTATTTATCTCGTGTGTGTGTGTGTGTGTGTGTGTGTGTGTGTGTGTGTGTGTGCTTGTGGAGGTCAGAAGAGGGTGTATGATTTCCCCAGGGGTGGCATTATAGGTGGTTGTGAGCCACCTGACGTGGGTCCTCTGAAAAAGGAACACGCACTTTTAACTGCTGAGCCATCGCCCCAGCTCCTCAATCTTTTTAATTTTTAAAGAAAGGCTGATTATATCTCTTTGCATGGATATTATGACCCGATAATGACTTTTGACCCACAGCACTGTTCTGGTTTAATCTGGGTGAGAATTTATAGCAACTACTACATCTGTCCCTTGTGGCTTTTCCAGCCCCAGCATGATAGAAATGCAGCTGATATGAACACGCACACAGTAAGGGTTAGCCACCATGAACAAACATCACGAACACACCTCATAAGCATTCCAAATTAGCACCAACAGTAACATGGCAGGGGGATAACACATCAGGTCTCTATGCTAATCCTGCCATGTGGACCATGGGACTATTTACACATTTCAGTTGAGGAGGTGACTTTCTAGCCCAAGGAAAGCCTGAGTTATGGCCCAGAGAATTGAATTTGGCACACGGATGTTTGGATGGTTTGTTGGATGGTTTTGCCCTCCTGGGCTCTGCCAGGAATTTGCAAAGCTCATGGCATGCCATCCGTCCACTCCTGCCCCCTCTGCATCCCTGCCTAGCCTCTAGGACCAATTCCAGCTTTTTGAGCACAGTGAACTTCTAGAGTTAGACCATCTCCTTCATCCAAAGAACTACATTCACTTCCTTGTGCAATGTACACTCTCCTCACCCTGTTGGGCACGCTGCTCTTCCCCTGTACACACATATCGGTAGACACTAGTTTTGTGTGGCTTTCATGATGTTCACAGATGTTCACTGAGTAAATAAGTGGATAGAGAACTCTTTGGCACGTATTTAATTCCTCCTGATCCCAACGAGCTTTTGGTGATTCGCTTTAGTTGAATATGTAACAACTACACTAGTTGGATACAAAAACTAAGTTAGAGGCACTCCTTAAACGTGCCCCTTTAAAAATGTAGTAGTCGGGGCTGGAGAGATGGCTCAGAGGTTAAGAGCACTGGCTGTTCTTTCAAAGGTCCTGAGTTCAATTCCCAGCAACCACATGGTGGCTCACAGCCATCTACAATGAGATCTGGTGCTGTCTTCTACTGTGTGTTACATGCAGGCAGAACACTGTATAATAATAAATAAATCTTAAAAAAAAAATGTAGTAGTCAGCCTGTGTTGAAAATATATGTCCCTGGACTGACTAGCTGGGTGGCTTTAGACAAGCTACTCAACCTGTGTGTGCTTCAGTTTCCTTATCTGCAAAGTCTCTTTTGGCTGTCCTGGGATTAAATGTGCCAATATATGGCCCCTGGCATACAATTAATGCTCAATGTGTATTAACTATTAATGTCAAAAACCTAGTTTTAAAAGGCGCAATTGAGAAGGCGTCAACTAGATGTCAGTTACAATTATAAAGGGAACACCTCACAGAAGCATATGCTGCGAGGGCTGCTAAACCAGTGGGTGGTAACGCTTCCATCAGTGTCTCTTCTGGCTGAACACAACTGATCAACATGAAGACAGTCGCTGCAAGTTCCTGAGAACAGGTACACACCAACTCAGGCATACTCAGGCCGGGAGAGCCTGCCTTGCGCACTTAACACAGCAATTCAGTAAATATTTACTTCTCTGAACAGATAGGGGGTCAGACAGAGTTCACACTTAAATTGCCATTTAGCTGAACCAGAAAGGGGGTTCAGTGAAAGAGGAATGAGATGGAGAAGGGAACTCCCTGGAAGCAAGCAGTGACCTCGGGCTCTTGCAGGGAGGGGAGGGGGAGCTTGCGGGGAGGGTGTTCACTTCCACTCATGGCTCTCTGATCCATGCATGGATGAAGGACACACAGGAGGGAAGACCTCGCTTCAACGCACCTGGTGTGTTTGTACCCATTGCTATGACTTGAATGTGCTTCGCGTCCCCCGTCCCCAACCCCCTTCTGGGTTGATGATATTTGGGAAATAATCAGGTTCCGATGAGGTCAGGAGGTTGGGGGCCTCCAGATGAGATTAGTGACTCAGTAAGAAGAGAGAGGAGAGGCCTAAGCAAGTCCCCCCACACACACATTCTCTTCTGCTTACGCCCTCCACCACAGTCACAAAGTGAGCAAGAAGATGCTCACACAATGCTTCCTGATAATGTGTTTCCCAAACTTCAGATCTGAGAAACAACTAGCAACCAGCCTGTGGTCCTCCATAGTAACTGCAGATGACTAAGGAACCAGCCAATCTCTGGGTTCTCCACTGTCCATAAAACTTAAGAGGGAAAAGTATTCCGGTCCTGCTCCCGTAGCCCCCTTTCCATGTCCTTTTACTGCGTCAGAACAACTTATTTTCCCATTCTCCCCTCTCCCCAACCCACATGTGTCTCTATCTCAGTCCCTGTGCCAATTAGCCTTTTTATCACCTTGACACAAACTAAGGTACACTGGCAAGAGGAACCTTAATTGGGAAAACCTAGCCACCAGATTAGGTAGCAGGCAAGCCTTTTCTTTATTAATGATTGTTGGGAGAAGACCTAGCACACTGAGGGTGGTACAACCCCTGGGCAGGGGATGCCAGGTTTTCTAAGAAAACCATGGAGGCAAGCCAGTAAGAAGCACTCCTCTGGGGTCCCTGTTTCAGCTCCTGCCTCCGGTTTCTTGCCTTGAGTTCCTGCCATGACTGTCCTTCATGATGGATTATAAACTGAAGATAAAATAAAGCCTTTCCTCCACACATTGCTTTTGACCATCATGTTTATCACGGCAACAGAAGGCAAACTAAGACAATCCCCACAGAGCCTCCTGCCGTTACTCAACCCCCTATGCCCGGTCCTGATGTTGAGCATCCACTGTCAGGTTCACCTGCAGGAGGGGCAGAAGGAGATGAGGAGTTGGGCTGTGGCTGCTGAGAGGTCTGTGGGTGCTTCCCTCATCACTCTTTTTACTCTCTGCAGATCTCTGCCCACACCAGTTCCCTCCAGGTGGCCTTTCTGCCTCTGGCACAGGATCTTTCCCTGTGCAGCTCCAGGATGGACTGCTTCCCTGCTCTTTTGAGGCCTTGGGCACCTTCCCTTGCTTCCTTCCCTGAGCCTGCCACACCTTTGCCTCTTCATTAATGTCACATGGGGGTGAATCTGTTTCCTGTAAGGGTCTTGTCACATGATAGGGCTCCACCTCTTACTAGCTGGTTAACTGTCAGCCATCGTCATCACCATCCTCATTTCTTTAATAATAACCATGGCTGCCATGTTCTCATTAAATTCAACCTATGAGACATGAACAAATGTCTAGCCTATTTATGCCAGGTAAAGCCAAGAAGTGATGCTGCTCAGATCTACCATGGTTGACCAATGAGTTTAATTGGG
The DNA here is from genome assembly GCA_907169655.1 of Acomys percivali. Lineage (NCBI taxonomy): Eukaryota > Metazoa > Chordata > Mammalia > Rodentia > Muridae > Acomys > Acomys percivali. The sequence continues at coordinate 112,669,017 of OU015752.1, read as the reverse complement.
ATTACTGGCAGGAGCATGAACAACTTTCAAGTCTCCTAACAACTATGAGTCTACCTTCTCCTCCTCCTCCTCCTTCTCCTCCTCTGCCTTCTACTTTGTATGGGTGCTCAGGACTTGATCTTAAGTCCTTAATTCACTTAAAGCAAGCGCCCTTACCACATTTTGGTATTTTCGCTTTGGTCCGGTGTAGTTTTCCTGTACATCCAGCTAGTCTTGAAAGGACTGGAAGGCTTGAGCAGATGTGTAGAAATGAGGAGGTTGGGGACACACTGGGTGGTGATGGGGATCAGAACAGCATTTCAGATAGGAAACGAACCAACAAAGAAATATGCTGGAGTTAGAGTTCGGTGGCAGAGTTCCTGCTTAGCTTGTGCAAGGTTACATATTGGTTAAATCACCACTGTTGGAAACGCGAAGCTAAGAGATACTACGCATGCAGTCAGTTTATGTTGAGCACTGTGGCACACACCTGCAATCCCAGCATCTAGGAGGAGGAAGCAAGAAGACCAGGAGATTGAAGACAGCTAAAAAGTGGCTTTAATCACAGTCTTGGCTACATAAGACCCTGCCTGAAACAAAGAGAACATGTAAACAAACAAACAAACAAAACCCTCTTCACTAAAAGCGTCCTGTGTCCTGGTTACTGTGTGCATATTATTCCCAGTTCCCATGGTAACAATACAAGCTACATTCTATTCTCTTAACTTATATATATATAATATATAATATATATATATATATATTCTTATCCTTGTTTTAGCAATGAGATAACAAAAGTTCAAGGGGGTAAAGTGAATTACTCCACATGGTTCTCTCATGTCTGGTTCGATATTTGAAACAAAATAAAATGTTCAAAAATCAAGAAAAACATTGAGCACCTAGTACCACAGGCCAAATCACTGGGTAAATAATAGCTATATCCCATTTCTGATCTCAGTGCCATAGGGGCCCGGGCTAGCATCACAGGAGTCTCCCTCTGCCTTGCTTACTGTATCTTCCCTCCTCACTTAGTTCCAAAGTCTTGTCTCATGCTTTATTTGCGGCATCAGAAGTCAGGACCAGTGTGGAGTGCTTAGCTGAGTGTGTGACTCCTAGGAACTTCTATTCAACTAGCTAGTCAGAGAGGGAGAGAGACAAGGAGAGGTGTCACAGGGCCACCAGGCCAGGCTGAGACAGGCCAGCAGTAAATAGATGATCAGAGTCCTTCACTAGAGACCCTAGTGTCTAAACCAAAGACAAAGAGAGTTAGGCAGAAGGTGAGCAGGAAAGAGGTTCTGAGGTAAGAGAAAAGATATGTGGCTTCCAAACTGCTCTGACACACAGTGAAAATGGACCGATGTTGCAATTCAAGGCCCACATATACTATAAATGTCTCATGTGTGTGTGTGTGTGTCCCCTTGCGTGCATGTGCAGAGGACAGAGGTCCATGTGCAGAGGACAGAGGTGCATGTGGTTTGTCTTCAATCACTCTCCGCCATGGATTTAAAGACAGGGTCTCTCACTGAACCCAGAGCTCACTGTTCAGCTGGGCTGGCTAGCCTGCAAGGCCCTGGGTCCTCTTGCCTCTGTCCATTCAGCACTAGGGTTATACGTGTGGAAGATTTGAACTCAGGTATTGATGCTTGCATTACCAATTTTTCAACTAAACCGTAAGCTCTATGAAACAGTGCTAAACCTTACTGCAAGGGTAGGGTTTGGTATTTTCAAGTCCATTCTACTTATATGGAATTATTATTTTTTAAAATGTGGAATACTTCACGAATATAATGGATTGCCAACTGACATTAGAATACACCATTGAAGGTCATGGCACAGATGAATGACCCTGAGCAGAAAGAAGCCAGGTTATTTCTGGAGTTGGGACCATGGGGAGAGAAGTGGGAGATGAAGCTTGATGTGCGGAGGGATCAGCCTGCTAGAAGAAATACATTCCCATAATATCAGTGGACAATAAGAAGCAGGGTGCACGTGGCAGAGAATGCTGGCGGAAAAGCCACGGGAGTCCTTAGGGAGGGTATCCTCAGCTGGGTTCAGAGACCCTGATGCCTGGGGGCAGCAAGGTAGGGCTAAAATTGCCTAGGAGAATAACCTGGGTGTGGGGCTTATGCAGAAGGGAGATCTCAGAAACAAAGCTTCCACGTCTGGGGAGAGGCTCACATCTGGACCTTTCACATGGCCTCCAGTTGTTATTTACACAGAGGCGGGGCATGGAACATCTGTGAGGGAGACAGCCACAGACAAGAGGGCCTGGGCTGCTAATACACCAGGCCCTGCCACAGCCCACAGGGAGAAGGGCTGTTATCACCTGCTTACCCGAAACCAGCCAGGAAATTGACTGAATTCCTGCTGGGCTAAAATTTTATCAGTTTTGCTTAACATAAGCAGAGGGTGGTATTTTTAGTTCCGTGTGTGTCAGAAAGGCCCATAAACATTTCGGAGCTAACATGTGTTCTGCAGAATGAGAGTCCTGGGGAGTAGCTTGGCATGTCTAAAAGCATAAATCTTATTTTCCATAGGCCTTCAAAGTTTGCTCTTAGGATCCTTTGTTTTCAGCTGGGAAGGGGGAAGGCGTGGTCCTTATCCTGGTGCCAGATTCTGTGCTGGACTCTGCAAGCCAGGGAGGAAAGCATCACCATCTCCATGTGATGGATTTGGGAAAGGCTTACAATGTCAAAGAAATCTAAGTCCACGAGACACCAGGAGACAAGCATCCCAGAGCTCTGGCTTCCATATTGATGCTCACTGTTATGACAATCAGAATACATTATGGGTAATGTATTCTGTCCTGTCATTATGGGTAACCTCTCACCTCTTAAGCAGGTGACAGTGATGTTAAGGGTGGTGCCTAAGGCAAGGTGTTCATGGATATTCCCTCATTTAAGCCTCCCCATGCCTCATCCACAGTTTATAGATGGGATTCTAGGACTACACAGGTTAAATGCTTGCTTAGGGGACCACTTTAGGATAGGAGAACGGGTGAGCAGGGCACCTCAGCTATCCTACCCTAAGACTCAAGCTTTTAATCAACCTATACAGCTTCTCATCTGGTCATTCCTTTTCTGATTAGTACCAGTGTCACACTTCATTTTAAAAATAACAGTCTTCCTTCTGGTAGTGCACTGAGCTACCAGTCTACTCTGTGCGCTAGGTGAAAGGATTTCGCAGCAGTTTCTTGGTAGCCTGGCACCGAACAACACACTGGGCCAGGGACAGGGCTTTCCTGGGAGTGAACTGGATGGAGTGTGGCCCTGTGCCCAGCCTGGCTGTCGGGACATCTCTAATCAGTGGCTGGCAGGCAGGTGACAGATGGTGTCACTGTTTACAGGAGCCATCTTGCCTTCTGTTGGAAGCTTGTCAGAGGCCAGGTATCAAAGGGCAGAGACTCTGATCCTGAGCCAGGGGCTTCCCCTTCAAAGGGCTGGGTATGCTCCGGACTTGAGGACACAGCAGGACCTCAGTCAGCAGGTTTTATGATGGCTGTGCTGTCTCTATTCCTGCTCTGTCCTTATTGTTTTTTCTTTTCTTTCTCTTTCTTTCTTTCCTTTTTTTTTTTTTTTTTTCTATCATGGCCACTGATCAAAGTGCCTTTCACAAATAGTGCCATCTTAAAGTCCAGACAGAAGGTAACACTGACATTGAGTGCTTGTGTCCTTTTGTCCCATGTCTACTAAGTGATCATCACTCTGAAGACTTGGCTATCTCTAGGCACAGCTCTGTTGGCCAGCTTTTACTTCCTGCTAAGGAGCCAAAATCTGCCCCTTTTTAGTCCTTCCCACTCTAGGCCTCACCTCTCCAATTCCTAGGATTCTAGAAAGTCTTTCTAGTATTTATTTCCCAGAATAATCCTTCCAGACTGAAGGTAGAGGCATCCTGTGTCCTTGTGTTGTCTGCCATATGTCTCCTATGATTTTCTGGCCCTTGTCTTCTTGGTAATTTGCTCCAAATTTGTCTTCTCTAGTGTTCCCTCTCGTTTAAGCAGGTCCTTAAGACATCCTGGGGTGTGTGGCCTGAGGAACTGGATTGGTTTTGGTCTCCTCAGAGTCACAAAGTAGAAAGCAGGTCAAACACACCTACCCTTGATTCCACCACAGGGGATGCAAAGGAACAATTAACACAGATGCCTAGGACCAGAGGTGAGAGACATCAACTCTAGGTCACTGCTACCTGGGGAGATGGTCCCTGAACTGAACCACCAGGCTGAGTCTGGCTTTTCCCAGGGACCAGAGAGGAAGATGTTCTCCACTGTTCCTTGGCGTTCCCACTGGGTGACCAGGAACCACAGGAGCCCTCTGCATCTTCTCCCGGGAAGCTGATCCCAGAGGTTGAGACACCAGACTCAAGAAAGAGTCAAGCGATATAGCCCAGGCTAGACTTGAACCTGCAGCTCCCCTGAGTCAGCCTTCTGTCTGCTGGGATTACTGGCATGCTCTACCGTGCTCACTGACTCAACAGTTTAGCATGGAGGATTCTTCAGCCTCAGGCGAGTTTTTTTTGGGGAGGGGGACTCCTCACCTGTAGAGGGAATTGACACTTCTCTTCCTTCTGTCTTCTATGCTATCCCATGGACCCTAGTCCCAGGCAGCTATGCAATGATTTGGAGATACCCTTTCTAGTTTATAAGTCGTTCTGCCAAAGCAGCCTGAATACCACTGGTGACAAGCCACTCAGGAGCACTCGACACACACCCTCCTTGTGTCCTGATCAGGTGGCTGGAGCCCTAGCCCCCACCAGTTTAGCCATTTCCTCATGTACCTTCCAAACCTACCTTCTCTTTAGAACACTTCCTTAGAGCCTACATGAGTCCTGACATTTGTACTTAGGAAGCAACAGCCTAAGAACCATGGAGACTGAGGCTCAGCTACATTCCAGAAAAGTGAAGGGACAGAGGCTGTCAGCTTCTTCCTGGGTCCTACTACAGCCTCCATCTTCTTGTCCACTATACAAGAAGTGGGTATCATATCTATGCCCGCAGACTTCCCTGGCCTTCCATCACACACACACACACACACACACACACACACACACACACACACACACCAATACACCCACAGATGCACAGACATACACAGATACACAGACACACACACACACACACACACAGATAGACACACATGCAGAGAGAGAACTGCACACCAATACACCTACAGATGCACAGACGTACACAGATACATGCATGCACGCACATGCACATGCACACAGTTGGCTGTCAAATACCAGGATTTCTGTATGGAGCATGGATTAAAACACACCTTAGCTGCTCCTAGCAAATGAGGCTAGTTTAGTGAAGGTGTCCCAGAAAGGGATATCACATAGAAAGACAGCAAAGCAGAGATGAGCTGCTTTGGAAGAATTTCGCTTCTGTATCCTGGCACTCAAGTCTGGATGGAAGTGGTGGAGGAAAGTCCTTTAATGATGGGAAAACCCCAAGTGCCCGGAGCTGCCTCCATTTCCAGTCATTAGGGCAGATATTAGGGCCCTCTTGCCAGCAGCTGGGTGGCCAGGCAATTTTCATTTCAATAATTAGCTGTTGTAAGTCTCACAGAACTGGAGACAGATAAAGGCAGGGCCAGTCTCTCACGAAGCTAATTGTGCCCAGGGTTGTACACGCCTAATCAAGCCTTGCACTGCCTCCATCCCTTTCATCCAAAGCCTCAAAAGATCTGCCATCAGTAATTAAGTCTCCTAAGTGTCTTAAAGAAAGGAATTCTCCAGGGCAGTCAGAATAGAGAAATGACTGCCAGGGTGTGTGTGAGGGGGAGCAGGCAGCCATGTGCTAGCTCCTAGAACAGTAGGTAGGGAGGCAGGAATAGGTCCCGGTCCCTGAGATCGGTCCTCAGTGGCTGCTTACCTCTGTGCTTTCTGCCCCAATAAAGGAACTGGTGACTTCTGCTGGGCCTTTCAGAGCCGTGGAAAGTCTTTCTCAATTTCTTAATTTCTCAGTAGGGTTACTCTATGGTAGATACGCTTGTTAAAAATTCCAGTTCTGGCAAGGAGGACTAAAAAAAAAAAAGTCATCTCAGATCTTCAGACTTAGAAGAAAATGTAAAAATTTCTGCTGCTTGGATGGCTTCTGTGTGTCCACACGGACCCCGCAGAGCCTTGATGGACCCGGGGATGACAGGGTGCTGATGCCTACCACATCGCATCCCCCGAACTTGGCCCATGCTGCTAGTGAGCTAGCATTTGTTTTCTTTAAAAGAAATTTTCTGCTGGCCCTAGCTTTGCTTTAGAAAGCTCACAAACAAGAACATCCTCCTCTCAGGACATGACTTCTTCCCCTACTCCTACCCCCTCCCCAGCTCTAGAAATCAGTAGAACATAGTAAATAAAAATGCAGGCTTTTTATCAAAAGCACCTTCCAAACATAAAAAAAAAAAAAAAAGATAAACTGTACTTCTCTGAAATCCCTGTGTTTTGCGAAAGTCTGTTCAGAGGATGAAAAGAGGAGCAAGGAAGTGGGAGGAAAACTGTGCGAGCCACCCATCAACAAAGGCCTCGTATGCACATCCCATCAGGAACCCAAAGCTCAGTAGTGAGCTAAACAAACACTCCAAAGAGATGAATAAATATTTCACCAAAAGAGGCTATACAGATGGCAAAGAAGCCCAGGGAAAGATGTTCAACATTGTTAGCCACCAAGGAGACGGGAATTAAAGTCACAGCGAACCGTCGTCCTATACGCCTGAGCAGGGCTAAAATGAAAAATAGCAACAGCTCTCAGTGCTGACAAGGATGCAGAGAAACTGGATCATCCATGAACTGCTGGTAGGGATGAAAAATGGCGCAGTCCCTCTGGAAAATAATTTGGCAAATTGCTTAGAAAACGGAGCATGCAATTACTGTACAAGCTAGTGGTTGCTCTCTTTGGGTGTTTAGCCCTCAAAAATGGAAACGTATGTGCACACAAAAGCCTGGGTGATGGTACACACCCAAGGGTGACGGTACACACCCAAGGGTGACGATGGTACACACCCAAGAGTTCCTCTTAAGAGCCAACAACTGGAAGCAGGTCAGGCATCCTTTGACAGAGGATTGTTCGCATCAAGGTAGAACGCCATGGAGTACCACTTGATGATAAAAAAGGAAAGAAGTCATGGCATCCATGAATCTCCGGGGACTGATATTGAGTGTGGGAAAAAAAAGCCAGCCACAGAAGGTCAAATGCTTCCATATCCGCAACATTTTGGAACTGCCAACACTCCAGAAGGAGAGAACAGAGGAACAGGGTAGAGTGTGGCTATAAAAGGTACCGTGAGGTAAGCTGGTGCTGGAGGACATCATGTCATCCTTCTTGCATAGACTCAGCTGTATGTGCTGTCAGATTTCATAGAACTAACCAAGGGCTCTCCAGTAAAATAAGAAATGTGAGTAAGGAGGGCCCCAGTGCCAATATCCCAATGACGACGTGCACTCTCTTATTACTACTTTGCAAAGTGGCACAGCCGGAGAGCGACGCGTAAAGGATGCACAAAATATCTCTATTATTTTTATATGTGAACTACAACTAATTCAATAAATGAGTGTTTTGAGTCAGGCACACATAGGTTTGGATGTTGGATCTACTTGTGTCCTCCTAAGCTCCTTTGGACCAATCAAGTGCCTGATCCTGAGCCAGTTTCCCCAGTCTATAAAACGAAGATGGTTCCTTTCATTATGCAGGGATGTCCTGAGCGTCAAATGACGTCCTCCATGGAAATACCTCACTCTGGGCCTGGCACAGAGTAAGGGCTCAGTGGACAACAGATACAAATCTTGCGTCTTTATTCAGGCTAATTGCCTGGTTCAGCTATCACCTGCACTTCTCCTTTCTGCCTATCTTCCTCTAAAGAAAAGGCTATTTTTGGTCAATATTATTTTTTTTGAGATCAGATGATACCAGGTACATTCAGAGAGAGAGGTATGACTTTAGACTCCATGTCACCTTTATCATGCCAGGATTGACAATGGCAGGGCCTGATGCAGTCTCATTACCACACGCAACTCTGACACCTTATGATTTCTAGCCACGGTGACACACTTTACATGCCCTTCATTTTCGATGCAATGGCTCTTTTCCCTAAGAAAGAAGCAAGCAGTTCAGCTTTATATTTATCTAGCCCCAGGGATTGGTATTAACACGGACACTACAGGCACAACCTCAGGAGTCCTTCCCTAAATCTCTAAGACATCCCTGGAACCTAGGTACCCTGGTAGACAACTTCCAAGGAATCACACCTCCTCATATCCAAACCCTGTGTACTTACTCCCTGCCTCGAGGGTTGGCCATGTGTCTTGCATCTTGTGGAATAAAAGCTGAATAGCAAATCCAAAGCAGAGGCAGTGACAACCCTTGAGTATTAGAACTTGCCTTCTCTAGTTGCCTCTGCTGCTTTTGTCAGTTTAGGCTCTTGTGGCTAGACCCAGGCCTGAGCAACAAGCTCTTACAGATTATAGCTACATGTATGAGCCCATGAGGGAGCTGACCCACCTAACTCCACCCAACCGGGATCATAAATAAGAACCAATGAATGACCAGTGTAAGCCACTAGATCTGAGGGTGACATATTACAGGGTAAAGAGAAATTACTATATGTATCACTATAATTTCTATTATATATGAGAAGACTCAGGTGATTCCGGTTAAAAACAGCATTGTAGAACTTATACACTTCTCCCTTGCTTTTACGTAATTTAATCTACCACCACCTTGCACCTTTTAAAAAAATAATTTACTGCTTACATAGATAATATGTTTTATATTTAAGTAACTGCTTAACCATATGCTCTAAGCCGTGTGCTTCCAAACCCCTCAAACAGTAGGCACTTAATAGATAATGACTGGTCGGCTGGAAAAATGGGCAACATCTCCGAGTAGCTGGGCTATCTCAGACAGAGACCTGCACCCAAGGAGGAAAAGGATCTTGTTGCCAAGCTGCATGGCTAGCAGGGGCTGAACTCTGATGAAGCTCTGTTCTTCTGCCCCAGAGTGCAAAGGTCTGCCCTTCAATTTTCCATGCCTCCCGAGGGCGAGACAGACGAGGAAATGAGTAACTACTCCACAGTTAGGAGGGAATGTTGCTGGATGAATTCCATATGTTTAAGGAATGCCAATCTCCATGCTAAGAGGATTCTGATCAAAACAAGTTCCCAGCTGGAGCAAAAGCATGCTGGCGCGAACCCCACTGCCTGGGATCGGAGATGCCTGTTAGCTGAACTCCTGCGTGATCTTGTATCACCCAGCATCCTGCAGACCCAAGAGCACAGGACAGCCCCATCTCTCCCCAGCCTGAGGTTAGGCTGTGTGTGGGACCAGTTTCAGATACCCGCTTCCCTTTTTCCTGTCCTCCCCTTGTGCTTACTCTACAGAAGTGATTGTCTCTGAACACTATGGCCACTCTGCACCAAGAAGCCTGATTGGACCTGAGAAGGTGTTTACCTTTACAGCAGCCTCAGGGACCAAGACTAAGCTATAGTCCTCCGTTACCTCCATGGGCTCTTGTCAACTGCCTCCTGGGTGGCTGTGGCATCTCTCTGCATTTCAGGAGGGTCCCGAGTCTGTGGGGAAGCCCTGGCCCTTGCCCCTCCACTGTCTAATGTTACACTTGGGTCACGGCAGTTTGACTTCCCGGGGACATTGTTCTCTTGATCATAGACCTAAATTTGTTTTCATTAAGAAATGCTGCCTGTCACTCCATCAATTCTGCCCTTTTGGGTTGTTAACCTCAATTAATAGTGCCAGGCTTGGAGGCTACTCAGCAGGAGAGGGAGAGGGGTGGGCCACTCAGCCTCAGCCCAGGGGCCAAGCCTGGCTTTGTTGAGGCAGCTGAAACCTCCATTTGTCTGGCTGCGTTCTTAACAGACCACCCATCCTCGCCTCAAGTGCCGCCAACATGTCTACCTTAAGGGGGTGGGTGGGAGGGGGAGGAGGGGCGGTCCCTTGGGAGAGAAAGCCATGGCCCTTGAGAGCCCTCCCTCTGTGGCCAGGGTTCAGATCCCTGCTCTCTCATGCCCCATGGTCTACCATGACACTGCCTTAACCTCCTCACTTTCCTACCTTCTCTTCAAAGTGGGAATGCTAATTTCACCTCCCTGGTAGGGCTGCTGGGGAGGGGCCTAGTGATTTAATAAGTGCAAAGCACAGGGTCTCCCACTGCCTGAAACTTGCAAAGCAGGCTGAGCCCTAAGGACTGCCTGCCTCTGCCTCCCCAGCACTGGGATCAGCAGTGCATACTAGTGATTTTTATTATTTATTTATTTTTATTGTGGGTCTTGGGGATCAAATTTGGATCCGTGGTTAGAAAGCAAGTGCTTGTTAGCTTGTATTTAGATCTGACCTTTCCCCAACCCGATCACCATAGCTTAGCAGGACTTAACCCGTTTAGTCACGGAATAAATATTTGTTGGAAACCTACAAGACATCCTGATTGGTGATTAAATATAATGTGAGAAGGATCTAGAGAATGATTTTGAGCAGGTATGATCTGGTTTGAATCTCACCCTTGAACTTGCTAGGCACTGGCCATGGTAAGTCATCCTGGGCTTTGCCTTCCTCCTTTGTCAAGGGCCATTAATATTTCTAGTGTCTTATTTCTCCTGATGACTTATACCTGATCAGGTCCTACAGAGGCACCGTGTGATGGTGCCTTCCCAACCGAGGCCCTGGTCTCCTCCAGCTCAGGCCAGCAGGAAGGAGAGCAAGTCCTGAGGCAATTACCCCAGGTCACTGGGCAGCTCCATCTTCTCTGGGAAACCTAAACCACCTTCAAAGAGGAGGTTTTAATTGGCTTAGGCTCTGTGCCCACTCCAAGACAGCTTAAAAAAAAAAAAAAAAGAATAGGATTAGTGCCACCCCCACCCCCAACTCCACACAGCAGGCCAAGGCCCCACAGGCAGGGCAGGTGGCTGGACACTGGCCCACTTTGCCTAGACCTTCTTGAAATGTGCCCGTGCTGAGGCTTATTGGGGGTGGGGTTGCTAGGTCCTTCTCTTCCTATTCTCATGAATTGAAGAAATGGGTGTTTAAGTGTTCAGTGAAGTACCAAGAAGGGCCTAGCCATTGATTTGTCTAAATAATGTGCAGACTTAACAGTCAAAACCTATGCTAAGATTGGCCACACTTTGACAGATGGCCCATGTCGCCCTGAGAATGTTCCCTGCTGAGGACTTACCTGACCTAGTACTGCCAGTCTACTATGTCAGCTAACTTCATACTGCCCCTAGTAGCAGGCGTCACAGACTCCTTTCAGAGGTCAGCAGCAGGAACATGGAGTTCAGCTCAGGAGAATTAGCCTTAGACCTGCTTTTGAGATCATGGGATGACAAAAATGTCTAAATAGTGGCTTAAGTGGTGGCTTTCAGCTACTGGCCACCTTATAGGTACCTGGTGATGCCCTCTTGTCACAATCTCTTTTTTTCTTAGTTTTAATTTATTATGTGTACAGTGCAGGCCAGAGAGGGCACCAGATCTCATTATAGATGCTGGTGAACCACCATGTGGTTGCTGGGAATTGAACTCAGGACCTCTGGAAGAACAGCCACTGCTCTTAACCTCCGAGCCATCTCTCTGTTCTTGTCACATTCTTATCATCTTATCATCATACAGAAAATCTGTATCTGGTGAGGAAGGACATGACATATATCACTCCAGGTTTTTGTGTATATGTATGGTGTTTTCATGTGTATGAGGATGCACGTGTCAACGGGCAGGTGTGCGTGGAGGATGGAAGACAGTTTAGGGTGTCATTCTCTGCGTAGCACCTACCTATATTTGATGTAGGGTCCCTCACTGGCCTGGAGCTCACCCATTAAGCGAGGCTGTCTAGCCAGCAAACCTGAGATCTCCCTGCCTCTATCTTCCTAGTGTTGCATTCTAAGAATGCACTATTACACTTGGTAAATGTTTTACATGACTTTGGGGAAGTCAATCTAAGTCCTTATGCTGACAAGGAAAGCACCTTATAAACTAAACCATCTTCCTGTGGCATCACTGCACTTTTGAAGGGGAGTGGCATCCAAAGGTTTGCACAGTAAGCCTCAATGTTTTGAGGTAAGATATGGAGGTGAGAAAGGTTCACAGTCAGGGAGGTTTAGATACGTCACACCAGCAGGGTATACATACGTGGCCTTGAAACTTTATAACACAAATATATGTTGCTCCCATTAAAGAAATGAAGCTTCCCGCAGGCGAAGTGTCTCCTCCTGGATCACCTGGCTGGCAAGAAGAAGAGCCGGGATTTGCTCTTTTTCTCTGAGTCCTAGTGTCCTTCCCACTAGGCTGCAACTACCTCTGTTATAACAGCCTGTGAGAGGATTCCCCTGATGCAGGATGAGGGCTACAAATCTGCAGCAGCAATCAGGCTGATGGTATTTAAATACTTGGCTATTTGAAAAATATACCAACAAGCAGTTGAGAATAAATGCCAAACCTCTAACTGGTTAGAAACACCACCTGGGGGCACAGAGATTTGTCAGTGTGACTGATGCTTTCTGCTTAAATGCAACAGTGTGTGCAGACACTTGTGCCGAAGCAAAGCAGGCTGGGAGCTGGCAGAGGCAGCGTCTGGGGAGAGCTGCAGAGTTGAAAACACTCTGCTTGCATCTAGTCACTCATCTGGTCCTCTGTAGTGCACATCTCTAAAGGCAGGACCAGTCATACTTCTTTAATGAACAGGAAGCCAAGACTCAGAGATGCTGAGGATTTCTCTAAAGTTGTCCAGCTGGGATTTGAACCCTCAAATGCTGTACCGAACATATATGTGCTACATGTGAATTTTAACTCCTATATGCTTCAGCTGCTCACACCTCCCTTGCTGTTTGGGAGGAGAGGGGCTCTGTGAGTTCAGACCTTGTCTTTAGGACTTGATGCATCAGCCGCCAACTTCCTGTCACCCTTTCCCAAGGACCGCATTTGAACCAGTTTGTGTATGGCATGGGATATTCCAATGGGGGTTTTGGTGGTCCTATCCTGTAAGATCGATCACACTACATAGTCAGGGAACCAGTCCAGACAAGCCAGTCCCCACCTGAGATCCTGCAGCAGGTGGCTTTAGCCAGCTAAATGGCAGAAGCGCTGGCCTGGCCTCTCTAAGAACACTGATACTGTGAGAACTGAGTAGGGGCAGTGGGCATTTGCCAGTCACTGGTGTTGAGGACATAACAGGAGGCTTGGCCCCAGGACCCCCATCCCTGGACTAATTTGGGAGTGTACTCATTTATTTTTTTTATGCGCTTCACATATGTGTTCTTTTGAGATTTCACATGTATGCTTAGATGCTTGGTTAAAATTAGGAAAGCACGCCCTTTATGTAGTGACTTGGCCTGGCCTTAGTGAGAGATGTAGGGAGCATTGGCTTTCCAGCTAGGATAACGTGATTCCTTCATTCTTCTTTTTCTCATTTAAGAACTCTATCGTGAATGGCAACAGATTCTTTCTACATGTATCTGTCGACTATCTTTAATGGGCCAGCTAGCACTCTAGGTTTTAGGAATACAGAAAAAAAAAAAAAAATCACAGCCTTCCGAGTATTTTTTCTAAAAAAAAAACGATGAAGATTACAATCATGCCCCTTCAGTAGCTTCATCCAGCTAAGTGGGAGAAGAACTGGCCTGGCCTGGCCTGACCATTGGTGGCCTTGTTCCCACACTGACCAGGTACACCAGCAGCATCTGGGAGGCTGTAACAATGCACAGGCTCGGGCGCCATCTCAGAGCAACTCACCCCTCATCTGAAAGTAGACTTTCACGGCTCTTCCATGGCATTGAACTGTGGGATACCAAATCAACGTTTCCATCCAAAGACCTGCGGCTACCTGCTCAGGTCCTCTCCACCCTGTTTTCAAACATACGTCTCTTAATGGTGCTCTCTCCTGTCCACCTGTCTTCTTCTTCACCGTGACTGCACACTGCCCTCTGCCTAGGCTATCATCCCTACACACAGGCAGCTAGCTAAATCCCTGCAAAGGCAGGCTGCCATGTGTCTGGAGTTTCCTTTTTGGCTGCAAAGGTGGTGAGTCCCAGCGTGGGGCAAGGATGTGCCTATGCTTCCCTTCCCTTGCACCCTTCCGGGTCCTACCTCAGTCCCTGTGTTTCTATGCCCTGGAGTGCAGAGGGGATTTAGAGACTGCCTTGGGAACACCCATTTAGTTCAGTGAAAAAAGGCAGACTGCAAGAGTTGGGAGTACAAATACATGTTCTCAACAGGCATCTGTGAATAGGCTGCTTACTAGCCTGGACCCTTCTTGAGGGTGCTAGAGGCAAGGAGCCAGCACTTTCTCCCTTCCTCCTAATTGTTCTCTGAGGAGCAGCCCCTATTTTCTGAGCTGGGTTCTCAGACGCTCGAGTCACATGAATGGTCCTACCTCTGTTTATCATTCCAATAAAGAAATAGAGCAACACGTCAATTATTACCAGCAAAGGTTTGCTGAACAGATACTGTGCACCAGGCCATCAAGGCAGCTATTTGGGGGCTGAATATAAGTAACACATGCTTGCTGCCCTCTCTGAGGTTTCTTCTCCAGCTCAGAAGAGGGCTTAAGAATTTGGAAAGGTGGGGAGTCCAGAGTAAGTTACTCTACCTCGCACATCCTCATTTTTCTCTATCTATAATATTTAGGATCACAATCACTGTGTAGTCCACAAGCTTGAGAAATGCAAACAGAATCACAAACTTGAAAAGGATGTGGTGATCTAGAAGACACTGTATGAATCATGCCAGAGGTTGTAAAGGCGGATGCAGTTGTTGGCCAACCCAAGATGCACACACCAATTTCCCGGGCTGACACAAATTTTGTCTAAGACAATTAAAAGAAACAAGGCAAGCCTGCCTAGCTCTTGATTGCCAGCTATTGAGTTTCTCAGACTCCCTTGCAGTTATTGGTAACCACATGACTTTATTCTGCCCAGAAAGAGGGGAAGGAAGCTCCCCAGTAGAAGGAACTTGGAAGGTTAATGGCTGATACCACTTATTCCCTTCTTATAAATATGAGCTCAGGTGGCCATGGAGGGCCAGCAGACATGACTCAAGGATGGCAACATAGCTCTACTTGTTCTTTCCGTTTACTCCATCTCTGTGCTCCCTACACCACCTGAGGCACCATCTGTCATGGGTGACAGCTTTAGTCTCCAACCAGATGCTGTCTCATGGTAAACTCTTGAGGGTCAAGCTGATGTGGCAGAAATCATGGCGATATGCCCATCCTACAATCACCGTGGTACTCTAGGGGAAGCCCTGTAGCATAAGGAAACACTAGAGACAGTAAAAACATAGAATGGGGGTCCCCATACCATGGCAGGGTACTGTAGAACACTGGGACAGAATTAGAACTTCACCCCCTAGCTCTGACCCATAGGAGGTGATCTCTGTTTAACCAGGTGTTTCCCCAACTGGACTCCTGCCTTCTCTGGCACTGCCCTTGCTCTCAGCTCAGCAGATGGTTTATAATCATAGCAAATTCTTGAAAATCTACAGTTGTGAAGGGAAGGAGGCATTTCCATGCAAACTCCACCCACAGCCTTTGCCTTATAGATGAGAAAATTGGAGGTGTAGAGTGGTAATTAGGCTTATCCAAGGACCAATGTTAGACCAGGTCTTCAAATCTTTGTGGTTAAGGCCTGGGCTGCCTACCACAGTAGCCGCCAGCAATATGTGATGGTTAGAGTTTAATTTCTAATTGCAATTAAGATAAAATTAAGGTCTTTAATTGTATTGGTCATATTTCATGAGTACAGCAGCCGCATGTGGAGGCTGGCTAAGTGTAGACAGTGGTACTCCAAGAGTTCGGGATGGTCAGAGAGTAATTCATGAGTCAACACCTGACGGGCCTGCACAAGGATCCAAACATGGTGTCTCCTATTTGGCTTGAAGAAGCAGAAAGGGGTAGGGAAGAGAATCTTTATCAAGTATGCACAGTGTTTGTCTCTGAACAGTGTGCCTGACATCTGCTAGCTGGTTGTTTCTCATACCAGTGAAATAGAGAAATGTAAAAAGAAACTTGTCCACAGGCATGCAGCTAAGGGGAGGGCAGAGCGAGTATGTGGACCCTGGTTGGTCTACTGCACCTCTGCTGCAAGGGGCCATTTTGGAAGAGATTCTTCCTTCCATTTAGTTCAGAAATGACAAACTGGATATTTTCAGTGAGGAAAGCCAAATCCCAGAAGGAGTGGGCTGTGGGGGATCGTTTTCACCTTAGTCCAGAGGAAGGTGGCTTTCTCTTCAGGGCACTTCTGTTTCTTTCTGTGGCCTGGGAGGCAGGTGATAGGGCAAACTCATTCTTTCAGGGGCCTTCCCTGAGCGTCTCCCCCCATAAATCAGGCTCCATTCACCCCTTGGATTCCAGACCAGAGTGGGAGTGAGGGGTACAGCTTCAAGAAGCTGGGCTTCTCAGCTCCCCCAGAGGGCTTGCAGAAGCTTCAAAGGCTGGGCCTGATTTATGAGGCTGCTGATGGCTCCAGGCTGTCCCAGATCTGTGCCTGCCCCAGCCCCAATGCATTCGACCAGAGATGGGTCAAAAGAACTGAGGCCTACAGAATAGGCCAGATCTATTCCATCTGCTCTCTAGAGGGCTTAGAGTCAGTAGTGTGTCCGGCAGGAAGGGTATCCTTGGCTAAGCTCATTTTTACCTTGCTGGAAGGTAAAGGTGGGTGGGTGAGGGGCAGAAGAGGCCTGGCCTACAATCTTGGGCGTGGGGGTCCTAATGCTTTGAAGTGCTTCCTTTAGAGGTAGTTCCACAGCTGGCCTTCAGCCATCATGATAATCCCTCAAGGAAGCTTGGACCCCTCCTTTTTAAATGCGGGAACAGCAGCTCAGGAGGGCAAGTGGTACCCCAGGGTAAGCAGCAGACAGCCAGGAAGGACACTCACAGGCCACTGCTTATCCTCTGCTCCCTGCACAGTCTCCCACAATCTGCCATTCTCTCTTGATGAAGAAAGACAAACAGCCCTCATGAAGAACAGCCAGCAGGCCCCTTTGTGTTCTTCCACATGCTGTGCTGAGGGGTGAAAGAAGGCCCCATGCACTTGACCATGAAAAGTTTAGAAAACAGAAAGAGTTCTGATGCCAGGGCAGACACCAGGCCTTTCAGCCTGCAGCCTGAGGGAGAGCTGGGAGCTCGCTTCTGTTAGCCCAAGGCCTCAAGAGGACAGATCACATCTTCCTGCCATGAGGGACCAGGCTCCCAAGGGTTCAACAAAGCCCTTGCTCTCTCAGTTCTCTGCAACTGTGGCACCACTTGTCATTACAGACACCTACCTGCCCAGCAGGTACCAGGCCACTCTGTCATCATTATTTCTTTTGGTAGCCTGGAAAAGTAAGCGTTTTTTTTTTTTTTCATCTGATTTGCAGGAGTTCAGAGGGGTTTATGACTCACAGTGAATGCATAGCAGCCCTAGCACTCAGCCCAGCTACATTTCCTTCTAACCCCATTATGTTCTCACTACAGCACTGCAGCCTCTAAAAATGGGCTAGCCTGGGTTAACCCAATGAAGTTCTTCAATGTGCCATGCGATTGTCATCTCTTTGTTGTTCTGCCCAGAGGGCGTCTCATATCCAGGAGATAACAAACACATTTAATAGAGATCACAAGTGTGGGCCCTAAAGTCTGAGCCTGGATATAGATGCCACCCTTGCTTTTTGCCAGCTGTGCGACTCTCCATAAAGAAGCTCTCCAGAATCTGTTTCCAACTCTGCCTAGCTACCTAACCCAGGTAATTGACTATTCTCACCAAGTGTCTAGCGCTACACTGGACAAAGGAAAGCAACGGAGAAATGTTTACGATCAGGACGGCCCTGCCTCCATCGGGTCCAGCAAGGAGATGATAAAAAGAAGAAAGACTTCTGTTGACTCCGCAGAGAGCTGAGTGAGGATGCTGCGAGGACAGAATTTGAGGGTGACAGTGTCAGTTCCACTGTTACAGAGATGTCCAGAGGGAGCTTGTCAGCACAGCCAGCCACCCAGTGAGTTACCAAGGCTCTTCCTCACGTTTTCATCCAAACCTGGAAAGCACCGACTCCCTGTCCCTCAACCTTTCCCATGGTCAGCTCTGAAGACAGCAAGCAGCTCTCTGGCCAGCCCTTCCTTGGGATCTGTCGCCCGCTCAGCAAGGCTGGGATGCCAGAAGACCAGACCTAGCCAAACATATGGACCTGCAGCCTAGTAAAGCCCACAGCTGGGCCACTGGCTGACTTTTTCTTCTGTTCCTTGGAATATTCTGGCAATGCTAAAATAGTTTCAGCAACTTATAGACATTTTCCCAGGATATTCTGGTCTCTAAGGGAACAATCTGCTCTTTTCTCACACTTTTAAATCCCTTTTCTTGGAAGACCAGTTTTTTTTTGTATGAGCACGCACACACACACACACACACACACACACACACACACACACACACACAC
>OU015752.1:112577463-112640559 GCA_907169655.1 Acomys percivali | reverse complement strand
CACACACACACACACACAGAGAATACATATTCTCACACACACACACACAGAGAGAGAGAATACATATTCACACACACACACACACACACAGAGAATACATATTCACACACACACACACACACACACACACAGCCTTCTGTTAACACTAGCATAGCTATTGTTCTTGCAGCTGCCTTCCCTTCTACCCACTTTCCACTGTTTGAACCCACGTGGGATTTCTTCCTGGTGACTTCCTATTCTTGGACGCCTGGCTTAAATGTCTCATTTTCTAGCAGTCTTCCCTAATTCCTTTTGTTAAAAATATAACCTCCACCATCTCTGCTGCCAGGACACCTTGTCTGTCTTCACTAGCCCCACTGCGGTATGAGACCCATCCATTTTTGAGAACACCTTCTCTTCTGCATCCTCCATGGAGGACCAATTTTCACCTGCTATTAGCGTCTGTTATGCAACCACCAACCTTATCAATTCAGCACCCGGAGAAGATGATGATGGTGGGCTTCCCCTAGAACATCAGCCTGGCCACCTTGCAACAGAGGATCCATGGTTATGACCCTGTCATCCAGGCACAGTACTCATTGAACTCTGGAGAGCAGCTCTAGCCTAGAGTTAGGAGACCAAGGGGTGTCAGGAAAACATGCCGTGGGATGAAAGATGGGTCACAGGCATTTTCCCGAGTCAAGAACTTGACTAGGGCCAGGTAGCAGTGAGGGCCTAAGAGTAGAAAGGACTGCACCTGCAGATTCAGGGCCTGCAGAGTGGAACAAAGCTCACAGACACAGCCAGGTTGGCGAGGATGTGTACTTCGGGCAAGGTCTATGCTCATGGTTAAAGAGCAGTGTGCCTCAAAAAGGCTCCCCATCTGGGTAATGCCTGGGGAGGTGTCTGCTTTGGAAGGCGTGACACTGGAACCAGGGCATGGGACCCAAGAGCTGGGCCTGTAGTTTTACAAGCCCTACCCTGCTTTCACTGGCTGTGAAGAATCCCCATTTCTAAGGCTGCATGCCAGGCAGGCCCCTCCCTCTCTCAGATTTTATCTGTTCCCTATGAAGCCAATAGAACCAATGCTGGAGCCCCAATAAAAGCCTGGAGAATGTACCAGAACCTGTTCTGGGCAGAAGCCCAAACAACAATTCAGCCCACGAGTAGCTAGAACACTGCCTCCATACACAGCACATGGACACAGACAGAGCATGACCCGGGACAAAGAAAGGTCTGGCTTCGCTCTGCTCCAGTGGTGCCACATAACACGGGGTAGGTAACTTACTGCTAAAAGGCACAGAGCTGAGGGGCTGATTCAGTGCGTGCTCAACTCTCTCTGGGTCGGGGAGGAAGCTCCATGGTCTCTTTCATGCCTACTGGGGCAAATAGTTGTCCTTTTCCACGGGAGTGCTCTTACTCTCGTCCAATACTGTATCATACACCTTCAGAGGCAGCTACCCCAGAGGCTCCAGGTAATCAGCTCCCAGGTTTGCCAGGCTGGGTTGCCTACTTCTCCCTTGCCTTCCCCAGAGACCCAGCTCCCTCGTATTCAAGGTGAAGCCCACCTCCTCAAGGAAACCTTCCAACCACCCCATCCCAACTACTACACCCCTTCTCTTTTCATGTCCTCTGAATACCAACCAGCCCATTCCGAATTCAGACTAAATTGGAGCAGAGCAGATTTCATGTCTACTGGGCACCGACCTTGTCCTAGGAGGAGAGATACACGAAATGAGGCTCCTTACCCCTCACTGGCTTCAGCATCTTCAGGCCTTATTCAAAGTGACAGGGACGGAGGCTGACCATCACCGTGATGAAACAGCTCACCGACTGCTCTCAGGCAGAACAGACCTACTCTGTCTCATTGCCTCTTGGAGTGAGAAGCAGTCAGAGGGCCCTGGGGGTCCGATTTGGCTGGGGGTCAGGGATGGAGCTGGACTCCTTTCAGGAACTGGAGGAGTTTGAGAAGGAAGGGAAGAGGAGGAGGAGGGAGAGGAGGGGAGGGCTGTCTTGGAGAAGATCCAAGAAGCAGGGAGGAAAAACATAAAGAAAATTCATAGCCTTCATATCCCAGCTCTCTGAACTTTGTGGGATTCTGACTTACTCTCCTGCCCATTGGACTGGAGTGTGCATGTGTGTGTGTGTGTGTGTGTGTGTGTGTGTGTGTAGTGGAGGGGGAGAGAGAGAGAGAGAGAGAGAGAGAGAGAGAGAGAGAGAGAGAGAGTTATAGTTGGGGGTGTTGAATCTCAGATTTCATGAAATCCATTTTAATCACCCTCTGCAATCCACAACACTCTGTAATTACAAGTCTCTTATGCTTGAGTATAAAAAAACCTCGTGGAGAAAGCAACATTAAGCTTGCAAGCGGAAACATGAAAATTCATGAAACGCACAATTAAGGACCCGATGACAATGTTAACTCTCTCCTTTGCCAGCCCAGGCACGTGGGATTACCAAGAAAATAGGCAAATCTGAGCCCCAAGGCATGAGCTGCCCATGCTAGGAACCCTGACCCTGCCACACATGCTCTCTGGTGGATTCCCATCCCCATAGGGTACTCCAGGCTGCTCAGAATGCATAGCCTGTGCCCCAGGCAGGAGGGACAGGCTCAACCTTAGAATGAGGGAGAGAAAGAACACTGTTGGATAGAGAGGACTCCTAACATCTGCTGTCATCCACAGATCCTCCAAAAGGCTCGCCCAATCCTGGAAGCTCATGTCACGGTGGTACCAGCTCCCTGTCTGTCCCTCCATAGCCACCCATTAGGAACTCCACTGCTCCGTTTCCTCCTCCACTTCAATGCCTAGCTGCCAGCCCTCTAAATGCTCCTCCCTTCCACTCCACAAGCTCACTTCTGGGCTAAGGCTCCCCAAACATATGTTTGCAAAGCCCCTCTCCACCCTTTAAAATGTCACTTGAATAAAAGCAAAACTCAATTCTTTCTACAGCTGAAGAAGTACCAGCTTAACTATGAGACTTAGGAAAACATCAACTTGGAAAAAGATGAAGGATGTTAACCAAATGTTTGCTGGTTCCTGTGGGGTTGGGTGCCTGCAGGGCAAGAGAGAGGGAGAGATTAGTCCTGGCTTTATGCTTTTCTGTACTTGTGCATTTTTTTTTCCACAGTGCTTATGACCTACAGTCAGGAAACAGTGAGATAAACTTGAAATGTCACCTCTGTTCAAAATCCTTCCGTAGTTCCTTTTTTTTTTTTTTTTTTAAACATGACAAACCATAAATCCAGTATCTGGTATTTATAGTCTTCTACGGTCTGGTCCTCATCAGCAGGCCTGGCTTCATGGTGTGTGATGCGTGAAGTTACACAGGGCAGGGCCTGTACTCAAAAGCAAACGGGGTTGGTGGAGGCTTCTGCTATGGCTTTCTTAAGTTAAAAAAAAAAAAAAAAAAAAAAAGTCTGGCATATTTTTCTTTATTGAGCACCATATATCACAATTTTAGGCAATTGGCTACTATTATCAGTATCTTTACCCATCTGGTCCTTTAACCAACACCCTTTGGATTGCCATGTCTAGCTATCTGTGTGTTCAAGGCTATGGCAAGGAAGCTAAACTATGCTTGCAGCATTAAGAAAGACTGGGGATTCTCGGTCTGGGCTTGTGAAAGAGCAGAAGAAACGTTGTAAGCATTTATCCAGTCTTCTTCTAAGCTCTAGGACAAAACGGAATAAAGCAGGACCATCTGCCCCTGCCCTGTGGAGCTTACATGCTGACAGAGGAGACGGATAATAAGTAAACAGTTATCTCTGCTGGGCAGTCCTATGAGGAAAACCACAGAAGGATAAGATGGTGAGGGCTGCAATGGGGGGGTGGGGTGGGGAGGGGAGGGCACGCTCTTCGGTTCAGAGCAGGAGAGAAAAAAAAAAAAAAAAAAAAAGGTCTGTAAATCACGGCTGATGCAAACACAGAAGATGTTGACACCTAAATAGAAACTTGCACTACACTATGAGTTTGCCATTGTAGAGACTGAGTTTGACACAAGCGGGAACGTGCACAACCTAGGTGAGCAAGGACGGACTAGGGAAGGGCTTGGATTTAGTCAGCGTTGAGTCATCTTTTTTTTTTTTAATTTTTTTTTTTTTTATCTTCTTTCCTCAACTCTCAAGGGAGCAGAAACCACTTTCTCCTATCTGTCCTTAGGAATTCTTTCCTCCATCCTTTCACTGTTACAGGAGAGGCGAGAGATAGATCTTCATTTCTCCTAATCTCTGCAGCAAATTCCACATCTCCCTACCCAACTCCCCACGCCGTCCCCTCTCCTGGGTGATTCTACGTGGATGCTTGGCCCTTTATCCTAAATCTTATCTTATAGCCCTCAGCTCTTTCTTGAATTTCAGACACAGATGCAGAATGCCTTTGTTCCCCGGGGGATTCTGGGCCTCTGAAAGAGGGGGAGGTGTGCTTCCCGGCTGGTTTCAGAAGCTGTCTCATTAGAGCATTTTGTTATGTTTGCTCAGGATACTAGAGCTGGTAGGTGGGCAAGGAATGGAAACCACCCATAGATGTGAAGATAAAGTTACCAGGCAAGGTCCTGTTCTTTCTCCAGCATCAGTCAGCAACCTCATCTAACCCTGAGGGCCAAGCTCCCTGCTGTGGGCCCTGCTGCGTGATCTTCAGGGCCAGCTTAGCTCTAGAATCCTAGGCATCTTTATCCCCAGAACAAGGCAGCAAAGGCAGAATTTAGGGAAATTTTCTATAACCTAGTGTCACAATAATAGCTTTGGCTTTACCAAGGACCTGATAATTATTGTCCCAGGGCCAATGGGACCTGAGAGCACTAAGGAAGATCCCTTGAGACTGAAGTACAAGATGGAATTGCCAATAATGGGAACTGACATCAATCTGCCCCCTTAAGGCTTAAGGCTAAGCCAGAGCTGTCCACAGCAGAAGTCAGGGTGGTCTCACTTGACTGTTAGGTGGGCAGAGCAAATTCCTCGCTTAGCCTGTGACATTGTGGGATCAGAGTATGCTTAACATACATTGAATGTGCACCTCCATTGATCATAGGCATTCATGGGTGCTCAGAAAGGCTAAAAAGTTCAGGGAGCGGTGGTGCCTTCCTTTAATTCCAGCAGTGGGAGGCAGAGGTGGACAGATCTGAGTTCAAGGCCAGCCGGCCTAAAAAGTGAGTTCTAGTACAGTTAGGGTTACACAGAGAAACCCTGTTTCAAAACAAGAAAAAAGAAAGAAATGCTACTCATAACTTGCTTGGGCTTACATGGCTGTACCTGACAGAGCCGAGACTGTGGGAGCCCAGCACCACTATCTGCTTATTTAACCACTGAGAGACAATGAATGGGTTGTGTTGCCATCGCTTAGAGGGATGGTAAGCTTTCATCTAAGCCAAGTTGATGTGAAACCTAGTACTGTGGCCCTGCTGCGACAGTACCGTCACCGTGCTGATGGCTTAAATTACTCCTGGAAATGATCTCCCAAGTGACTCTTCATAATCAGGACTTTATGCAATGCATTACTTCTTAAATGGCTCCTCCTCTAAAGCAAGTAAATCATTTTGTTTCTGAAGATTTATAATTAGCTGTGATTTTATTCAAGACACAGCAAATGTACACCATGGAGCCTGGGGCCAGGTAGACTTCCTAGTTCATTTCTAGGCAGCATTGACTATGTTGTCTTAGACACACAAGCCACCTGGTCTCAAAGTTCCATATTGGCAACAGAGACAGCAACATCTCTTTGACTCTTTATTTATAGAAACCTTAGATCATGCCTATGGCAAGTACAATTAAAACATTTCTGGGGCCTGGAGAGATGGCTCAGAGGTTAAGAGCATTGTCTGCTCTTCCAGAGGTCCTGAGTTCAATTCCGAGCAACCACATGGTGGCTCACAACCATCTAGAATGAGATCTGATGCCCTCTTCTGGCCTGCAGATGTACACTGTACACATAATAAATAAATAAATCTTAAAAAAAATTTCTGGGGAGCAGAGATCCAATTTTCTCTCCATGTTAGCTATTCAAGTTGTCCTTTATATTATCACCACAACTATCATCATCATCATCATCATCATCATCATCATCACCACCACCATCATCTTTACTTAGCTATCCAAGGTAATTACTCAATTTTCTATGATAATGTTGAAAATGTAGCGATTCAATTTGCTGCCCAATTTAATTCATTCATTGTAATAAAACCCCAATCTTAATGTTGACTTTGGCAGGAACCACACCCTTGGGGTTCTGACCACACTATACCCACATGGTTTTCTCTTTCACCAGCTCTCTTTATTGTAGAGCCAGGCACGGTCTAGACGTGCTGTGAGGGAAATGGACATTCCTTTGGACCTGAGGGGCATCACTCTTTCCTGCTTGACCTAAGTAGGCAGGTGGCTTTTTTCAAGGCTGATTTGGAGCCTGTCTAGTGTCAAGCAATCCCAGTCTCCTGAAGACACTGATGTTTCGTTGCTGTGAGCATCACTGGGCCTGGCCTAATAGATGCATGGACACAAGGAAGGCTTGTGTGGTGAAAGCCAGACAAGGTTTTGGCTTAATCAAAAAATCACTTCGCTTGGGGACTCTTGGGAAGAGCCTCAGTGAAGTTTCCCACTGTCTCAAATGACATTCAAGTCAATAGGCAAGTGTGACTTTTTGAACATTCCCTTCAAAGAGTGGTAGCCACTTCCCTCAGAAGGGTGAGTTGAGGCAAGCCTTGATGGGCCTTGCCTTAGTTCTGTGACTCTGAGAAGTCTCTAAACTTAAACCTCATGTGGGTATGCAAGTTGTCTTAGGATTTCTATTGCTGTGAAGAGACATCATGACTACAGCAACTCTTATAAAGGAAAACATTTAATTGAGGCTGGCTTACAGTTTCAGAGGTTTGGTCTGTTATTGTCATGGCGGGAAACATGGTGACATTCAGGCAGACACGGTCCTAGAGAAGGAGCTGAGAGTTCTACATCTGGATCTACAGGCAGCAAAAGGAGACTGTGTGCCACACCTGGCATAGCCAGAGCCTGTGAGACCTCAAAGCCCACCCCCACAGTGACACACTTCTTCTAGCTAGGCCACACCTCCTAATAGCGCCACTCCCTATGGCCCATAGGGGCAAGTTACCCTCAAACTAACACACAAGTGTCTGTGCTTTTTCTCTACAAACATGTGTCTCCTTCCTTCTTCCCTCTAGACACATCTGTGCAGATAGGGAGATACATGTAAATATCCTAGGTTGACAAATTCTTTCAAAAGAACCTAGCAAATGATGAAGAGAAGACAAAGAGATGTTTAAATACAGGCGCGGTATCAGAAGCTATGCTAAGCCATTTTCAGGTGCTGCTGGGCCTCTCCTCAAAGGGACTTTGAAGGGTAGATATGTCAAACTTTAACAAATTAAGCTATGGGCTTAGTGAGAGGGTTTATCTAGTAAAGACACTTGCCATGCAAGGCTGGCAGTTGGAATTTGATCCTCGGAACCCACAAGAGACTGGATGGGGAGGCTGGGGAGATAGCCGAGCAGTTAAGAGCACTGGCTATTCTTTCAGGACACCTACTTTGATTCTTAGCACCCACAGGGTAGCTCATAACCACAGTCTCAGGGGCTCTGACACCTTCTTCCGGTCTCGTGAAGCATGAAGGGTGAAGACATACATGGAGGCAAAACACCGATGAACATTAAATAAAATAAAACATTTAAAAACTGGGTGTGGTGACTCACATCTGCAATCCTAGCTCTCCTGCAGTAAGATGGGAGCTATGGGCCAGCTGGGCTGATGCACCCAGGGCAGCAGCAGAAACAGTAAAGAGACACAGAACCTGCCTCAACAAGGTGAAAGGAGAAAACCAGCTCCCAGGAGTCTCACACCTTCACAAGTATGCTGGAGCATGTGTGCACCTGTATACATGCACACTCACATATACACACACACATACACACACTCACATACACTCACACACACATGCCAACATATACATATACACACTCACATACACACACTCACATACACACAACAGACACACACATGCCAACATATACATACACACACATATACACACTCACACACACACATACACACATGCCAACATATACATACACACACTCACACACACACTCACACACACACATACACACACATGCCAACATATACATACACACACTCACATACACACACTCACACACACTCACACACACACTCACACATACACACACATGCCAACATATACATACACTCACACATACACATACTCACATACACACACATGTCAACATATACATACACACATACATTTACACACATTCACACATATGCACACTCACACACACACATAGGCGTACCCTCACACATTACATACACACATACTCGCAAAGTAAAATAAAAACCAACATACAACACCCACAGTGTACAGTTCACCCTTGTTTGTAGTTTTCAAGGATCCAGCTGTGGCTCTAAGACTTAGTTGTGCCTATAGTGCTACTGTCCTGCTCCAGGACCCTGCAACCTGCCCAGCAGCGACTCTGAACTTGTGAGACAGTTAAAGCCCCAGCCTCCCTCCCTCCCGCCTCCAACAACCCCCACTCCTCTCTCCTCTATGGTTCTGACTGTTCTGGTCCCTCATGATATGCATCGCACAGGTGGATCTCAGTGAGGTTGGTCTACAAAGTGAGTTCCAGGACAGCAAGGGCTAACGAAGAGAAATCTATACCACCACCACCACCACCACCCCGCAAATATAATAGCATTGCATGGTATAGCTCTGCCGAGACCAGTCATCTGTTAGCAGGTGCTTAGGGAGGTCTACCTTTGGATTTGTAAATTGTGCTAAGAGTGTGGATGCATAGACTGTGTTCTCAAGGTCCTGCTTTTTATTTCTTTTATTACTCAGAAGCAGAGTTGCTGGGTCACATTGTAATTGTATTGTCAATTTCAACTTTTGTATTGCTTTCTATAGCCCTGCTGCCATTTTGCCCAATCCCGTTTTAGAGATGATGAAACTGAAGCCCAGAGGCTAAGCAGCAGGCACACAGCTGTACACATTAGGAAGTGACAGTCAGACACACTGTAGTGCAGCATGCCTGAACTGACTGAACCACAGTTCCCAATGTTGTGTGTGGGGGGGCAGGCGGGAAGCAGGGTACCCCACAACACTTTTGAGTGGCAGATAGAGTCCTAGGCCTCTGTGTCTAAAGAAAGAGAACCATGAACATGCCATCCAAAGGGGTTCAAGAAGTGGCTCAGTTGGTAGAGGGCTTGCTTAGCATGCAGGGAACCCCAGGCCCAATCCCCAGTACAGCATAACCTGGGCATGGTGGCATATGCCTATACTCCTAGCAACTTGGGAGGTAGAAGCAGGTGGATCTGGAGTGCAGGTGTCATCCTTGCCGCAAGTTTGAGGTCACCTTACACTACATGAGATCCCATCTCTGAAAAAAAAGAAAGAAATATCTCCACGCAACAGCTGAACCAAGTGTTTCTGGTGGGTGCCAGGTTTGCTAGCCATTGTTTACTACTGTGGCAATTATCACCAGTTTTGTCTTTGTTACCAATTCCCCCGTCCCAGTCATCCTGTAGCAGATCACTTAAACTGTTTGGTAGTTGGCAGAATATAGGCTTACAAGGAATTCTCTAAATGGAGCCCAGAGCCTGGTCTCTAACAACTGCTGGCTTTCAAAGGGCGGCACATTCAGTATTCTAATCAACGAGGCATCAGCCAGGCGCCTGCCCAGACCTCAGATTTCTGACTAACGCTCATTAAGCAACTCAAGCCAATGCGTTCCTAAGTGTGCTCAGAGGCAGGGTGTTGGCATTTTAATCTCATTAGGAAGTTGGCGCTCTAAGTGGCAGTGTGGCCTGTGCAGCCCTTTGCCCTGTGGGACAAGGTTCTTCACACTCAGAGAATAGCTGCACACCACTTTGCCATGCCTTAATCATCCCCTCCAGATCCCCATCATCCCCTGGGTTTCCAGAAAATTCTCTGGGAAAATGGCTTGGTGTCTTCTAAGGCAACAGCTGCGAACAGCTGGATAACTAGCTCAGGTAACCAGGCTGCCTGTATCCCAGAGCAGACCTGAGTGACCTATCTTAGCATGAGTTGTCAGCTGGCACCAGGCCACAGGCACCACTGCCTGAATCCAACTGTCTGGGACCCCTCCTCCATCAAGAACATTGATGATAAAAAGCCAGACCAGCTTTGGAACCTTGGGAAAGAGGCAGCGCAGCAATATTCCCAGCACAAAATGGTCATTGTTGGAGAAGGAAGGCATGGGAGAAACAGAGGAGTTCATATCTGTTGTCAAAGGGCAGACAGCTAAGAAGACTCCTGAAAAATGACCTTATATGCTAACAGATGTGGGGGGGATATGCAAATACAAGGCTATGGCCATCTACTTTCCTGCAAAAGAAATAGCTGGAGCCTTGTCTGTAAATGCTCTCTGTCTGTCTGTCTGTCTGTCTGTCTGTCTGTCTGTCTCTCTGTCTCTGTCTCTCTCTCTCTCACACACACACATGCACACACACACACATGCATACACACTTATTACTCTGCTTAAGACAAAGAATCAAATATGAAATAGATTCATCTATCTACCCACCCACCCACTCACCATCATCTACCTATTCATCCATCCATCCAAACATGCATACACTTGTCAAGTCAATCATTAACTTAGCACCTATTGTGGGCATGAAACAAAATGGAAGAAAAAAAAAACCCTAATAATCCAGATTGGAGGTTTCTAGCTGGGAGACACATTGCTCCTGGCATGATTTGGGAAGCTGTACGTTATTTCTTTAAGCACTGTCTATATGTGTCAATGCCTTGAACAGCATACGTGGGAGCTATTGTGATCTGCACACGTTCACTTCAACCTTTACTAGATGTATAAGAGCTTTCTGTCCTCTATTTCCTGAACCAATGAAAGCAAAGGGATTAAATGCTACCCAGCAGGAGACTGTAGATCTGCTTTGGCAAACAAAAGTACAGACGCACACCATACGGATTTATGATGATAACAGCGGCAGTCAACAACGTGCTGTGTGCTGGGCACCTGTCCCCACCACAAGCCTATGAGATAGGCATTCTTACTGTCTCATTATTCAGATAACCACATGGAATCAGGGAGAACTCCCATGGCTTGTTCCAGGTCACACACTAGCAGGGGCAGAACTGGCATTTAAGTTCAGGAAGCATGGCTCCCAAACTAGAGCTTTATAATTATCCTTGTCAAGGCAGAGATTGTAGTATCTAAAATACCCATTTTAAAGATGGAAAGACTGAGACTTACAGAGGCCATGTGACGTGCCTAAAATTATTGAGGGTGTTAGGGTGAGAATTTAGCCCCACTCCCCATCTTCCATTCTAGTTCCGTTATTGTTAAAACAAGGCTGACTTTATCCCAAAGTCAAAGTCCCATGTGGGAAAAAAAAGACAATGGAAAGACAGCAAAAGTTAAGATGAGATAGACACTGCCTAGAATAGGCCTTCTTTCTCCGTCTGTCTAGGATGTCCTTGGAAGAAATTCCTGACATTTGGGACAGGATTAGGGACCCAGTGCTCCAGGTCACACAGGACTTCACTTTAGGCATAGGGGCACTGTGTGGGGCAGCCAGCTTTCCCCTGGTGCTGCACAGATTTGGTGCTTCTCTAATGAACAACACACTCCAGCACAGCCAGGAAACCTCAGGAATGAGAGACCTGTTCCTACAGCCAAGTGGTGCCCAATTAAGCCCGAGTGGCCTATCTTTGGCACTTGTGCCCATGGCAGAGACAAAGGTTGGCCGAGGAACACAGGCTCCTGGGAAGTGGGAGGTGGCCATGCAGAGACCGGAGTGTGGCGACTCTCATGGACTCTGGATCTGTTGGACGCTGGCTGTGTGTCCAGCGTGGGTAAGCTTCCGAGCTAACTGGGACCATCTTCTGCAGCTACAAATGAGGACAGCACCCTGCTTGTTATGACTGAACATATGTGGGCCACTTGGCACAGTTTCGTTTTGCAAAGAAATAAGAGAGGGAGAGAAAGTCTATAAGAATAGATTGACGTTATCGAAATTCTTTTATCATAGAAGACTCTTTTCTTTTTGTTTCCTGTTAGGAGAGATGAAGTGGGAGGGGTTGGCGTTGAGATGTTGCCTATTTGTTCCCCTTTTCTTCCCACAGTGGGCCTATGAGTTCGTCTAGAGAAATGTTTGGCGAGGTGAAGCTAACTCCCTTTCGGATATAAGTAACAAAAATAAAGGAATTGTGGAACGGGAGAAGGCAGGAAGGCAAAGGAGAGAGGAAGCCGGGGGTGGTAAAATGCACCCTTGTGGTGATCACTGGGAGGAGATTTAAAGTGCTGACTATGTTAGAGGATGAACAGGCCCGTAGCCCCACGAGAGTATAGTCCAGGGGCAAAATCAGGCTCAACAGCTAAGTAAGAGACCCAGAGGTGACTTTAAAGGAACATATGTGCCCCAGGGTACACAGAGAAGCAGTTCTGATTTAGTTCAGTGACTGGGGAGGGTAGACTGGAAGATAAGGAAGACCCTTGCTTGTGTTTCCCTGGTGGGGCGTTACACAGAGAAATGACGGGTACATGGCACACTGTGGATGGCATCACAGCCCTCTGATTAATAGGGTATGGGATCTTGCTGTCAAGGATATCTCTACAGCTCTGCCTGTGCACCATGTATGAGGCAGGAGGTGTGAAGAGAAAAACAAACAAATAAACAAACAACAAAAAACACAAGACCTCCTATCTCCATAGGTCAGATCCAGTATGACCATCCTGGGCTCTTGACTCACTGTTTACACCACAGTCCAGCTTCCCCAGAGGGCAGGGGGCAGGGAGGGATGCTTCCTATGAGGCCTCATGAGGAGTACTAAGGACAGGAGTGTTCGGAGAGGACTACAGTCGTCTACAGACAGAAGCTTGTCTGGGAGGCCAACGGCTGCTTGCAGAAAATTAATAATAGATGCACTGGAGTCCCTGGGACCAAGCTCCTTGGCAGCTGCTCCAGTTTTGAAAACCAGGAGTGGAACTTAAGCCTTGACCTGGAGCAGTTCTGCCTATTGTAAAGGATGGAGGAGCATTCAGCCCTTCCTAAGACTGAAGAGAAAAGTGGATTTGCACGTGGTTCACTCCAAGTAGGGGATTCTTCGGGCTGCCAGCAGCTGCTGGAAAGGGCACCCAAGAAAGATTTCTTATACCTACACTGTTTGCTTCATGTTGGAGCCCCCTAGGGAACAGATGAACACACTTCTTCCTGGCTGCTATGGAGCTGGCCACTGCTTTTGCAGAGGTGGTACCTGGACAGCTTGTCTAAGGAACTAGAAAGGAGAAATAGTATGAGTTCATACTCAGGTGGTCTGGCTCCAGTGTGCACTGCCCTTAAACCATTTTCCTTGATGATAGTGATGATGATGATGATGGTGGTGATGATGATGATGATGATGGTGGTGAGGATGATGATGGTGATGATGATGGTGGTGATGATGATGGTGGTGATGATGTGTTTAGAGATAGAATCTTCCAATGTAGCCCAGGCTGGCATTGAGCTTGAGGTCCTCCTGCTGTCGCATCTGGAAGGCAGGGATTCCAGGCATATATTTCCATGCCTAGATTGACCATTTTACTTCTGCCCTTGCCTTTTCCTGAGTAGCTGGGAGAGAGAAGGCAGATGAGGGAGCGAGGGCAGAGGCCCTGAATCAGGCCACCAAAGCTACAGTGCAATGCCATTGCCTCTGCTGAGAACTTCAAGATCTCCTCAGCAAGGGAACACACTAGCCAGCACTTCATTTACAATCCTATGAGCATTTACTGGGGCAGCCTGGGCCTTACATAATATGCACATTTTCCCCTTCTCTTTTTTCAGCTCTCCAAAACAGCTTTCAGGCCTTCTCTCAAGGATGAACTTTTCTAGGAGAGGAACAGAGGGATTTGAGTAACATGACAGGAACTACGGAGATTTCAGGGCAATTAAGTTTGGCACAATCCTAGCACCCTCACTGCAGGCTCTCTCAGAACCTTAGCGTGCTAGTAGTGTCAACTCCTCCCTAAATGGATTCAGTGCATGGTGCTTCTTAGATCATCCAACACCATACACACACACACACACACACACACACACACACACACACACATGCACACACACACACACACACACACTCATACATACGCATGCATGCACACACACACATACACACACACCTACCTGAAAAACTATTCTGCACGACTGATGTATGCTAGAAACAGTTCAGGACATTTGTTCTAGAATAATGATGATGTTGAATTGTGTCTGGTTTTTGGGTGCCAGGTCCCTGGCAGGGATGTGAGGCTGGGGAGCCTCTTACTCATCTCTCTATCTCTGGCCTTCATCCAGACCTACAGCCGCCTAGGTCTTCAAGGATGGCATAAGCGAGTGAGTACCGTAGAGCATCATGTCAGACCTGTACCACCACTCCCAGCAGCATCTGCCTGCATCGTTTTAGCCTGTCTCCTAGGTGACAGGCATTTCCTGCCTTGGAAGTTTCTGGTAAGGTTTTCCTCATCACTCAGGAAGGCTCCATCAGCACCTGGCTCTGCCCACTTCAGTTTCCTCTGCCTCTTTTCCCTACATGGACTGCAGGCAGTGTCCTGGTACAAACAATGGCGATTCTTCACCATCTTCATGCAGGCACGTTCCCTATCCTTAGTCTTTAGCTCCAGCTCCACATCTCTGGAACCCACTCTGGCCCTCTCAATAGCAGCCAGGGAGACTCCACACAGTACTTCCCTTGAATCTGTGCAGGTAGACACATGGCCTGGGTAAAGAGATCCCATGTGGCGTGTACAGCAGGATCCTGGTTAGAAGGATTGGCAAGGGGCTAATGACATCTATCATCTTTCTTGGGAGAGTTCTAGGCCCTTTGCCCAAACCTGCCTTCAGCCGGAAAGTTTGTCCAGGCCCAGAGCAGAAGCCCTGTTGCCCAAAATTCTTCAACAAAAATGCAAACTGGTTGGAAATATGCTTTATTGTCTCTTTAGTTACTGCTTGTTTTCTTTCCAGTTTTCCACCTTCTACAGCCATCGCACAGCTCTGGCATGGAGGCTGTTCTACACACATGGAAAAATGATTGAGTGCATGGGTGAACCAAGACCAGATTCAGACAGAGGAAGCAAGAAGGAAGAGAGAGAAATTCTGGGGAGCCAGAGACCCCCCAACACTGTCCCTGATGCCAACTTGTGCAGGGCCACCTCCCTTGAGAAAGGTGTCCTCCCCATGACACCCATGCCCATGTGGTGAAGACTGCCTACACACTTGCCATTCACAGTGACAAGAGGCCCTGAGACTGCTGCCTAGTTCTGTGCTACCCTAGCTCTGCTCTTAATTCTTCTTTTGGGTATCAAGTTCTTCACCTAAAAATGGAAACTTAGATTACATTGGTGGCTCTCACCCCCAGCTTGGGACTGACACCTGAACTTTGCAGACATGCATAGGGTGAGGCACCAATCTGCAGTGCTACTGAACAATGCCAACCTTTGTGACCCACCATGTTTCCTCCATCAGTGCCACTTGCATGTCTTAAAGTGTGACATAAGTGTGGTAGAGGGAACCCATCAGAACTGAGCAGCTTGATGTAATTTCAAAAACTGCAAACACCCATGGAAGCCAGGTCCAGTGATATCGGCACATCGACCTCATTCCAGAGTGACTTTTAAGGGCCAGATGACAACTTAGTAATGTTCTTTCTTTCTCTGTCTGTGTGTCTGTCTGTGTGTCTGTCTGTGTCTGTCTCTTGTCTGTCTGTCTGTCTGTCTGTCTATCTGTCTGTTTGTCTCTGTCTGTCTGTCTGTCTGTCTCTGTCTGTCTGCCTCTCTCTCTCACCCCCTCTGTCTCCCACATGCACACACATACACAGTTTGCCACTGAAGTATAAAGTATAAGGACCCTAGTTTAATATTTAGTACCAAGGGCTGAGAAACAAAAGTCCCCAGGCAAGCTGCCCTCACGTCAAAAGGCAGAACAACATTAGTACCTTGGAAGCAGTCCACATTCTCTCCAAAACCCCAGATCCTCCCCTAAGGGTACTTACTCACTCCCCAGACGTCGAAGGTATTTGCTTTGCCTGCTTTTGTACTTTACAAAAGGGAGCCATAAAGGACCGTGTCTGGCTTCTGTGTTTTATGCATGGAGGGTCATTATCTCTGCTGAATGCACTGCCCACTGTGGGAAGAGACTGCATCTTGTCCATTACGGGATGAGTGTATCATGCGTGTGGCATACCTGTGTGTGCCATGCGGTTTTTATATCATATGCACCCATGTGCAGACTTCATGAGTATGTTCTATGGACTGAAACTGCTTTCCTGCCTGTATTCTGAGTGGTTGGGACTGCTGAACAGTGTTCCAAAGTCTGTATCCCAATTCAATCCAACCACCGAGAGTGTACACCAGTAGTTTTGCATGGCCACAGACACTCGGTAAAGTCCATCTCTTCCACATAAGCCTTTCTAATGGAAGCATGGTAGTGGTAGTATTCCGTGGTCGGGCTCACATACCATTTTTTCAAGAATGGTGGTGTTTCCATATTGTTATTGGTTATTTTGCTACCCTCTTTTTGGAAGTATCTAAGCCTTTTGTCTATTTTTTTTTATGACATGCTTGTCTTTTTCTTACTGATTTACGTAAAGAGCTGATTATTTCCTACTGCATACATATCACATAAGGAATCTCTGCTAAAGGGTCAAGCATGGTGGGGTGAGCCTATAACCCCAGTGTTCAGGAGGGGAAGCTCAGACAGGAGAAACACAAGTTCTAGGCTAGCCTGGACAACACAGAGAACCTATTTCAATGAAACAAAGCAATCAAACACATACAATGAAAATATTCAAATCTGTTCTATGGGTTAATGGGTTACTCTATTTAATTTTAATAAATGATGGTCTTGAATCACCAAATTAATTTCATAACTTGCAAATGGATCACCAGCCATAATTTGGAAATGGAAATGCACAAATTGATTGCGCAGCTTCCATGGGTCTGGATTGCCCCTAAGGCCCCATTGGCTCTATAGCACTCAGAACATTTCCGTGTCTGTAGGCAGTAGCCGTCTGAAGAGTAAAGGCCAGGATATTACTTTTATTTAGTTAAAAACCAAGTAACAAATCCATTTTCTACCTTAAATGACAACAACAACATCCAATTCTCCTGAAATTCAGGTCTGCCATTCCCGCAGCCCAGACTCAAGGAAGGGACTTTGGGAATGAACAAGTCATGGTTTTACCTCAGCAGAGATAGGGGCATGTTTTCCCATATCGCTCTTCACCGACAGACACGGCTAGGTCCTTAAATGGTCCTAAGCATCCAAGATACTCCCAGAAGTCCTCCATATC
Source organism: Acomys percivali (assembly GCA_907169655.1). Lineage (NCBI taxonomy): Eukaryota > Metazoa > Chordata > Mammalia > Rodentia > Muridae > Acomys > Acomys percivali. Next base: position 112,623,256 of record OU015752.1, on the reverse strand, counting down.
CAACAAGTAAGGATGACATTCATAGCTCTGCCAACAGCTGGTGGCCACAGGATCCGGGCTTTCCCACTGCCAGGGTACTTTCTCAGGTGAGGGGTCATTTCAAGCAGTCTCCCCAGCCCCTCAACTCTTCAGGGTAGCTTTCTCCACAGACTCGAAGCTTCAGGAAGGCAGAGGCAGGGGTGACCCTATTTAACCCACGATAATGGAGGCAGGCAGTTGACATAGCTCGCTAAGGAGACAGACTGACTGAATTTGTGGCCCAGGTTGTACTTCTTGGTGGGAACCAGACACTGTATGGAGTCTGGTCATGTTAAAAGGGCTGGAAGTTCTCTTGCACACATACAAACCCTGTGCGCATACACACAGATGCACATGCATGACCATCTGGATACACATAGACATGTACATGCACATGTATGTGTTCATGCTGCCATTTTTCTGAACCATCTATGGGCTATACTCAAACGGGTACATCACACACTCATCTGAATTTTACCTTCTGCTGCTTTGAAAATATTTAAGAGTCCCTAAAGCATGAATAATTCAAAAGCACAAAGCATGGGGGCATTTTACAGTTTACAACTCTCATTCCCTTTCAGTGTCTCATCTGAAAAGCCTTTTAAATACACATAAAGACATGATGCTTTACATGGCCCTTATCTGTTTGTCTAGGACCCCCATTCCAGGGACACGAGTTCTTGCTGCTGAGGACTAGAGCTGTGACCATGGCTATGGGTAGTAGCTCTGGGACCCACCTTCGCTTTTCCTTTTCCTTAACTCTGTGTTTCCATAGCAATCAACCTAGCCTTATGAGATTCTGAGTTTTAACTTCTTCCGTTTTCATGGCTTGGGGTTATGTGTGCGTGGGAGTTTATCAGGCCTGAACATTTCTCCTTTATGCCTAATAAGCCTGCTATATCATCTTGTTCCTTTTTAAATTAGAGTCACCACCATGTCTTGTATTCTCTTATAGCCCAGTAATCCCATCACTAGTTAATGAGCTCAAGGACTCTCACAATTGTGGGTCCAAGTGCCACATGCACATTACCCCAGCGTAGAGCCTCTCTGACAGGAGGCATTAGCATCCCCATTTCACAAGTGAAGAGAAAGAACGTTGGAGATGTGAAGCGACAGTGTAAAGCCACATACATAGTCAGCAAGCCTTAAAAGCCAGGACTGGATCTCGGTCCCACTGACGGCAACTCCTGACTCACTCCAGGGCCCGAGACTGCTGGGGGCAGCAACTTCCTTACTATGAGTCAGCAAAACCGTCTGGACGGAGGGAGCGGCACCTGTGGGATCACCTCACCTCCCCGCCCCCCCCACCACATCTCCTCCTTTTCTCCAAGCTCAGAATAACCCAGCAGCTTTCCTGCAGGCTCAGCATGAGCAAAACTGGAATGAGAAGGCAGGCTTGTCTCCGAGCTGCCCCTCCTGCCTGCTGGAGCCCCGCAGTTTGTGTTCTAGGCTGCCTCCATTTTAAAGGTGACATTGACTGGGTTGGAAAGACAAGCTGAGCAGGCCTTGTGCTAGAAATGAAACTGTGTGGAATCACTGGAGGAACAAGGGGGTTGATAAAAAAATTGTTTGGGGTGGGGTGGGGTGGTGGGAAGCGCTCTTGCTGCACAACCGTGGTTAGCATTGCCCTCCAGGGAAGGTTTGGTAAGAAGGGCGGGGGAGGAGTGGATTTCGAAACTGGGTAGTTGAGAGAATGCTCTGAAAGGCTCCAGACTGGATAGACACCAGCTTCCCCAGCGGTTCCTAGAGCGCGCTCTCCAGGTCCGGCCCAGACACCCATGGGAATATCCACTCTGACAGTGAGAAAAGGCTCTACACTTCTAACACCCTTTCAGCTCTGAAATTCCATAAGCCTGTGAAATATATGCAAATCACTATAGCAATAAACGCATGTCCCCTGCTCATTGTTCTCCGGGGGATGGGGGGGGGGGGGAGGAACCTTTAATATAAAATAAATGCAGATGAAGTTACCTATTAGTGCATATTTAAGTGGTGGGAGGAGGGAGGAGCACCCGTAACATTCACTTAAGTCATAAATACTCTGAAGTGGGGAGAAAAAAAAATTGACTCACTTTTTAAAAAATCTTCTTAAAAAGGTCTAAGAATAGTCCTTCAAATAATCCTTGAAGTACGCAATTTTAATTTGGACACATGGTAATTTCAGTCTACCTGTTGGAAAAGACAAAAGAGAAATCAGTCATTGTTGATGAGGGTTGCTTTTCTTACAAGTTGTCAGAGAAGATTCTGGGAGCTGAGGGGTGGTGCAGGAACGAGGGGGGAGGGGTGGCCTGGAGGAGCCACAGCATTACAGCAGTCCTAAGCCAAGAAGGTGGTAGCGGTAGCAGCTGATTGAGCAAGTGTTTGTTATAATCTATGAATGAACGGAGGGAAGGATGGGTGAAGGAGGGTTATCATCACACTCTGATACAGAGATGCCCTGTAGGCTTAACTCCTCAACTCTGTCGGGAGAAACACAATTTCTAGGCTCTGAGCGTATTATGAGAAACAGCACTGAAGCCATGTTTGTGGTGCAGTACTATGAATGAGGCACCCTGGGCCAACTATGACCACAGTTCGGCTTGGCTGCTGCCGTCAACCCTATGCTGGCTGATTTATGACTACTGTTGTGCTTAAGTTGGATACATCGGCCATTCATTAATTTTTAGCCCTTTTCTTTTTTTCTAACATAAGCACTGGCAACCATAAATTTCCCTCTAAGTGTTGTTTTGGCCGTATTCCATAACTCTCGATATTTAATATTTCCTTGATTGTTTATTTGTAACTACTTTATAATTTCTATTGTCATTTCTTTTTGACCCATGAGTGAGTTAGTAGTGTGTTTCAAGGAAAGAAAACAATCTTTCAATACAATGAAAACAAACAAACAACAAACAGAAATCTTTCTGTGATTGACTTTTAGCTTAATGCATTGTGGTGAGAAAATGCAGTCTGAAAAATTCTGATTCCTTGAAATTTATTGGGAAATGCTTTATGGACTAAGATGTAATCAACTTTTGTTAATGTATGCTTAGAGTGTTTATACATTTTTTGTATGTGATCTCAGGCCAGTTTCTTTTTTTTGCTTCCTGCCTTCCTTTCTTCTTTTTTTCTTTCTCCCTCCTACCCTCACCCCTCTTCCTTGAGACAGGGTCTCATGTAGACCATGCTGACCACAAACTCACTATGTGGTTGAAGATGACCTTTAACCCTTATTCCTCCTGCTTCCGCCTCCAGAGTGCTAAGTGGGGATTGAACTCAGGACTTTGTGTACGCTAGGCAAGCACTCTAGCCCAGCCCCACTCAGGCCAGTTTCTTTCAGCCCCCTCTATACTCCCATTTCCTGACTGGTGAAGGAGGCTGTGAGCAATGACATAGCTCCAAATTACACTTAGTTCTGGTGACAAAAAAAAAACAGACAAACCAACAACAACCAACCAACCAAACCAAAAACACAGAGAGTACAAGAGAAAGCAATCCAGGCTGGGCTAGCTTTTGTTTATGATAATATTACTGGCAGCATCTTGTGCTCACCGAGCATTTGAAGATTCTAAATGATGAGCACATCTGTCACTGGGTCTTAGCACATCTGCCTGAACAGAAGCTGCGGTGTCGCTCAGAAAGGTAGGGGGTAGGACACTGCAAAGGAAAACACTCCCGACCTGGTGAGGTGCAGTCAGTCACTCTGCCCTGAGTACTGGAACCTAGATGGCTTCACTCCTTCCTCCTGTCACTCCTTGACCAGCTCAGATACATCTTCTCACTCTCTGTCCCAGAGACACCACCCCCCCCCTCCTGTGATCACCTGCGATGCTGCTCTCCTTTCTAACCCGCTCCTTTCCAAGATTACATTCTGTCAAGATTTTAATATACAGCCATAGGAGGCAAACTCAGATGCAATCTCCTTGGCAGGTGTAATTCTGGAAGAGGGCTGCGGTTAGGTAGTGGGTGGCGAGCAGAGCAGCCCAGAGCTGACAGTTCCAGAACTCTTCCTTCAGCACACGCCCTTCCTGTGACCTTGTCCCCTCCCCCACCTCATGCTCTCCCCTCACCCCCACCCCGGAGCTTAGCTGAAAGAGCTGTCTGTGACTCTCTGCCACACCTACGCTCTGCTCTGCTCGCTCCTCACAGATCCCTGTGGTGTATGTAGCTCTCACCCTACAGTGTTCTCCTTTGGATCACGATGTTGATGGCGCTGAGTTATCATGGTGGCCCCTCCGAGTTATCTGCAATAGCAGCTGCCCATCCCTCTGGAAACTGTTCTACCAACTTCTCCCAGCTCTTTCTACCTTCTAAGAAATTTCTCTGTGGTTTGAACTTGAATTTATGTAATCTCATTAGGATCATTTCAAAAAGAACAATAACCTTAAGCCATCATTGATTAAGTAAGTGCACGCTCAGTCCATGCCAGGTACTGGGTTGATCGCTATTTTATTTATCTCCATTTGCACAATAACCACCAGAGGTAGATGTTACTGTTCATATTTTCCAGATGAGAAAATGGAAGCTTAGAAAAGTTTTGTAGACTCCTAGGAACACTTGCTGAGACATGGCAGATGAGGAGGAGGCAAATTCCAGTTCTATCTAATCCAGGGCGTGTGGGCTCCACTGTGGTCCTCACTCCTGTGACCCTTCTAGCTCTTGGCCTCTGGGATTACCACCTCCCCACAGTACCACACATGCCACCCTTCACCTTGCCCTGCCTCCCCTGAAGGCCTCTGGTCTGCAAGCCACTCAGTGGTCCGCACTCTGCTCCTATGCCTTTCTTCAATGTTCTTGCCAAACCTACCCAATGAATCTACTCCCATCTCTCATTGTAAAAAATCTCCATAGGAAGGTGCCCATTGGTCCCTCTCTCCTGCTGTGAGACAGGGTCTCATGTAGCCCAGGCTGGCCAAAAACTTCTATTCCTTTTGCTTCCACCTCCAGACTGCTAAGTGGGGATTGAACTCAGGACTTTGGCCATGCTAGGCAAGCATACACAGGGCAGAGTATTTTTTCAGAAGTCTAAATTCCAGATGCAGCCAAACAAAGGGATTGTTCTCAAGGATTTTTCCCTTGATTTGTTTCTTTGATGGTGGTTGTTCTCTCTTATTTATTGTATGTGTATGGGTGTTTTGTCTGTATGTTACCTCATGCATGTCTGGGACTCATGAAGTCAGAAAAGAGTGTTGGATCCTCCAGGACTGGAATCATGGATGGTTGCGTGTTGCATGTGGGTGCTGAGATTTGAACCAGGATCCTCTGGAAGAACATCAAGTGATGATCCAACTCTCCAGCCATCCTAAAGATTTTTTTCTTAATCTTGGAAACACTATACCAGGCTGTTTTTAAAAATGGAAGGAATTTTACTAGAAGTCATGGTGATTGGGGAAGGGAGGAGTTCTGCTCAGCATTTGTGCATGGACGACATTCACATGATCTGGCCAGGATAGTTGCCAAGGTTACTAAACCAGGTCTTGTCAATTTCCTTACCCAATCACCACATTTCAGAATCCTATTTACACATCAAGCCGCACTCAAATGCCTCTTCATTCTTGAGATATTCGCTTCTCCTGCCCTAAGAGGTGTAATTGAGTCCACTTTCACTCCAGAGCATCTTTGCTAGCTAAGTCACACTTGGCATTCCATCACCCATCACGAGGAGCTGCAGCATCCTCATTGTGGTAGCTAGCCCTCCCCTCCCTTTGTGGTAGCCTCTGGGCTCAAAGGTGAAGTCAGCTCATTCCGGATGCGTTTCAGAACCAACCCTGGGGCTTGGCACACACATGTCCATAAGTGACTGAAACAAGATGGCATTGGCATCCAAATCTCACCAAATGCAAGTCTCAGTGGATGGAAATGCAAATGCCAAGTACTAAATACCTATCAAATCCATCCAAAGAGAGGAAGACCCCAACAGGAGGAGGATGTTTCCTAGGGCATGGAATTGCTGAAAGCCTGTGCACTGTGGCTCGCACACATGGCAGTGAGGCAGTTTTCACACAATGCAGGTGAATTAAACATTGGAAGCCTACATTCAGACACATCCCAGTTCCCACAGTCAAAAGATGAGTCAGAAGCTAGAAGGTAGAAAGGTCTTCAGCCAGAGCCACTACAACCAGAGGCGCACAGCAGGGCACTAAAGGGCTGTGTCCGAGCACCTCCCTGTCCCCTCCTAGACTGGCAAATGAAACCTCCAGGAAGTCAAGTGCTTTTGGTGTCACTAAAAATAAAGCCCCCAAAACTTCATCTAGATATATCGCAGCTGCAGTTTACAGCATCTAGAACTTCACATGGTATAATTAGCAAATGGATTACAATGATTTATTTTTGGTTTTCCAAAGCTCAAATGAACACAACCTTCCAGTGGAATGGGAAAAGAAAGGGCTGGGAGCCAGCCACATGTCCCCTTCCAAAGCCATAATTTCCTAGCTGGCAGGCATCCATCTACTGATGGCCAGTGGACATGCCATGAGAGGGGACAGCAACTCTGGGTTCTGGTGTCCCTATGAAGTATGACTTTGGAGATAAAGCCTCCAACAGGGTCCAAGTGTCCTCCTCTAGTAACCAGGAAGATGCCTAAAACCACCCTGTCAATATAAAGGGAAACCCAAAGGCTTCCCTGTGGAAGAAAGGAGAGGCACAGGCCTTACATTTATCTACAAGCACTAGCATGCACTAAGCCAAACACAACAGAGACTAGTCTCACGGAGGGATACCCTCTACAAACACTAGACATGCTTTCAGGATGGCATCCTTGAGCTTGCCTTGGCACAGAGAGAAGCCTATGGTGAAGGTTCAGAGAGGCTCAGCAGAGAATGGAGCCAACAGAGGCTAGGCCATGCAGCTGAAGGAAGACGGGACTGGGCTGAGAGAAGAACTGTTTGGGTTTTCGTTCCTTACATGTGCCAGGAATAACAACCCCGCCAAGTACTTTTATAATAAAATGGTCAGGTGGTTGCTCTGGTGATGAGATGAGAGAAGTGTCTGAAAGAGATTTCTGTCGAGTAAATACACACATTTGTATGCCTGTGTGTGCATTTTTGTCCATGTGTAGTTGCACATGTGTGTATATGCACATGCATGTGGAGGCCAGAGGTCCAGGCTGTGTGCTATCCTTTACCTTAACTTTGCAGACAGGCCAGCAAGCAAGGGCCCTCTTGTCCCCGCCACCTGCCACCTCATGTATAGAAAGCATATTACTGACTGAGCAACAACTACCCGCCCCCCACCATCCATCCAGTCTCCCAAAGTTTCTCTTTCTGCCAAAGACTTTATCTGACCAAGGTCCTATGGAATGTTATAGGGTCAAAGATAGAGCACTAGAAAGGTTATCTTCTCTGGCTTCCTCCCTGGTGCCTGGGCAAAGACAGGTCTCGCAGTAAAGCCATCTGTAGCTAAGAGAGAGGCCTGAGTTTCAGGTCAAGTCTTTAACCCTGACACGGGAGGCGGAATAGGGCAGCCAGGGGTTATTACATAGAATAGACAAGTGCTTCTTACAGTGAGGGAAGGAAAGCAGAACTTACCCAGCACCCACCCTGTGCCAGGCACAGAACTAACACGTCCACATTGCCTGCGTGTGCAAGCCTGCCACCTGCCATAGTGCTCCATCACCCAGGCTTGTGCATGTGCACTGAGAAGCGTCTTCTCTACCTTGACTAACTCGCTCCACCTCCATAAGGCCCTGGCTTTCCCTGCCCCTCCTTATTGGTCTCCAAGAAGCCGAGGGAACTTTAGTGCCAGAGGCTGGAATCCGGTAACCCCAGTCCAGCCTGAGTGTCGGGACAACTTTCACAGTCAACAAGGGTGTGCTTGAGATGCTTTGGAAGATGAGAAGAACTGGAGAGATTGAATTCTGTGTCCAAGATTGCTCACAAACATCTCTCTGGCTATCACCCACCCCACGGCTCTATCCAAGACACAAAGGCTCTCTCTCTCCTCAGAGAGGCACTCACCCTCTCTCCATTCTCGGGCTCACTTAGATTGAGTGCTCGGGGGAAGCCTCGCTGTGCTCACACACCCGGAATGTCCACCCTCTCACCCCTGTCTTTCAGAGCACTTGAATCACATATGGATCGCACCGACTCTCTAAAGTAGTTTTAACCCTGAGGACTAAATCTAGGGTCTTCTGGGCAAGTGCTCTGCTGTGGTACTTGCCAGACACTTTTATTTTTTTATTTTGAAATAAGCTCTTGCCCAGGCTGGCCTTGAATTCACGATCCTGCAGAGCTCGCCATACTCCCCATACGGGGGACTTTAGGTCTGTGTCACTAGACCCTGTGTGAGAGATTCTATAACCAGTGTCTACTTCCAGACTCAAATGTCATGCCTCTGAACAGACAGACTCATGTCTGTCCTCCAGAGCCAGGCACACAGTGAGTTCACCTGCTCCTGCTTTGTTGATGTTTCTATAGCATCTCGCAGCACCTAGTAGGTATTTAGCAAAATCTTACCAAGGACATTTCTATGCAAGTCAAGTCTTTCTTTTCTGAGCCTGGTTTGGTTTGACCCCCTGCCTCTGCCTCTCTAAGCACTTGATGCCTTTCCGTGCCTTGTTTACTCTTGTATCTTAATCATTATCCAGCCAGCAGCCTGTCTTCTGCAGATCAGAGCAGCATAGAGAGGAATGCAGAGGTGGCCCATGAAGGGAAAACCTGAGTCTGGGTTCTTGGAAAGAGACACACAGCAGGCAGAGACCCCATAGCCTATTTCTGGAGCCAAACTTCCAGCCCTGAGTTCTGGCTTCATGGGCATAAAAATGCCTTTCTTTTTCTTTCTTTCTTTCCCCCCTTTGGCATGAAATAAATGGTTAGCCATTAAGATGTAAAATGCAGCTGTCACAGTTCATAGAACAACAGACAGGTTAATATGGGTTCTTAAGAATGTCATTTCCTCATATTAACCCTGGAGCAATGGCAACCTATCTGATGCACTGTGGAGGGCTCCGGAAGCTAGCCGCTTTTCTACTTTAATAATATTTGATGTTTAAATAACATCTGATGCTTGTTTCCAAGTAGAGTTGGATTCTCTGCTTTTTCCATTCTCCCCCCTCCTTCTTCCTCCCTTTCTCTCTTTTTTCCTTCTCTCCATTCTCACTCCTACTCTAAGAATATATTGACCTTGGGATTCTCCCATGCAGATGCATATGTGGGTAACATCGGAATTTCGTTCTTGCCCCTAGCAGCCTCTGATCTCAGGTCCCTCTTCTCTTTTCTATCATTACTCCCGCCCTCCAACTCCACACGCCCCCCCCCCAACCTACCTACTTGCCACCTGTCTTAGAACTAATGTAACTCTCAGAATGTTTCATGTTCTTCCCTGCCAGGGGCCATCTTTTTTCTCATGATAGGTAAGAGTAGCCATGGCTGGCCTTTTCCAGCAGAAGTGAAGAGCCGCTGTGCTCAGAAGAAATGCACAGTGGTCATCCATGCCCAGTGCAGGCTTGATGGGTAGGGATTGCGTTAAGGCTCCATCTCAGCTGGCAGCCTAAGGAAATGACATTTGGGCCTGTCCTGCCTATCAGATTATCTTGGTTGCAGGGCTAGCTGGTACCCTAGGGTTATAGAGAATCCTATGTGCCAAAGATATTTGTGGAGTGCCCACTGGAATTTGTCTTCCCTCTGGCTATGCTGAGCATATTCCATAAGAAGTCCTAGAGGGACAAGCTAAAGGCTAAGATGTTGCCGCCATCAAAACCGTTTTCAGCTCCCCTGATGGACAAGGTTCTCAGACCCTAGTGCGTCATGCACAGGCTGTTTCTCCCTTTCTTTCTGTCCCTCCCCTACCCCACGCCCATATTATGGAATACTTCCTCTTTGTCCTTGAAGACTTAGTTCCTCCTCACCCCCTGGCTGGCTTGGGTTTATGGCTGCTGATTCTTCCCACCCTGTGCTTCCTTGGGGATCCCTCTTGTCTTTAAGCAGTGGTCTGCTGTTGTACCTGCCTTCAGCTGATGTCTCAGGGAGTGCCTACCTGCCCAGCACACACATGCAAAGAAGAGTCAATACATTAATTAATCTATGCATCGACTCTCTGCCTTACCTTTGGAAGAATTTAAGGAAACATGAAGATCAAATGCCCCTCCAGAGGAGCTTAGAGTCCAGTGGGATGGCAGACACATAAGCATTTTTAAAGTACATAAAGACTGAGGTAATGAGATCTGGATGAGGGCTCTGAGAAAGGGACCTCTCCTCCAGTATCCTTGGACCAGGTGTGATATGTGGGTACACTTAGTGGATGCTTTTGTATACATGACATAGTTTGATGGGGAGGACTTGAAGGGCCTTTATAGAGCACATATTTTTGCAAGGAGTATTGGAGAGAGAGGGAGAGAGAGAGAGAGAGAGAGAGAGAGAGAGAGAGAGAGAGAGAGAGAGAGAGAGAGGAGCCTGCCAACTAATGGGAAATGACCAGTGGTGACTAATTCTCAATCCAGGTCACTGCTGCTTCCATCAGAGCCTCAAGTGTTTCAGCTATAACATCAGAGGGTCGAAGCTGACACATCAGATGATAAGTTATGGCCCGGCTGGGTCCTGGTCAAATGGTGTAGGTATGGTTCTTCCTGTGAGACAGTTTGTTTTGTTTTTTTTGGTTTTTAGAGACAGGGTTTCTCTGTGTAGCCTTGGCTGTCCTGGACTCACTTTGTAGACCAGGCTGGCCTTGAACTCACAGTGATCTGCCTGCCTCTGCTTCCCAAGTGCTGGGATTAAAATCACGCGCCACTACGCCCGGCCTGTGATACAGTCTTAAGACACACGTGGCACAGGGAAGCATCGTTGCGGGCCCCAGAGGCCAAGTTCTCCCTGCAGAGATTCACAAACCTAGTTGGCCCAGAAACCTGTACCACTTCTCAGCTAAGCTCTGATTCTTCTCACCTCCTTCCATTCCCCTTGTTTTCTCTTTTATGCCTTCACTCAACAAATGTGCAAAGCTGCTACCTAGCAGTATACTCCATGTCTATAGCTGTAGTGATAAAGTTGGCTTAGAGCTTTCCACCTGGAAATTAGTGGAAGTCAAGTCAGCAAGTACTTGAGAGATTCTGATCTAACTGGACTGCCTTCATGATTCTAACCAGTGTCCTCTTACCAGCCCAGGCTGCAAGGAAGGGCACAACAGGTCTGATTCTACTCTTTATCTTACTAGCAAAGCCCAACCTGGCCTGTTCAATAGCCTCCTCTGCCCTCAGAATTTGCTCTCAGTCAGCTCACACAGGCTCCGTGAACCCTGCACCAGAATCCTCGATGTCTACTTAATGCTGTGGACTTTCTGACGGGGTGCTTTCAAACTCGCACCATCCACAGGAAGCAAATTGACCTCTGTACCGTCTTCACAAATAAGACACGTGCCTAGCTCCGGAATCTCTGCTTTCTGCGTCTGACAACTTTGGTTCTTCAAGGAAGAAACAATGATTTCCTTCTACAAAGTCTGTCAAGCCATGATAGGCTGTAAAAAGAGGTAAGACCTTGTCGTGGCATAAGACCCCAGCGGCTGATTCTTGGCTGCGACACACCCGCTCTAAGGCCTCAGGGACCTGTTTCCTGCAAAGAGGCTCCAGGTCTGTGTCTGAAAGTCAGCATGGCTCACACCACCTTTCTGTTGTTGCTACAAAGATTAACCTCGAGGATATGGAATGTGACACTGGACTCTCAAAGAGAAGTGACTCTCGGGCCTCTTGGACAAACTGCAAAGGTGAACAGAATAATAAAACCATGCCTCTCTGTGCTTTATAAATCTGAAGTTGATGTTATGCACAATGTCCCGGTGGGTGAAGCCTCCAACAATGTATGTGTGACACGTCCTATTCTTCCTGTCTTACAGAGAAAGCAATCAAGGTTCACAGCTGTTGAATGGCTTGTCTGAGAACACAATGGCAGAAGATGGCAGAGAGGTGGTCCTGGACTAGCTAACTCTCTGCCTCAAAATCTGGAGCCTTTAGTAGCTCTGGGCCACAGAATAAGCCATTTACACATTTACATGGGTCTTCAATTAATGGCTGAGTAATTCTGTTCTGATGGTGACCTCTAGAGGGCCATGGCTAGTTAAGGTGGTTTATTCTCACTGGATAGCCCAGTTATCTTCCTGGAGGTGGGGATGAGACAGGCGTGGTGGGGGGTAGAATAGATACATGCCACTCCCGGCCTGTAGCACCAGCACCCTGTCCTGCTCTTTCTCCTTCCTCCATATCTAGTTTGCTTCCTGTGGCTGTGGTAAACAACTTGGAGAAGAAAAGGTTTATTTCAGCTTACAGTTTATAGTCCATCATGGAGGAGAGTCTGGGCAGGGACCTGTTAGGACCTGGAGGTAAGAATTAAAGCAGAAGTCATAGAGGAATGATGCTTACGAGCTTGCTCCCCATGGCTTGCTCAGCTTGTTTTCTTATACCACTGAGGAGCATCTATCCATGGGTGGAACCATCCAAGTGGGCTGGGCACCCTACATCAATCATTAATCAGTAAAATGTCCTATGGAGTCGCCTCCATGCAACCTGATGGGAATGCTTTTTCGGTTGAGGCTCCCTCTTCCTAGATGAATTCAGCTTATGCCAAACTGACAAAACGAAACAGTGCCGTCCACCAAGATACTCCACCACAATGACTTTGGAGGCCAGGACCACAAAGCTGAAGAGCTACGAGCTAGGGGTAGGGCATGACCTTTGTGTGTGGCAAGAATGAGAAATCAACCTTTGACGACTAAACTAAGTTTGGGGCTCCTCTCTCACTGGATCTTATCCTAATCTATCGTGCCAACTGATCTGATTGATCGGAAGAACACCAGATCAATATGGTGCAGATAACAGTTTGTGCCCACAGCACCTTCCTTGATCTCATACTGTGCAGGAGGTAGTAACATTTCCACTTAGATAGGGAAACCGAACATTTAAAGGACTAAGTACCTTCCTCACCATCACATAGCAGCTGTCTCCACAGTCTACTTCCCATGGTTTCTATGCTCGTACTTGTCCTCTGTTTCCCCATCTGTGGCATGGGAGGAGAAGGATACTTCCGCAATTCGACTCAGTACCGAGAAGCTAAGGGTAGCCACACTCCCCACACTGGATGTACTCTCCTGGCCTGTTCTGGTTGATAAGAAGGATGGCAGAACTGTAGGCTCACTCACGAGCCACTCATTCCTTACACTATCACTCCATCTCTTCATAGAACTATTCATTCTTTCATTCACTTAAATTCATTCATTCATATTTATTTCTCTTACATTTTTAGCACTATATATTTACTCATTTATTCACTTACTGGCTTCTTAATATATATCACTTTTTTCATTCCTTGATTCATCTTGCTTATCATTTTTCATATACTTATTTTATTAACCTGTTCACTCATTCCCTCTTTTCAGTTATTTTCCCCTCCTCTTCCTCTGGTTCCATGCACATTCACTTATTCATTCCCTCATTCCCTGCCTGCCTCTGCCCCCTTAGTTCCCCCTCTCTGCTCTTCAGCACAGCACAACATCCTACCAGGAAACTGAACCTCCTTTGGCTAGGTCCATTAGCCCTCCCTTCCAGAACATTCTCTTCCATTTGAACATCAGCTTGCTGAGCTGTGCAGGCATGTCTCCTGGTGTGCTGGGGACATGCTTTGCACTCAGGAACAGATGTTCCTGTAATTACTGTTTTGACTTTCACCCCCTAATGCCAGAACATTCTTTCCACAAACTCCTGAAGCACATGGGAAAGCAAGCAGGCAGTATGGGCAGGGAGCTCAGTGCCTGGGGGTAAAGATTCCATGGCATGGTGTAGCAAAGGCAGCCAGGCAGGGTATTTGGAAAGCTTCTCTACTTCAGGATCTCAGGTGTCAGCTGAGCTAAGACAGGAAAGCAGGTTCTGAAAAGCAAGATGGGGCCTCCTGGGGAGGAAGGCTGATGGATGCCAGGGATGAGAAGCCTGGCATCCTGTTACCTTTGATAGGCCACAGAGTCAGAGAATGTTTGCTGCCGTGGAGGACATTGTCAACACCATGATGGCAGAAGAAGGAAACACTCCTTTCCCGTCTTCTACATATGCTGGGTGTTTCTCACACTCTATGTCTATTGTCCCTCAGTGCAGTCCTCCCCAGTCTTCATTATCTTGAGTTGTGGCTGGTCTTGTTACCTCTCAGCCAGAGACTACATTTCCCAGATTCCCTTGCTGAACGATGAGTCAACTAAGTTTCAGCTAGTGGGTGTGAGCAGAGCCTATCTGTGCAACAAATCAGCTATACTCTTGAAAAGAGGCTGGGTGTTCTCCACTTCCTGCCTCTCTGTCTGCAGCAGAGAGGTACCATCATGGGACTTTGGGGTTAAGGAAATGTTTCAGGGCATGGAAGAAAAAAAGATAGGTAGCTCTGGTTACTGAAGAAACTGGGGAAGTAGAGTTTGTCCCTTGGCTGGGATTTCCTGTATCACGCTTGGCCACAGTGGGGTGCCAACAAGGCTGCAAGCTAGCTCAGACTAGCTGTTGTGGGAAGAGGAAGTGGCTGCCTTTGCAGCCTGTTTCCCAGAGGAGAAACTTTCCTCAGAGGCATACTCCTGCCTCCTCTCCCTCCCTTATGCTCTCGTTCTCTTCTGAGTACAGAGTCCCCTAAAAACTCAGGCTGACTCAGAACCCCAGAGCACAGTCATGTAGGGTCCTTGGCGATGTTATTAGTGGATGAAAACGAGACCACGGTGGGTTAGAGTGGACACTCCATCCCATGAGAGCTTTTATGAAAAAGGAAAAGACACTGGTCATGGTGGGGGACTTGGTAAAGGTGCAGGAAGAACTTGGATCATTACTTCTATAAGCAAGGAGCATCGAGGACTCTGGGCAGCAGTCAGAGGCAGCACTAGAAAACCAGGAATCTCCGAGTGGAGTGTGCGGTACGCAGAGGAGGAAGATGACCTGCCTCACCCCTAGACGGTCTACCGAAAGCAAGCTTTACCTCTCTGCGTTGAACAGGGTCTCCTTTCTCTCTCCTCTACCCTCTGCTCTCCTCTTCAGAAGGCCAAAGAAAAACAAAAACGAAACAGAAGGTCAAAGTTGTCTGACTCCAGGGGGTGAAGTGGGAGCAGACCCTCTGGCTGCAGATGTACAGCCACGCTGAGGCCTTTCCTTTGAGATCAAGGTCACAATGGCCTACGAAGCCATACTACCCAGCATTAGGGACTGTTGTGTGTGGTAGGCAAAATTAAAATTTCAGTGCCTTCATTTATTCTTACGGAAAATGAGGATAAAAATAATCCCTTCCTTCTAGAGTTGTTGTGCCATAGTTACTACTGGAAGGCTTTGCCTGAAGTGAATAACTAGGGCTATGGCGGTGCTAAGGCTTGCCTAGCACTGGCGGGGCCCGGTGAGTGTTTGCTTTTATTATAATCCTCCGCCTCTCTCTGATTCTCCTGTGTTTCAGCTAATGCTCAGGATGACTGGCATTATTTTCATTATGTTCTGGCTTCCCTAGAGCCCTAGAACTTATCAACTCAAATCTTCATTAGCCTCCTTTCGCAAGGAAGGAAACCGTCTCAGAGATGAGCAGGGGACCCCTGGTTACCTTTGGAGGCTGCACAGTCTCTCTTAGCACGGGGAGTTGAGATACCAGGCCTCCCCCACGAGGTAGAACTGGCTGAAAGTCTCCCACATACCCCAGAGGTGATGGGCTGCAGCTCAAAGGGAAGTCTGTGTCATTCCCAGCATAGAAGGCAAACAATGTCCAGGTCTCTGATTGGCTGAGGGTTGCAGCGAAGCTTCAAGGAAGCATGGTATAATCAAGGCCCTTCCTCTTGATGGGCTCCAGGGCCGCATCCCTAGGTGAGTGCAGCTCAGTTCCTTGATTCCTCAGGGAGACAGTATCCTCCCTCTCTGCAGGGTGGTAGAAATCCCCCTCACCCCAGCTGTACACATGGGCTGGGAGGGAGAGCAGAGAGGCCAAGGGAAGGAAAGGACAGAGCTGAGCACTCTGGTGCCATATGCCAGTCCGGGTACTCCATCTGTCACTGTACTTCATCTTTTGAATGATTCTGTGCTACATTGCAGAAACTGAGGCAAAAAAAAAAAAAAAAAAAAAAAAAAAAAAAAAAGTGGTAGGTACTTGTTTAGGCTTTATAAGCCAGGAAATCCAAGAGAGCAAACCCCGCCTTGCACTTGCTTTGACACCAGGGGAACATCAGACTTCACTTCCATACTACAAGCAGGCAGGGTGCTCAGGGTTTCATACAGGCTCAGGAGGGACTGCAGCTTGGGGACAGGTCCCACCACACTGCAGGGGTGGATCACTGACAACGTCTGCACTGGTTTAGGTGGTCCTGAGTGGGACTTGACACCCCCTGCAGGGCGTTCACTTTTATTATCAGTTGGGGAGTGACATGTGGAGTTGTTGGTTATGTTGAGCTGTTCTAAGCAACCACACCTATGTATATGATCTCATTTTTCATTGCACTCTGTTCGTTGGTTCATTTAATTCATGAGAAGCATGGTGCACCAAGAGGGGGGCGGGTTACCAGTAGTGTAGGGGGTGGGCCACACTGTGTTAGCCAAGATGAATTTTGTATACTGGGAGTGATTAATTCACACCACAGAAGACAATGAAGAACAGGGTTTAAAAGTCCAAATAGGAGTTTTCTAGGCAGAAAAAAAAAAAAAAAAAAAAAAAAAAAAAAAAAAAAAAAAAAAAAAAGTGGGTGGGCAGGAAGTTCCAGACAGGAAAAAGAAAATGAAAGAAACTTGGTCAATACTTAAGAGGCAAAACCATTGTGTGCAGAAAGGGTGCCAGGAGGCTCCATATGGGTAGAACATAAAGTTGGGGAGTGTGAGGCTGAGGTGTCACTTTGGGACAGAAGGGGAAGGTACTGGTCCTCGGTGGCTTATGAGTGCCAAGCATAGATGCTGAGACCTGCCGCTCAACCATTAAACACACAGGGGTTTTGATCATTTCCCACAGGAAGTTATACAGGGACTAGGAGTTGTGGCCGGTGGTCAAGAGTGTCATCAAAGCTCCTTTTGAAGAATCCTGGCTCTGCCAGGCTTATCATGGGTGCAGGATGGCTGCCGCACCTCCAAGCATTCTATTTTGAGTTCACGACAGAATTGAAGAAAGAAGTGTAAGTCTTCATTGTGTGGTGGGAAATTCAGCATTGTCTTATGACTTATGGGTACCCACTGATGGCCTGGAGCAGGCGAAGATGCTATAACTAATGTATTGAGCACTGAAGACTGTCCTAACCAAGTACTTTCCACATATCATCAAAGTGATCTTGAGAGTCAGGTTCTATCTTTATCTCTAGCTATGAAGTAATACAGCAAAGAAGCACAGAAAGGGTTAGATAGTAACCAAGGTAGCTCAGCCTGGAGCAATGGAACTGGGTGCTCTGGGTCTTGTGTCTACTGTTAGTCACACATTTGCATGCATTTTAGAAAGTACTCTGACTTTATGCTGCCTCCTGGTGAGGGGATAGGAAGCTGACCAAGGGGAGGGAAGAAGAGAGAGTGCCAGGACATACAGGAAGGCTTGGCACAGGCTTGAGGGTGATGTGAGAATAGAGGCTCAGGGCTTGCTGGCTATTTGGATTTCTATGACTATAGCTGGGGCACTAATGTGGGCCGAAGCAGAGATTCCCAGTGAAGAGTCATACCTGCTGTCCCACCAAAACTAACTAGTTGCAGGCTTCCCCCTGTGTGGTGGTGCTGAGACAAAACCAATCAGCAGGCAGTGAGCAGAGCTGCCATCTTGTTCTACTGCCTGTGCCTGGTAGACAGGAGGGACAGCAAAGCACACAGAAGGTATCAGGAAGGACCCGGGACTGGTCCCTGTCACACCTGGTAAGCTAGTAATTGGTAGCCTGGGACTACAGTAGCAGAAAAAAAAACTGTTAGTGCTCGGGTATACTAACTGTGGACTCTTAAGTCTTACAGGCATCTACAACCTTCTGTGGTCTGAATCCCTGTGAGTCCATTCTGCCACCTGGAGGATCACACTGAGGCCAGCCTACTAGGATGGATGTGATCAAGTCTCCTCTTGTGCCACTACATCTTTGCCCTGGGTGACATTCAGTCTCAGTGGATCCACCAGGTAACCCAAGTCACCTAGCTCATTCTCTCTGCAAGTGTGCATGTGCGTGTACATGTGTGCGGTGTGTCTGCAGGTACCTGTGCTGTGTGCTGTGTGCACATGTCCATATGAGTGGAAGCAAGAGAATAACCACAGGTGGTCTTTCTTGGGCACTCTGTCCATTGTGTTCTGTATTTGTCTGTCTGTCTGTGTGTCTGTCTATCTATCTATCTATCTATCTATCTATCTATCTATCTATCTATCTATCTATCTACTTTGAGACAGAGTCTCTAGCTGGCCTAAAATTCACCAAGTAGGATAAGTGGGCTGGCCAGAGAGCCCCAGGGACCTCTGTGTCCTTACAGTGCAGGGACTAAACATGTGCAGCAACAGACCCAACATGTTTTGAACATAGTTTCTGGGGATTAATCTCCAATCCTCATATTTGCAAGATGTACACTTTACCAAGGGACCTCTCTCTACAACCACAGACTTGGCTAACATTCAAAATGAAAGTCCAACACCCCAGGAAGATTTTTAGCCTGAGGTAAATGGAGATGCCGGTTACTCAGTCTGAGTGCATGAATCTGGGCCACAAATGAGCTCAGCCAGGCTTGGTCTAGACCCTCAGGTATTCTGAGCTGCCCTGAAGACTCAAAAGACTCAGAAGTCACAATATCATGGAGTCCTTGAGAGAGGCAAAGTATGGAAGTTGAGGGAAAGTGAGTAACCTGCAAGGACTCTCTGAACCAAGAATGAATCTGGAAAGTAGACCAGGGCTCAAATCCCTCCTTCCACTCAGATGCCTCTTTAATCAGCACATTTGTGCAGCAGGAACTCGAGCTTCCCTGGAGACTATTAATTTAACAAGTTTCTGGTCATGCTTGAGCCTCAAAGATGGTTTTCTTTACAAGATCCAGTGTCAGAGCGTGTGCTATGACCCCCTTCCCTGAGGCACCAATGAGACCAGCGCTTAACCACAAGCCACCACCAGATCCTCTATGGCCAGAGATCAGGGGAAAAGGCAAGTGCTTGTCAGTCAGAAAAATCACATGTTCAGATTTGCCACATACAACCTGTGCCCCCCTTGCCACACAGGCCCAAAGCCACCTAGACTTTGAACAAAACAGGAGCTCACAGGGTATTTGAGTTCTAATTCTGATAGACACCAGCTCTGGGACCTTGGACATGATAGTGTCCCTCTCTGTCAGATTGGTTATCAATCCATTTTATAAGACCTGGACCAGAGATTAAGAGTACTAGTTGTTCTTTCAAAGGTCCTGAGTTCAATTCCCAGCAACCATATGGTGGGTCATAACCATCTATATTAAGATCTGGTGCCCTCTTCTGGTCTGTTAGCTCACATGCAGGTAAAATACTGTATAAATAATAAATGCGTAAATCATAAAAAAAAAAAAAAGATCTGGACCCTCCATGGTGGAGTGTTTGTGAGCAGAAGCCATTGCTTCTTTACCTTGGTATCCAGAACCCAGTACTGGGCATTGGGCCTGCTCAGTAAATGTGTATCGATGAAATACATTGTGATTTGACCCCATGTGAGCCATGATGTCAACTTGATTGACCTGAGAAACACACAGGCAATTTGTAAAGCACAACTCTGGGTGTGCCTGTGAGCACATTTGCAGAAACAGCTCTTGAGGACTCTGACCTTCTGTTGGAATCCATAGACTATTGGAAGGTGGTGAAACTTTGGAAGGTGGGGATTGGCTAGAGAGGCAGGTCATTGAACACAGGCCCTTGGGATTGATCCTCATGGTGGCCCTTTCCTATGGTGGCTCAGTTCTGCTTCCTGTCTGCTATGATGTGATCTGCTTTATCATGCTCTGTCTAACATCATGGCCCAGAGCTTCTGAAACCAAGAGAAGCAAATCGTTCTTCCCTTTAAGTTGTTCCTGTTAGGTTCTTGGTCACAGTGACAATAAAACTAACACAGGAGTATACTTAGCTTGTGTCTTTGTGTGTGTGTGTGTGTGTGTGTGTGTGTGTGTGTGTATCTTGTTGTTGTTCCAATCATCTGAGTTTGTGGGCACATTAGCTTGTGTGCATGCCTGCAGATGCCAAAGGGAGGCATTCAGTGTCTTCTTCTATCACTCTCTGACTTGTTGCCTTGAGACAGGTTTCTCGTTGAGCTGAAAGCTGACAGCTCACTGTTTTCAGCTAAGCTGCAAGGCTAGCCAGTGCTCGGGATCCTCATGTCCCTAGCCTCCTGTGCAGGGTGGGGTTGAGGCATGTGTAGCCATGCCTGACTCTTGATTCGGATGCTGAGAATTTGAACTCGGTTCTTTAGGCTTGCCTAATCAGCACACTTACTCATGGATTCACTTCCTCAGCTGAAGCTTCTGCTCTTTTCCTGCTACTAAAGCAGAGAGTTTCACTAGTCATTTTGGGACTTTGGCTGATTTCACTTGGAAGAAGTTCAAGTTTCCTTCCAATCCTACAAAGAGTCACACTGATCTTTGTATTTCTCTCTGGGCATCAGTACCTCGATGTGATTTAGTTTGGTTTTTTGTTCTATGAGCCTTTTTCCGTCCGTTTGCTATGAATATATTTTGCAATAGAGATGACTCGAAGTTTGAGTGGAAGACTGGCGTCAAGGGAGACTGGTAGTTAGTCTCAAGAGTCTTGTGGGGGACATCATCAGGAAGACCCCTCTCCTCTCAAGAGTCATCCAGGCTCAGGAAGTTAGACAGTAAAGACGTCACTACCTCAGGATTCTGATGGCAGGCAAGATGGAGGCAGCTGCGGCAGTAGCTCAGACTATCCCGGTCTTTTTCACATTAGGGAGCTCTAGTTACACCTACTCCAAGTTCCTCTGTTGACATTCTAACTCCTGCCACCTCAATAATGTCATCTTATCTGGAAGTGGGGTCATTGTGGAGGCAGTAGGTTAATCGAGACTAAGGTCAGATCTAGGTACTGTGGACCTGGAACAAGCAAATGGAAATTTGGCCCAAGAGATAGGCCCTGGGGGAGCATCTTGAGTGAGGAAGGCAGAGAGACCAGGGTGATGCATCACATCTGCTGGTCCAGGAGTGCTGAGGCTGACAGAGACTGGCAGAGGCTAAGGGAGAGGACGAGCAGGTACATCTCGCAGCCTATGACATTCGGCTGTGTTCCCTAGTGTGCACACACACACACACACACACACACACACACACACACACACACACTCCACACACAACATGTACACATACACAAATAGACACAACACACACACACACAGACACACACACACATGCTAATAACAGCAGCAACAAAAACCCAACATTAGAAATTATGATGAAAATTTCCTCCCTACAGTGACGTGGGTACCTTGGAAGCTAGAGGATGGTTTTGCATGAGCCTAGTCCATGGCATATGCTCAGTATACCTACATTTTGGTGTGCATTTGTGTAACACACATTAGTTGTGCAAACATGCAAGACCAAGATAAAAGGATGGCCTTTGGTTCGCAACACAATAGGCAGCTGCTAGAAGATTCTGGATAAGAGGAAAGTATGGTCAGGTTTGTGTGTTTAAAAAAAGTCCTCTCTTTCTTCCTCTCCTGTCTTTTCCCATCTCTCTCATTCTAGTCTTTTTGTGCTCTCTTTTCTCCCCTCCATTTCCTGTAAGATAAACAAGTGTCTGGGTGGTGTGATGGATCCAAGGGTTCCTGCTACTGTGGAGGAAAGCAGCAATGCCCAGGACTGGGATGGAATCAGGAGAATGGTGCAGATGGACGTGTGGGGATGGAATGTGCAGACCGAACTGGAAAGATGGGTTGGTGGATTGGTGTAGGAGCAAGAGCCACAAGAGAGTGAGAAGACCTGAGAGCTGTGTTCTTATCTGATCAAGCAGAAAGACAAAGACCAAGCAGGGAGCCCCAGGCTGGGAACCTGTGTGAATAATCAGCTGAATGAATGGAAGCTAGGATCCTTGGTGTCTCTTTTGGAAGCTGCAGCATCCTTGTCTGTCTATGGCAGGCCTGGGTCACACCTTCTGAGTCCAGAACATCATGAAGAGGGCTTCCTGTTGTCCTCTTTTAGTTTAATTTTTGTTGCTAAAACAGCCTGACCCCACCCCCCCAAAAAAAAGCAGTTTAGGGAAGAAAGAGTCTGTGGCATACAACTCCAGGTTCAAGTCCACCATTAAAGGGAAATCAAGGCAGAGATTTAAAGGGACTTCATATATAATTTCCATGGTTAGGAGCAGAGAGAAACCAATGCAGCCAATGCCTCCTTGCTTGCTATTCAGAAAGCTTTCTCTAGTCTTATGCAATCCAGAGCCCACCCCATGAAATGGTGCCTCCCATATGCAGGGTGTGTCTTCCTACACCAATTCACAGTTAAGACAACCCCCCCCACAGACATGTCCACCCTCCAAACTCAGGTAGATAATGCCTCAATTGAGATACTCTTCCCAATTAGTTCTGGGTTGCAGCAAGTTGGCATTTAAAACTAGCCAACACACCCTCCAAAGGACTTTCTCTTAGGGAGTCACTGTCACATAGAAAGAATATTGAGCTTGTTAGAGAGTTGGTGAAAATATGCTTTACCATGGGACAAACACTAGGCAAGAGTGAAGCGCCCCATCAGCACAGCCAGGCTGACGATTTGCCCAAAGCCTGTGTCTTCTCTACCTAGTAACTTTTCTTATTCTTTTAGGTCATAGGTCACATTCCTCAGATGTCTGGTTCATGATCTATGTCATGTGGCTCCCCCCACCAAGGATGGAACTCATGTCTCCATGTTGTCCTCCCCCCTCTTCCTCTTCCTCCCCAAATGATTTCTGCAACATGCTACTTAGTCAGCCCATGGGCTCACCACCATTTCACAACACCTCAGGCTGATCTGTTGACCAAAGGCTGTGCGGGCACTAACCGCTTATTCCTACTGCTCAGCTTCTTCATGGCTACCTTTCCCTCCATTCTTGAAACAAAATCCTCCCTTGTCTCAACTCCTAAAATAATCTGTGAAAGCGGAAAGAACCACCTCCCTGCCCCCTCCCTCCTTGGAATGTCTAAATATACAGTTGTACCCACGGAGGCTGTAGCACTTCATGCAAACGGCATGGTTCTATGTGTCTGCTGGCCGAGGGATGCTGGAAACTGAAGGGCGTTTGTAGACTGCTGAGGCTTAGCCTCAGTTCAGCCTCAACCTTGCTGACGAGAACGTCTCCCTATCCTGAGCTTTTGTTTCCTTGCCACTTATTACTTCAACTTTGACACATGCTTGCGTTAGGGAAAAGGAAGAAGTGGCACCAGTGACCCAGGGATCCCTTCTGTTTCCCATGTCAAGATGAATCTCACTTGAGCCTTTGCAGGGATTAGTGCGAGTCCCTGTGGCTTTCTTGATATTCTCTTTCCAGTTCCTCCTACAACTGAGGGAATTTGCACTGCCCTCCCTACCTCAGCCCTTTGAAAGGCATCTTGGATTCTTCCTCTATCATCTTGCCTGGCTATGACTGCACAATAAGGCACCACATGGTGGGTAAACCACTCAGACACGTGTTTATCTTACATGGAGGGGAGGGGAGAAAAGAGAACACAAAAAGACTAGAATGAGAGAGATGGGAAAAGACAGGAGAGGAAGAAAGAGAGGACTTTTTTTAAACACACAAACCTGACCATACTTTCCTCTTGTCCAGAATCTTCTAGCAGCTGCCTATTGTGTTGCGAACCAAAGGCCATCCTTTTATCTTGGTCTTGCATGTTTGCACAACTAATGTGTGTTACACAAATGCACACCAAAATGTAGGTATACTGAGCATATGCCATGGACTAGGCTCATGCAAAACCATCCTCTAGCTTCCAAGGTACCCGCATCACTGTAGGGAGGAAATTTTCATCATAATTTCTAATGTTGGGTTTTTGTTGTTGTTGTTGTTAGTGTGTGTGTTGTGTTTATTTGTGTATGTGTTGTATGTGTTGTGTGTGTTTGTGTATGTGGAGTGGGTGTGGGTGTGGGTGTGTGCGCGTGCGTGTGCGTGTACGTGTGTATGTGCTCATGCTATTGGGGATAGAACCAGGGCATTGGCCTTACGTCTCTGGGCAAGTGAACTACCACTGAGCTGCATCATTAGCCTTTGCTTTTGACATTTTTTGTTTGTTTGTTTGTTTGAGACAAGTTCTTATTTCATAGCCCAGGCTGGCCTAAAATTCATGGTCCTCTTCCATACCTTCCAAGTCCTGGGACTATAGGCATGCACCACCATAATACCTATTCCTAATATCTAATGCTAATTTCCATGAGAAGAAGGTCCCTTCAGCCATAGGCAGTGCAGTGAATCACAGAAGCAATAAACAAGGCATGAACTCCTTTAAATACCACCATCTTCTAAGGCCCAGCAGTTGGCATATACCTCTGCTTTCTCCAAGGGGGCTGACTTCTCTTCTGCTCCACCCACCATGGGGCTGGCTCCTCCTCTGCTCCACCCACCATGGGGCTGGCTCCTCCTCTGCTCCACCCACCAGGGGGCTGGCTCTTCCTTGCTCACCCCCTCTCCTCCACCCCACCCCACCCACTGCCCATGACCAGATGGGTCAGTATGCCTAACTCTGAATCCAATTACCAAGTCTATTTGACACTCAGATTGAACTAAGTTATTCATCCTTAGCAATCAACATGGTATCTTGGCTTCCATCTGCCACTCTTTTCTTCTCACTCAGGGCATCCAAATTTGGGAGGAGAGAAGAATGTCACTTACTGGACTCCCTCAAGGACTTTGGATATTCCCAGGAATAGGAAAAGCCCCTGCTTTGAGCCTGGCGCACAGCCATTGGCAAGCCAAGTGTGTGCCATCCTGGCTCTGGAGATAGGAAAGCTGCCATCCAACCACAGTTGCCGCCTGAGTGGGAATCACGTGGGTCTCAATGAAAGCCCAAGCACAGATTTAGCAGGCGCGCTTAGCTCAGAAGAATGTCTCCAGGAATGAATCACGAAGGGAATACTGTCATTTGTGCAAAGAGACAGAGGGTTATGAAGGGAAACGTGGCTAGAGAGGCTCGTTTCTGTTTATGAAAACAGATGGCCCGTTTGAAAAACAGAAAGCCCAAACAGAAGCATCATTTATCTCAGGAGCTAAGCGATTTTCCTATTGACATCGAATCAAAAACCCATCTCCTATGCTCTTTAACCCCCTGGAGGGTTCATAAATGGCACTTCTTAAAATAAAAGCAAACTGAGCTCGCATGAGGATGTGAGTTACATAAGACAAACCAGGCTCTCCCGCTCCCATCCTTCCTTTGCTCTTCGGCTCATATACCGCAAAACAAAACAACACAACACAAAACAACAACAACAATCCTTACAACACTGGGAGTGGCTTGCAAGAGGGGACAAAAAGGAAGCCTAGTTTAGGAAGCTGCTTTTCACACGCCCCCTACAACAATAGAGGACAGTGCTAGAATCCTTCATTTCTTTTGCTTTGCTCCATTCTTCCTTCATCCTGACTCTGGAAAAACAACAGCAGCAAAAGAAGGCTGCCTGCGCTTTCCGCCAAAGCCGAGGCTGCTGAGCATCTTCTTCCTATCCCTTTCCAGACTGCTCTGAGCATTGGACTGTTAGTCCTATAACTGCTCAAAAGTCAGTGGTCCTTGTGGCTTCTGGTTGGAGCCAGCCAATAGGAGGTGCTGGGAGGAAGGAAGTCTGAGTTAGTTTAGAGAATGATGCTAGGGCATTTATTCTCTAGATGACTACTCTCTGGGCAGCAGATTAGCAGGGGCTGAGGTCCTATGTAGGAGGGCACAGATCCCCTGGTTGAGTCCTTTTTAAAAATATTTATTTACTATGTATATTAGATCTCATTATAGATGGTTGTGAGCCACCATGTGGTTGCAGGAAATTGAACTCAGGACCTCTGGAAGAGCAGCCAGTGCTCTTAACCTCTGAGCCATCTCTCCAGCTATCTCCTGGGTATAGTATCTGCTTTTTCCTTTGTCCATTGAGCTTAGGATGATAGTTCTCAGCTGCTTTCAGTAATGGGGTGTGTCTCCAACCTTAGAGGCTGTCCTTACTCCTGCCTATGCTTTCAAATTCATCCCTTTCCTCCCCTGTCTCAGAGCCTCATATGATGGCACAGTGGTTTCCTGCTAGGAACTTAATAATATAGGGCAGCTCCACGTCAATTGATACATCCAAGTCTGTCTTCCGTTGACTTCAAATAGATGTATTTCTTTTGAAAAACCACTCTCCCGAGGCCCCATTGCTGAAGACAATGCCTACACAACTCACTGAACACTTAGTAGTCAAACTGGTGCCTATATAAAGACTTCTATATAAAAATCTTTGGTACAGAAAGCAATTCTGTTCCAATACCTTGAAAGTGGTACCACAGGCTATTTAGGATAATTAAGTAATACAAGCTAATTGTTAGTTGAGCAAATCATGGTCATGTCAATTACTAGTCTATTTTGATCACAAGAATATACATCCTAGGCCTAACAGATAGATATTATTCTATAGATATATAAGTTAAAAATAGATAAGGTCTTCAAAAGCCTCAGAGACCAACAGAATATGGCATTTAAAGATGTTTTTATTATTCTAAAGATTCTTTGACAACGAGACAAGTTAGCTCCTGTCAATACCCAGCCTGCCTTAGAGAAGATGATGAGCATCAAAGAACCTCCTTATGGAGATGACTTCAAAAGTGGCAAACCAGCCACAATGTCCTTGTTTCTGCCACAGACAGAATTCTGCCTGAAAACGTGCAAACTTGGATGCAGGTAGAGTCGACAGCCAAACTCTGCCAAGACAGGGTAAGCAAATTCTCAATAGTTCCTGCTTTACAAATATGTCTGTCAGATATATTAGGCTAGAAGGCTGAAGATGATGCTCCAATGTTACAGAGAATTTTGGGTGACTGTTCAGGCAGTAAATTGTCTCTGTCATTTTTTTTTTCATTTGGGAAGCTGCTAACCTGCATTTCTGATTCACTCAGGTAATTAAGTTTTATTCCTTCTCAAGTTTCTGATGTGGTTGAAGACGAGATACTTTAGTCTTAAAAATTAAGCTTTGTTGGTTGGGGGTTAAGATGTTTTTAGATTTAGGTAGATGTTTTAAGTTAATAGAGATGAGATATTATAGATATTGATTTTCATTCAGAATTTTAGACTCAACAAGATAGGAAAGATGTTTACTTCAAGTTTGCCAAATACAAATAGCCAAATCTCTACGAATGTAACATTTATATAATTCCTGATTGTTTCATAGTTCTTCCTGCTGTGTGTAGTTTATTCTATTTATGTGTAATAATATAAATGTATATACTTAAAAGAGAAATATAATAAAAAATGAGGAAAAAAAGAAAGAAAGATACTGTACATGGTATCAAAAGAGAAAGATGAACACCAAGCCAACCACATACCCTTTGATCTACACTGGTGTACTGCTTGCCAGATGCACTAGGTCAAATGGTGTCATAAAGCCTGTGGGAGTAACCAGTTCATATCCAATTTGATTGAAGGCCCACTCCATGAGATATGGCCTACACCCAACACTGCTTGGGTAACCAATAATTGAAGAGCAGATAGCCCAGGGTCCTAGGGTAAAACCAAGTAATACTGGTTCTAAAAGCACCAAGATGGGTTGTTTTCTTTTTCTTTTTACACATTTTTAAATTGAAAAATAAGATAATTTATATTACATCTCATTTGCTATCCCATCCCATCCCATGCATCCTCCCATTCCTCCCTCCCTCCCGCTTTCACCCCATTCCCCTTCCCTATGACTGTGACTGAGGGGGACCTCTTCCCCCTGAATATGATGCCAGGGTATCAAGTCTCTTCTTGGTAGTCTGCTATCCTTCCTTCGAGTGCCATTGGGCCTCCCCATCAAGGAGACATGGCCAAAGATGGGGCACCAGAGTTTGTGTGAAAGTCAGTCCCCACTCTCCACTTAACTGTGGAGAATGTTCTGTCCCTTGGCTAGATCTGGGTAGGGGTTTGATGATGACTGCACGTATTGTCCTTGGTTGGTGCCT
The DNA here is from genome assembly GCA_907169655.1 of Acomys percivali. Taxonomy (NCBI): domain Eukaryota; kingdom Metazoa; phylum Chordata; class Mammalia; order Rodentia; family Muridae; genus Acomys; species Acomys percivali. The sequence continues at coordinate 112,595,264 of OU015752.1, read as the reverse complement.
TAGATTGAGCAGAACCCCTGGGCCCAGATCTGCCCATCATAGTGTTCTTCTTGTAGGTTTCTAGGATCCTCTAGATTCATCTATTTCCCTATCTCCTATATTTTTCTCATCTAGAGTCCCAAAAGATGTCCTCCCCTCTGTCCCACTTTCCTGGTAAGTGAAGCCTTTCATGGGACCTGCCCCTTGGGCTAGTGTCCAGTTATAAGTGAGTATATACCATTTGAGTCTCTCTGCTTCTGGGTTAGCTCACTCATTGTGATCATTTCTAGTTCAATCCATTTGTCCACAAAACCCCTCCCCCCCCAAAAATAAAAACAACAAAATAAAAAGAGAAATATAGTTATAAAGTGACTACTGCTGATATTCTGCTATACTCATAGATCAGTGCTTTGTTCAGCTATCATTAGAGAAGCTTCCTCCTGCAGCAGCAGATAGGAAGAAACACAGAGATCTATAGCTATACATCATGCAAAGTCCTAAATGAGACGTTTCCATCAAACTCCTTCCCTCTGAGCTCAGGGAACACCGAGGAAGAGGGGGTGGGAAGAATGTAAGAGCCAGAGGGGATGGAGGACACCAAGAAAACAAAACCTTCTAAGACAACACGAACAAAGCTCATATGGACTCACAGAGACAGAAGCCACGCGCACAGGGCATGCACAGGTCTGCACCAGCTCCTCTGTGGACATATCATGGCTTCCAGCTTAGTGTTTTTGATGCGATTCCTGAGTGTGCAAATGAATGGGTCTCTCTGATCCTTGTGCCTTCTCCTGGGCTCTTTCCCTTCTGTGGGTTTGTCTTGCCCATCTTTAATGTGATGGCTTTGGCTTTATCTTATTATATTTTGTTAGGTCTTATTGTTATCTTTTAGAAGCTTATTCTTTTCGAATGAGAGACAGAAAGGGACTGTATCTGGGTGGGAGGGGAGGCGGGAGCAACTGGGAAGAGTTGGGGAGGGGAGAGCACAATCAGGATATATTATGTGAAGAAAGAATATATTTTTAATGAAAGGGAAAAAGAAAAAGGAAATAAGTGAAAAGTGAAAAATAAAAAATAAAAAAGCAAAGGATTATTTAAGAGCAGTTTGCCATGCATGCCAGTAATAACAGCTTATTACTGTTTTATCTAATAAGGCATGACACAATTAAATTGTTTATAAGGTAAAAAAAAATTACTTATTTTCTAGATGTCACTTTTCCAAAATATCCTGAAAAATGTTACCTTCCTATTATTGAAATATTCTAATAATCCTTGGATTTGCATAAAGAAGTTACCAGGGGTTCTAAAATACTGAATAACTGGTTCAAACGCATAGCAGGAGGCGCTGCTTCTGCACTGATCAGTACACTGAAACACCAGAAGGGAACAGGAAGAGAAATGGGAATGGGCTTGGACCTTCCCTGGTGTGGAACACTGTGCAAACCATACAGAACGGCCTGTTCTGTAGGTAAATAGTGGACAGGGAAAGATATGTATATTGTTCAATGAAAAATAAGATCACAGCTGGGCTTGGTGGCATATGCCTTTAATCCAGGCAATCAGGGAGGCAGAGGCAGGCAGATTGCTGTGAGTTCGAGACCAGCCCAGTCTACAGGACAGCCAAGGCAACACAGAGAAACCCTATCTTAAAAAAGGGGGGAGGGCGGAGAGATGGCTCAGAGGTTAAAAGCACTGACCGTTCATCCAGAGGCCCTGAGTTCAATTCCCAGCAACCACATGGTGGCTCACAACCATCTATAATGTGATAAGATGCCCTCTTCTGGCCTGCATACAGGTGTACATGCAGGCAGAGTACTATATACATAATAATAAATAGATAAATCTTAAAAAAAAAAAAAGAGAGAAAGAAAGAAAAGAAAAAGAAAGAAAATCACAAAGACCTTAAAAGAAAGACTAAAGAAGCTGAAAGCATGAGGGCAATGCTGTACTTTGAATTCTTTCATATAAACTGCAACCTAATATTAACTGCGCTTCTTTACAAACTGAATCCTAGTTTATAAACCTAAGAACAACCAAATTCCAGCCAGTCATAAGCAGCTGGTTTTAGCCAGCTCACCACAACACAAGCCCCAGAGGGCTTCTGACTTCACTTCCTGACTTCACTTTTGTTTTGAGCCTTGCAAATCCTATGTTATTCAGGCTGCCAGGCAGGCAGGGACTCTGAGTGGTGCCTGGCTCACGAGGTGCAGTTTGCTCTAATAAACTCTGCTAAGTCTAATTTGCCTACACCTTTTCTTTTTAGCCAAGCTTACTTGCAATGCTTCTGGTAATGTGGCTCATTTCCTGCCATTTGCTTATCCGTAGTTTCTAAGCCTTCAGGAATAAATAGCTTTACTGGTGAGAAAATATCACAATAAAACATAGTTTTCCAAGCCACCTAGCATCATTTCAGAGACATGTTATCCAGGAACTGCTCATTAGCAGCCTTCAATTTTACGGAACACATAGCCTGTAAAGCTAGATATTTAAACAATGGCTCTGGTCTCCCTGGAGGAGGCTGGCATTTCACATCTTAATACTTGGACCCACTGGGATGCCCAGGCCTATTGCCTTTTGTATATACTACCAGTTCTGGTTCTGTGCACGGCTCAACTGTCTCTCCACAAGACAGACATGTATCCTAAACTGACACTGTTGCCAGTATCCCAGCAGTCTTTTTTAGCTATGCTCTCCCTTGAACACATAACGTATTCCAAGCAGGTTGATGACGTGTTATTAATAACTACATAGGCCGTCAATCAGCCACATCTTCTCAGAGACACTTTCTAAGTCAGTTATATAAAAAAAATTTTTTTTCAAGAGACGTTCTTTCTCAAAAGCACTTTTAATTGTGAGGCCCCCAATTACTTACTCTTTCATTTTCACTCTGCCTCTGCTTCCAGAGGACTCAGGGAAGGCAATTAGCTAACACAGAACTGCATGAACATCTATGTGTGTGAAGACAAGCTCCTATGTATGGAGCCATAGTAATGACTGAGGTGTGCAGCATCATACCTCCTCAGTAATGGTAGGGCAGAGTTAGGACGTGTAAGCACAGGTGGAGAAGCACAAGCCAGGACATGCTCCTGGCATCCAGAAACCGCACTGGGGGAGGGGCAAGAGTCTGCTCCATCCCTTTTGGTTTCCTGATGAAATTCACACTATCATCACCACTTCTGACATTAACCCTTCTATGGCTTCCCAGCTGGATGCTTGGCTGTGGTCCCACACCTTTCTTCTGACTGCCCCTCCCCTGCCAGCCTCATCTTCAGAACGTGTAGACAGAGCATTTTGACTCTCCTGTGCTGAGCCTGCCAGAGGCCTCCCAGACTTGGGATGGCTGCGTTGAATGAGCCTTTAAAACACCTCTAGACAAGCACTGTGACTATTTTAGGTTTCCAGTGGGATTTCTATAAGTGCTCAGAATACAATCTGGTCGAATGAGTGCATCCCTGGCAAAGGAAGGCTTGCAGCGTTAGTGGCTTTTCAGACCTGGCACGCCCATCATCCTGCAGGTGGGTGTTGAGTTCTTCTCACTGCTCTTCATTTTATTTCTTTTCTCCTCTCTCATAAAAGGTCCCTTGAGCATCTGTAAGTGTTGTCTTAGGGCCAGGTTCAAGCGTGGAACTGAAACAAGCTCTATCCAGAGCCTCAGGTCTAAAGCAGAATTCAGAGATCAAATATATGACACACTGGGTGACAGACAGTGTTACACAGGAAAACAAAGCAGGAGGAGACAGTAGAGTTCTGTTCTACAGTGAGGTCATAGGCCTCTCTGAGGAGGTGAGGAAGTGGGGAACATCCAGGGCAGGCTTGCAGGGGCTCTCTAGATTATGCTCCAGGAGGCACAAAGGGATGTGGCATGAGAGACTGGCATGCTGGTGGAACAGAGCTGGGGTACAGAGAGCAGAGTCCCCAGCAGAGGGTGGTACCAGCTGTAATCCTTATGTAGAGCCTCATAGGATATGCGGCAGATTTTGGCTTTCACTCAGAGATGGGACCCTTTATAGCAATGGCTCTCCACCTGTGGATCGCGACCCTTTGGAGTAGACTGACGCTTTCACAGGAGTTGCTTATCAGATATCCAACATAGCGTATATTTACTGTTTTGCCCATACTCCCCAGGAAGGCTTCAGCCACCCACTTATTTAAATTCTTTATTTATATCTGATTCCTGGAAAGGGCCTCTAGCCTTCACCTCTGCCTAACACTAAATTGAAGCACCCACCAAACCCAGCGGGGCCCTGATTAGGTCAACCACACGCCTAAGAGCTGACTCTCTTCCCCTCGTCTCCTATGGTGGCACGGTTGCTTCTTTTGCTAAGGCCAACCACCTTCATGTTGCTTTGTCTCCTCTTTCCGTTCATCTCCTCTGATTTACTTTGCTGCTTAAAACTTCTAAAGGTTCCGTCTCAGCCTAAAAGCCAGGATTTGCCCAGTACCCCCTGGGGCTCTATGCAACTACCATGGGGTCACATTCACTCCACTTCTCAGCTCATTCGGTAAAACCAGCCTTACCTCAATACCAAGACCAACAAAGACATTACAAGAAAACTGTAGACCCATATCTCTCATGAGCACAGATTAAAACAAACAAATAAACAAACAACTTTCTCAGCCAAATATTAGCATATCAGCAAATCAAGCTGAGTAACACATGAAACAATTATAGATCATAGCTGCATGGGATTGCCTCCAGCTATATGAGGCTGGTTCAACATTTAAAATTTCATTACTAATGCACCACACTAACAGGTTAGCTATCACATAAGCACATACACTGACTCAGAGAAAGAATTTGACAAAATTCGATATGTGTTTGTGAGAAGAGCATCGTGGTCAACTGAAAGTTGAAGAGGGTGTACGTAGTTTGATAAAAGATAACTGCAAAGGCTGACAGATACCATCATAGTTAGCAATGAGAAGCCTCTTCTACCAGGAACCAGGAAAGAGTTTTCCTCGGACCACAGTTTTCAATATTGTGTTGGAAACCTTGGATAACACCATAACACGTGAAAGAGAAGCAAAGTGTATACTGGAAAGGACACTTGATTATCTAAAGAAAAGATCTGAACAAATTGGTGAAAAATGGCCAATCTAAAGCCTGATGTGGTGATGTACACCTTTGATCCCAACAGTGGGGAGATAGAGGCAGGCTGATCTTTGTGAGTTTGAGGCCAGCTTTGTCTACACAGCAAGAACCATGACAACCAGAGCTGGTACATGGAGAAACCCTGTCTCACAAACCCAAAACCCAAAGTCCCCCCCCCAAAAAAATCCAAAACAACTTCCCTCTCTCCCTCAAGAAACCAAAAACCAAAAATTAGCCAAGCTAATACAAATCTATTAGAACTCATACACAAATGAATAGCAAAGTTACAACACATGTAAGATTAGTATACAAAGAGATGCTTTCTTGTGTATCAGCAATAAGCAAGGAAGGCTTGAAATTTAAAATATATCCCCAGTGATATTTATATAAATAGAATAAATTACATACAGTAATATGAATTTTACATGCATTTCCAGTTATATACAACAGTAGCATACAGATAAAAGTTTGATTAAAAATTAGAAAAGAGCTAAATGCTGAAGAGATGATTTCGTGTCTTTTAAAAAGGAAGACTCAGTGCTTCAAAAATATTTTCTCAGCTGTAGGTTGAGTACCACTTCAACCATGTCTCAGCAAGTTTAGTGGATAATGACTGGTGGTTTATATGAAAAGGCAAAAATCCGGAAGTACCAGTATTTAAGGACTTCAAGGCTTACTACAAAGTTACACTGACCAAGTGAGTGTGGTATGGGCACCAAAATAGAGAAAAACGTCAACAGTATAGCAGGTAGAGCCCAGAACTCACTCACAGATGAACAGCTGGTCTTTGGAAAGATGAAAAAAAAAAAAAAGGGACAATAGATCAAAAGATAGTGTCCCAATTTTCTCTGTCAACCTGCCTAAGACTAGAGTCATCTGAGTTGACTGAGGAACTGCATAGATTAGATTGGCCAGTGGGGGGCATGTCTGGGAGATCATCTTGATTATTATTTGATAAAGGAGGGCTCAGCCTACTGTGGGCAGCACCAGCCCTAGACAGGTAGACTGGGTACAAGAGAAAGCTGGTTAAGCATGAGGCTAGAAGTGAGCAAGCAAGCAAGCAAGCAAGCAAGCAAGCATGCAAGCAAGCAAGCAAGGAAGCAAGCAGTGTTCTATTCCTCCATGGTTCTTGCTCCATATTGCATTAACAATGAGCTGTGACCTGGAAGTGTAAAATAAAACGAACTCTTTCCTCCCCTAAGTTGTTTTGGTCATGGAGTATGCCACAGCAACAGAAATGGAACAGAGAGTGATTTAGTAAATGGTTTAAGAACAACTGGACAATCATGTGCAAAACAAGTAAGCCCAGACTTAATTAACATACAATTGTCATGGACCTAAATATAAAATTCAAAATGATATAATTTCTAGAAAACTGCATGAGAGAAAACCTAGAAAACCTTGGGTTTGGTGACAACTTTTTTTTTGATACAACATCAAAGACACAATCCATGAAAGAAAGAATTGATAAGTTAGACTCATTGAAAATAAAAACTTATCTGTGATAGATTATATTTTGATGAGACAAAAAGACATAAATGGGGAAAGAAATATCTGAAAAAGCCATGTGATAAAAGATTATTATGCAAAATATAAAAAGAACCAAAAATTGACAATAATAAAGTGAACACTCTGATTACAAAGTAGATAAGTGGTTTGGATAACCAAAAAGCCTGAATAGATATCTTAGACAATGAAGCTACTCAAATATAACTAAAGATTCAAAAATGTGTTCAACAATACATAGCAACAGGGAACTGCAAATTCAGAAAAATTTCAGAAACCACTAGACACCTAATAGGATGTCCAAAATCCAAGTCACTGGCACAGTTGGTGCTAGTAAGGATGTGTAGTGATAGGAACACTTATTTGTTGGTGGTAGGTAAGTAGGGATGGATGGCCACTCTGGAAGACTATCTGGTAGCTTCTAAACTAAACACATTCTTGTATCCCAGCAGCTGTACTTCTTGACACTTAACAACCGAGTAAACAAATCCTGTTTACACAAAACCCTGCATGTGAAGGTTTGCAGTGGGCTCATTAGCATCTGCCAAAATTCAGAACCAACCTAGATGTCTTCGATGAGGTGAATGATTGATAAACACTAGTACATCAGAACAGTGAAATGAGCCATCAAGCCATGGAAGGCGGTGGGAGGATGTAAATGCATATTGCTAAAAGAAAGCAGCTGGTCCAAAAAGTCTAGCTACTCTGGGATTCCCCATCATGTGACTTTGCCAGGGGTCACAGGAAGAGGGACTATCGAGCAGAACATTCTGTAATTCCTCCATGGAGGGTACATGGCATTATATGCAAGCCCACGGGACCTCTAAGCCCCAAAGTGAAGATTATTGTAGTCCATGGGCTATGAGGGATGATGTCATCAGGGGGTCATTGGTTGTGGTAAATGTACCATTTTGAAACGGAACACTGACAGTGGAGGAGACTGTGACTACATAAGAACAAAGACGTACCAGGCTCCGTAATTTTTTTTTGTGTGTGAAACTAAACCTGTTTTTAAAAATGTTTCAATACAACTAAAAGGAGAAATAATATCATTTTCTTTATATTTTATGCCTATTAGTGTGGCTACTGTCAAAATGGTGAGAAAATATTAGCAAAGGAAGTGGCAAAACCAAACCCCTGCACACCACAGATCAGAATGCAAGATGCTACAGTCACTGTGCGAAGAATGAGCTGATTCACCAATCAAGACTAAAATTAACAACAGAGCACCAAATGACCCAACAATCTCACATGTAGGTATATGACCAAAAGAACTGAAAATAAGGACTTAGAGAGATCTTCATACACAGGTGTTCATAGCAGCACTAGGAGTCAAAGATGAACCAATCTGGAGGTTCATTTCAAATGACTAAATGGGAACACACATACATAGTGAGATATTGTTTAGACTTAGAAAGGAATTTCCTGCTATGCCACATCATGGATGGAACTTGGAGAGAATATGTCAAGTGAAATAAAGCTGTGGCAAAAAGAAACAGTGTGTGATTCTACCTATAGGAGGTGCAGAGGGTCATCAAGTTCACATAGACACTATGTTGGATAGTAGCTGATAGAGGTTGTGGGAGGAAGGATTATTGCCTAATGCATATAGACAGGGCACCAGTCGGGAAGATAGACAGGGTGCTGGAAGTCAACAATTGTACATCTACATGAAGAGATTTCATACTACTAAATTATACCCTTGCAATGGTCAGAATATTAAAGTTTCTAACATATGATTTACTGTAACTCAAAAAATTAAACAAAAGGCTCAATATCCTAGATATCTAATGTCCTATATTCTTGTCAAATTTTGTTTCTTAGAAATAAAAATCTATTAATATCTAAAACATAAGAAAAATATAGTGTTCTGAACCAGTAACTTTTGAAGCCTATGACTCTGAAAAGAAACAACAGATGTTTCTAACCTCATAGTTGACACAGGGCCCAGTAGCTTCACTGGGTCCATTTGTTCGGCCAGTTGTATCACATCCCTCAAGCATGGCATGATATCGTCTGACTCTTGGGGCCCAGGAACATAATCCTAATCAGTCTGGACTTTTCCACGGAGCCTACTTACCACAAAGTTCGGCCTACTGCTGACTGATTTTCATGGGCACGGACAGTGTGAACACAAAGGCTGATATGGCATTACTCAAGGTTTGGGGTACTCGTTTATCCCTGTCCACAAGATCTTCATTTTGATGGAGTCATAAACTGTTGCATTCTTTAGAAAAAAAAATAGAAGTGCATTGGCTTAGAACCCAAGATTTAACTCCGTTCATTAGCTGTTCCTGCTTAGAATTCTTCCTGACGTAGTCCCTCTATCATCTGCAAATGATTTAAAGGCCAGAGCCACAGTAATGGCCGCCGCATGGCTGGGTGTCATTTCTGTGACTCAGTCTGGTCTTTTTCATGTACAGAAGAGTTTGTCTTATGTTCCCGGTTGTTTTGGCCAACAACAAAAACAAACAAACAAACAAACTCAGTTTTAAAGACAAAATATCAGAGACTGGTAGATAAGGGTCAATTGCCTCCAAATTAGGAGGCAAAACTGAGGTTTGAATCTAGGTCTAACTACAAGAACTGCTTTCTTTTATACTGCACCACTTTCAACGATTCCGTCATGTACTGGGTAAGCATTTCCACTGCAAGAAGAAGCATCGTGCTTAGCTGGCTGTGGACAAAGCTAGGCATGAATTCAGAGTTTAGGATGGCAATTATGGTTCAGAGTGGAGATCCCCTGGTCACAGTAGAGAGGCATGCTTGCTGCTCACAAGAATGTATCCTACACCTCAGATTCTTAAATCATGGGCTTCCTGCCACCCCATGGCATGCGTAATGAAATGGGGATGCCATGGGAAAACTGGTGATCGTAAGATCATAAGAGGTGGTTGGGTATGTAACAACAACAACAACAAATGATTCAGTACCAGTGGATCACAGGGTGAATCCAAGCACTTTGTAGTAGAACTGGCCTGCTTTGTGTCCCACTACTTCACTGCGACCTTGGTCTGAGCTCATTAAATGAGCAGTGTGAATTTGCTCATGAGGTCAAGTCACGCAGTGCCATGGCCGATGCCTAAGACGTCCTGGCTCAGATTTGAGACCGAGCTATGCTAGAAAGACTCCTCATCTCAAAGGACCATAATGGTTTAGTTGTAGAAAAAGACTTTTGTATTTCCCTACCACCATTTCCCAGAATAGAGGTTTCAAAGCAGTTTATTATGGGTGTAAGATTGTGTTTAAATGTCTGATTTTTAAAATTGCTTATTGAATGGTTGTGAGGACTAATTGTTCTTGCAGAAGACTGGTGCTCAATTCTCAGCACCCACATGGTGGCTCACCTGCATCAGTAACTCCAGGTCCAGGGAATCCAGGGCCCGTTTCTGACTCAGAGGACACTAGGCATTTGTGTGAGACACATACATACACGAAGGCAAAATATTTATACACATAAAATAAATAAATCTAAGAGAAACTGCTATTTGAGCTGCTGACTTAACTTTCATAAAAAAAAAAATACTCCGTGAATTTTGATTTGGGATCAAGACAGGATTTTCATCCATTTTGAAAAGGCTGAAAATATACTTGTACCGTTTTGCACTACATATTTATGTGGAGTGGCATTCTCAACAATGGAAATTGTAAGATCAAAATACTGGATGCTTTACATGCCGCAGTATCAAATATTCAGGTGAGATTCGGTTGTTTATATAAGATAAATAGGCACATCCATCTCATTGCCTGCAGATTTCCTTTCATCTTTAATAAATGGTAAAAATACATACACCAAAGCATTGTTTTAAAAAATTATGTACACTCCATTATCAGTTTGTTTGATTTACATATTTATTTGATATGCCTGTAGACCTGAGGTCACATACATTTTCTTGGGCATATAGGAGTTGTGAGTAGAAATGTTAAAAAAAGCCCCATTCTCAATAGAAAGCCACCTGCAGAATCTTTAATAATAATTAACTCTATTCACCCAGCAATTGTTCAGATCAGGAACTACATTACAGGTTGTATTAACTTGTGGTATATAGGCATAAGGGAACTTTATTCAGCTGTAAAGTAAAAGTAAATTTTAAAAATCTGCAGGAAAATGTCCTGTCAATTGGCTAGATCTGGGTAGGGGTTTGAAGTTTACGGCCTGTATTGTCCTTGGCTGGAACCATAGTTTGAGCGGGACTCCTGGGCCCAAATCTGCCTATCATAATGTTCTTCTTGTAGGTTTCTAGGACCCTCTCCCATGCTTCTCTCATCTAGAGTCCCAATAGGATGTCCTCCTCTCTGTCCCACTTTCCTGGTAAGTGAAGATTTTCATGGACCATGCCCCTTGGGCTAGTATGTAGATATTGAGTGGAGAGTAGGGTATGACTTTCACACGTACTCTGGTGCCCCATATTTGACCACGTCCCCTGGATGGGGAGACCTGGTGGCACTCAGAGGAAGGATAGCAGGCTACCAAGAAAAGACTTGATACCCTATGAGCATATAAAGGGGGAGGAAGTCCCCCTCAGTCGCAGTCATAGGGGAGGGGAGTAAAGGGAAAATGGGAGGGAGGGAGGAATGGGAGGATACAAGGGATGGGATATCCATTGAGATGTAATAAGAATAAATTAATAAAATAAAGTTTAAAAAATCTGCAGGAAAATACATGGAATGGATTTTTTTTTTTTACAAAGTGAGATAAGCCCAGAGCAAGAAAACCAAATGCCATGTGTTCTCTATGATATATGGATCGGAGCTTCTGATTTGTGAATTTGTATATTTAACTTGCAGTGTCTGTAGAAGTCAAGAAGCAGAAAGGGCTCACAAGATGGTGATGATGAAAAGGACTTAAGTGGGAGAAGTGATAATAGAATACATGTGATATAAAAATAGAGGAAGACCATATTAGAGATGGTGGCAGAGGATATGATAAAAGAGGTAGCAGAGGTTGGCTAACAAAAATTAAGGATGTATAAAAAAGTTTAATGGATATCTACTACTTTGTAAACTAATTTATATATGTGTGTGTATTTGTGCATGTATACATATGTACATTGTATATATGTATGTATATATACATATATATTTGTGCATATGTATGTGTATATAACTCTATATATGTATATTCATATTATATAACATACATATACATATACATATATATATTTATACATACATACACACATACATATGCATTTAAAGGTGCTTAAAAGGAGGTAATCTGTACAAGTACTCAATTCTGCTCCCAGAAGACCTGTGTTATTAAATGAAAATCCCTGTGCTAGGAGAGAGATACTTTCTCATGCCCCAAAATGACAATAGGCTACTGTTATTTATCATAACGTCTTATGTATCTAGATGTTAAGATTCTATTTCTGAAGATACCGCACACGTCCATTGTAGGACATAGAGAAATCGAGTGTGAACTGACCTAGAAACGTCTTTCCTGTTGGCTAGCTTTCTTACTACCAGAGGGTATTATACAGGCTGCTGGAGCAGAAAATACATCAACAGTCTTACCCAATACTAGACCCTGTATACTACAACACTGACCTGCCAGGGAAGATGCTCTGGCTGGTGAGGTAATGGTATGGCCGCTCTGGGGGTAGCCAGTTATTTTCTGATTGGATCTGAGACCTGCTCCACAGAAAGTAACTCAAGCTTGATACTGTGAACAGTGCCAACAGATTATAGCTGGAGAGGTCATAGATCCCGAGGCGGAAACCTACTGTAGTTGTTTAACAGAATGGTCATGGTGTAAACCTGCCTTCTAAATATTTATGCTTATGCCCATAGATTATTACTGCTTCTAACCTTGGTTAGAGAGGCTTCTTGTTCATATAGAGAAGCAGTTATAAAGAGAAGTATCACTGGCCAAAGGGAATATAATAAAAGAGAGGAAGAGAGAAAATGTAAGAAAAAGAGAACAGACAAGAGTGTGCTGTAAAATACTGTCTTCTGGAAGTGACACAGCCATCCGACCTGTGAACTCATACAGCTGTGGTTACCTGCACAAGACCAGCAGAAGCTCAAGCCAGTCAGCATTTCAACACGGACGGAAGAGGAGACATGAGGTCTCACTACTTCTAGCTCAGGAGCGACTGACAGCTAATGGCCGCTGGGAGATGGAGTGGTTTTCTTCCGAATGTGGTCACTGGTAGGATGCCCTTGCTCAGTGGATAGACCCACACCCATGTGCATCACTAACTAGACTCGATGGAATATATATGAGGAAATGAAGGTGAGAGAGGGATGTACTAGAGGTATGCTAGAAGAGTGGGAGGGGGATTAGGATATATAATAGATAATATATATAATTATATGTATATAATTATATGTATATAATTATATAGTTAAATATATGTTTATATAATATATATAAAAATATATTATATATGATATAATAAAGATACTTTGTAAATATATATGAAAACATTAAAGAAGTGCAATTATTAATAAAAACCTAAAAACAAGAGTGCAGGGGTGGGGATGGACTTTTCTGTCTCACTGCTGCTATTTCTTGCTATATTCCCCTCACAGCCTTGTCCCTGGGAGATAGTTTCACACACACAACTCTAATAGGCTGGTAAGCTTTGGAGTTAAGATGACCCCACAGCCCTTGAACTCCAACACAGTGACCTGAACTCTGTCTATTAATTTGACAACAAGAGGCGTTCGAGATACAGTGGTTACAATAATCTCTTCTACTGGGCAGAGAACGAAAGAGCAAGACTAAGAATAGCTACGTGTATAAATAAAACAGAGCTTCTCGCTATCTGTCAGAGAGAAGGGGCAACCACGTGGGCCTGCTACTTGCTAATGTAGTGTCCACAACTCCTGCTTGGCCCATGGATGGGTCCTTAATAATTAATCCTGGGCACGCTCAGCCAGAAAGTGCTTCCTAAATAGCCTTTTGTCAATAGTGGTTTGAATGAAGACCAAGTTCTAAATGCAATAGCTTTCCACTGATTGGCTTTGTACATGGTCCCCTCCTGGGTCACCTGTTCAGGCATGCACAATTTGTTAAGGGCCAAGTGACCCCTTCACTAAGTTCCTATGTGGAAGCCCTAATTCCTGGTATCTCAGAAGTGAATTTACATAGGGCCTTCAAAGAGATGGTACAGTAAAAATGCAATCTTGTGAATGGGCCCTAATCCAGAACACTGTGTCCCTGAGAGAGGAGACCAAGGCACAGACACAAAAGATGAAGGTTGCATGAAGGCACTCAAAAAGAGCAGCTATAGACTAGCCAAGGAGAGAGGTCTTGGAAGGAATTGCTACTGCTTTCACCATGACCACAGACTTTCAGTCTCCAGGACTAGAAGGAAAGCAATGTCGGCCATGTGAGCTACCCCGCTCATGGTACTTTATGGCAGCCATGACAATATTTGCAATTTTGCTCATTTGCAAAGAACAGGGTTCCGGTTCACTACTATTTGACATCACCAAGGTACAAATTACCCACAAGATCTCACTTACATAGGCTTCTTTAAACTTCCTTTATTTCAGTAGTAGCAAGCCACTGTAGGTAGGTGCATTTAAATCTCACTGCACGCACTGAGTTAGAGCAACATTTACTGGTGATCAGGAATTGGGAAGTCCGCTAACACGGTCCATAGGAATCTGAGAATCTAATCCAAGCTGTGGAATTTCTCCTGGGGGAAGTAGAGCGATGAGGAGTTGAACGTCAAGGGTTAATGGATGCTGCTTTGGAAGGCACCCACAAACACAACAGGGCTCCCTGGACCCCAGCTGATGAACCCTAGAGCACACTGCCAGTGAACCTGAATATAGATGGGTTGATAGAGGTAAGAAAGAAGAGGAAGAGTGGGAGGGATGAAGGCATATATAAGGAGAAGGGAGACAGAGAAGGGATGGGGAACAGAGAATTGAAAGGTGACAATGGAAAGATGGAGAAGAAGGGAAGTGAACAGAATCCAAGGTCAGGGGAAGGGGAAGAGGGAGAAGTGCACATAGGAGCATGGAAGAGGGACTGAGAAACAACAGAGTTAAAACAAGAAGATGGAGACCAGCTCCAGGCGAGAGACTTATGGAAGAATGGGGAGATAGAAGGACCCAGAGGGTCCAGGAGCCCTACAAGAAGACTATCAAGGCTGGTGGATTGGGAACCAGGGCAGGGGGGAGGGGCTGCAAAAACTGGTACACCAACCAAGGACAATGCATGCAGTCAACCTAGAACCCCCTGTTCATATCTAGCCAATGGACAGCTCATTCTCCATGGTTGTGGGGAGAGTGGGTACTGCCTCTGACATGAACTCTGGTGCCCCATATTGGATCATTTCCCTTTGGTGGGGAGGCCCAGTAGCATCCAAAGGAACGCTATCTGGATGAGATCTGATAGGCTGTGGTCATACGGTGAGGGAGGAGGCCCCCTTCTGTTGGAGGTCTAGGGGAGGGGGCTAAGGCAAAAGAGGGAGGAAGGGTGGGTAATCGGGAACATACAAGTGAGGGGATAACAACTGAGATGTAATCTGAATAAACTGTAATAAAAATGATATTTAAAAAACCAAACAAACAAGAAGATGGCATGTGGCCAGTGCAAATCCTAAGTCCCAACCTCAGAAAGGCATCAGTGCTTAGAGGCCCAGAGCTAAGTACTGATGTCATATTAGCTGTGAACATTGAAAATAAATATTTGATCTTCTGAGTCATGCTAATGAAATACATATACACAAGTACATAGATATACACAAGTACACACACACACACACACACACACACACACACACCAATGAAAGTTCAAGAGAACTAGTTAGGATGCGCTGGGGATCAATCAGAATGATGGAAAAAGAGGGCAGTGGGTAAATGTGGTTCAAATGTATTATATGTATGTATGAAAATTTCATTATAAAACCCAGTATTATGTATAATTATGAATGCTAATTAAAGCATATCAAAACCACAAATATGTATTTAGTACTAAAAATTTAACATATTTAATATTTAAAGATATCACCAAATTTGTGAAAAGTTCTCAGTGCTCATGGAATATTTCAGTATGAAATCCTCAGGTATCAGGATTGGTGTAATTGGCATAGCTTCGTAGATAGGATGCCACTCTTGCTGAATCGCAGGGACCATAAACAACATGTGTACAAGCTTAACAAGTCACTTGAAGCATTGTATCACGTGATTATAAGCATGTTATGTAATAGGATGTGCAATTATTTATACACTTTCATAGTTTGCGATTTGGGGCAAGTGGTATTTTCCATATCTACATAGAAAATGAAATTCATGAAGTATTTACATAGGGAGCATTTAGTAGGGGAGCTTACACATATTAGGCCTCTCCTCTTTTTCCATACTGAGTTAGCCTCCTACCCTCCCTGCACCCCTACTGTAGTCAGCTTCACCGTTACGCCAGATAATTTCCTGTAATTTTGTGTCTATACTCCTGTTCCTCCAGCTGGGACTGTGTTTCTTTGCAGTGAGGTCTGGGTCATGTTCTTCTGCAATTTCCAGGTTTGGAAATTAGATAAAAGGGCGGTGAACATCAAACACTGAGAAATGAATCTATGGCTCTCTTCTGCGGCACACCTATGGTGGCCTGACCTGGGACCTGCAGTGACACTACTTGATGATCTTCTCTTGCATAGCTTGAGCCCTTCAAGGCCAAAATTCAGTCTTAACTATCCTTTCCTGGCCTGGGTGAGTGGCGCCTGTGTAAAAAACTGTAGAGCCTTGATAAATATTTGCAAAATGGATTTTGCTTTGATCTGAATGAAAACCAAAGCTAATATTGACCGGCTCCACAGTTGGCCTGAGTAACAGTGGCAAGACGACAGCATAAAGCTAGAGGCTGTTTAGTCTCTATGGGTTTTGCAGGGGCAAGACACTTGTTGGGCCAGGCTCATGTTCTCGTTCATGGACTCAAAGTGCAGAGCATTGTGGGACCTCTGTTCCACTGATAAGCAGAAGAAATTGCTGAGGGCAGTGGTCACCTCCTGTCTGAGTGGTGACTTCCCATCCCCAGCAGGATGAAGACAGAAATCTATTGAAATGGCACTTTCTCTGGGCAATCTTCTAGAACCTTCAGTCCAAGCATCATTGTCCACACTCTTTTGTCTGCTCCTTTTATGTAGCTTGGGAGGGGAAAAAAAAAAGTAATATCCCACAGCTCTAGCCACACTGGGGGTTAGCTCAGCATTTACATGTGTGCCTTGTTTACAGGGTAGCACAATGGCATGTGAAGAGATGCCCAGAGTAGCCAGCTAACCAGGCACCAGCTCTCATCCTTTCCTCTTGCAGGCCACTGGTGAGAGTGTCCTAGCTACTGACTTTCCTACCCAGGTCTCAGCTTGCGTCCGAGTTTGCAACAGGTTTCAAAGAGATAAAAGGTGCAGAGTGTGTCCCCTTGTGTTGTCAATAGCAACCTCTCTTTCCTTTTCTTGCCCTCTCTCAAAAGCAATAAAGGCTTAGACTTATTTTTTCCTTAAGACTCACCAGTCTGTTTGTGCAGTCCATTCTCCTCTCTGCTTAGCTGGGAGCTAGGGACAGGGAGGAATAGACCACCGTGCTTAAGGATTCTCCTCAAGCTATGCCTTGGACCTCCTGTGCAAGCGTAGGTGCTCATTATTAATTTTCAGCTTCAATGTATGCACATCAGAATTTATACAATACTGTCTCTACATCTATAAGAAACATCCTGAACACACTACACAGGCAGCCCCTCCACCCTAAAATGCAGGCTATGCTAGAATGAATGTGGAAGGAAATGCTTAAAATGTAAATAGTCAACATGAATAGGGAGTGTGGTTCAAGGAACATGGTATTTTTTTTTTCATGGGTGGCACAGCAATTGCAATTATAATTATAGTTTAAAAGAATACATTGAGTATCAAACCTACATCATAGCACCTCAGGCATGCAGAAGATGCTTGGGAGAACAAGGGAGATGGGATGATTGTTTTCCCAGCAGAGGTAGAATAGTGACATCCTCCTCCAGCCACAGTTCCTCACTCCTTGCTTGTACTGTTCCCAGCAAGGCCAAGGCCAGGTGAGGGTGTTGCAGGAGGTACACAGAATAGCCTGAGGAGAATCCTTGAACACAGTGGCTATTCCTCCCTAGGAATAGCTGGGAGTTTCCCAGATCCCAGCTAAGCAGAGAGAAGGATGGCTGCACACACAGCGAGATTTCCCACCTACTACCAGCACTATGACTACTCCCACCACCCTGACTACTCCCACCACCCTGACTACTCCC
>OU015752.1:112548897-112577453 GCA_907169655.1 Acomys percivali | reverse complement strand
TACTCCCACCACCAAGACTACTCCCACCGCCATGACTACTCCCACCACCATGACTACTCCCACCTCCATGACTACTCTCAGCGCCATGACTACTACTCCCAATGACCTCATCATTTTTGTGTGTGCATGTAAATACTTGTGTATCTGTACATCCAGATGCACATGTATATGTGGGTCTGCATGAACCTGTGCGTGTACACGTGGGAAGGTCAAGAAACCAACCTCTGATGTTCATGCTGGAGTGCCCCATCCTTTGTTTACTGAAATGGGTCTCCTTGGTCTGGAGGTTCTCTGATTAGAGTAGGCCTTCTGGCCAGTGATCTCAAGGATGAGCTCTTTCCCACCTCCCCTGCACAAAATTAGAAACATGAGCTACCATGCCAGGCTGTTGGTTGTTGCTAAAACTAGGGCTTGGACTCAGGACCTCACACTTGTGCAGCAATCACTTAGCATCTTGAGCCATCTCTCCAGCCCATGGCTCATAAGTCAAAATCTTGATCAGCGTGGGCACAACTCACCTTCATCCTGCTCTTACAGACCTGAAACCTGGGCCTCAGAGGGCTAAGGCTCTCCAGCATGTAGGATCTAGGCAGCCACGTGGCAAGGATTACCAGATGCTCCAGTCTGAGCGGGAACTCTGAAGCCCTTCCCAATGGCACACAGCCTCTCATCAGCACCACATATACCCTGGGTTGAAAGTGGAAACCAATTCTATAGTTATTCACGTGTTTCCCTTCTCCCCGGGTCTTCTGGTGCCATGCTTTGTAGCGATGGGACTGAACTGGGTGGCCCTTCCTTGACTTCCTCACCGACCCTGGTTTTCTTTGATCTTCTATGAGTACTTTCTGATAGTTAGCATATGTGATCCTGAAGAAGTCCCTTAGCACACAGCAGCATCTGGCACTGACTGAGCAGTGGCAGCATGGGGCGAGGGGCCGGTCACTTCCTTCGTCTCTCAGAGGGACGTGCTCCTCTCCTCACCTTGTGAGGAAACGAAATGAGATGAAAACGACCATTTACCTAGGTTGAAAGGTCACCAAACTCCCCAAAGTGATATAGCTGACAACCACTGTGGCTCTCAGGAGGGGTATCGGAAGATGGGAAGAGAGCCTATCTGGAAGGACATGAGGCCATGAGAGTGCACCGCAGGCGGCTACACATAGGCCCAGGGTGAAGGCAGAGAGCACCCCTCTGAGCCTGTGACTCTCTGGCTGTAATGGCGAGGCCATCACCACCCATCTCTATGCACGTCCTCCTCACTTTTAAACTAAGGATGATGAACTCTTGCGATGTAGCTCAGATGGCCTAGTGTTTGCATGAAAGATCCCCAGCACCAAATAAAAATGAGTGTGGTGGCACATGCCTGTGGTCCACTACTCCGGTACTCCAGAGGTGGAGGTAGGAGGGTAAAATATTCAAAGCCATTCTTGGCCGCTTAAGTGAGTTTGGGGCTAGCCTGGGCTACATGAGACTCCTGTCTCAAAAAAAAAAAAAATGAAGATAAGGGCATTCTCACTTATCTCCCAGGTTTGCTGAGAAGATCAAGTGGGAAAGCATCTCTGAAAGGCATCACCTGACCTTCTCTAGGCTCCAGCCTAAGTGTGGGCCCTTGACCTTCAGTTTTAACTCTGCCACCCAGAGCTGGCAGTTTCTAGCCAGTCCTAGCTGGTATTCTGTCAGAAGTACTGATTTTTAACCCAGCCACACACAGGGCAGCTCAGCTGCAGATTGGGATTTGTTCCCCAAGGATGTCGCCAGAATGACACATCTCTTCTTGACAGGCCCATGGTCACACTTTTCTTAGGCTCTTCTCTCCCAAGCCCAGGCTATTCATCAAGCAGGAGGTTTTAGAAGCCAGAAAGTCCCTTTTCTCTTCCTTTTTATGATGTAGGGATTTGTATCCCCAGCTGTGACACTGCTGGCCCAGAGCACAAACAATTTGCATTTCCAGAACTTTCTATACAGTTTTTCTGGGAGCCACTGGTAGGAACCTTTGTCTCAGGATAGAGGTGGGTATCTGTTTCTGGGGTACAACTGTGGAAGCAGGGGAGTATGTCTAACATGTGCCATTGGGTTGTAAGCAGGGTTTCTGGTTTGGGGGATTTTAAATGAGTTTTGCAGCCAAAAGAAATCACAGTCAGTTCTCACTGCTTGGTGCCAACCCAACTGCACTTCTTTCCCAGTGGCTTTTTTTTTTTTTTCCTGTGCCAACTAGAAAACAGGTTTGGCACTGGCTCCTCTCCGAGGCAAAGGTATGACTACAAACAGGCTGGGCCTGTCCCCACCTCCTCATCACAGTTTACAGAGATCACCTTGGCTTCCTTAGTAGACCCTAGGGTTGTTTCCTCAGATAGCACCATTTGATGGGTGAAGAAACAGGCTCAGAAAGAGTTGGGAGAGACTAACAGAGGCCTGGCTCTTCTGAATTACCTGGGCAGCTCCCAAGATGTCCCTTTAACATCCAACACCAGGCCAGAACCTCTGAGCGTGAGTGCCAGCACTTCTCAAGCTTCCCTTATGGGTGTCTTGTGAGCAAGGGTTAGCACTAAGGTCTTGCTAGCATGCGTGTGTGAATCACATTGTGGACCACCAGAGACCTGGTAGGTCTTGACTCAGATGCGTCAGAGCCCAAGTTCATGAGCAGGATGCTGCAGAGCCTCTTACAGAACCTCTTAGAATCCCAGGTTCAACATCCTGCCTCCGCCTCACACAAACTCCTCCCATATACTCCTCCCCACTTTTCTGACCTCCTGTGATTTCATTTTCCCATTTGGCATTTTGTTTTGATGTTCAAGGGACAAAGGGCCAATAGCTTCCCCTAAGCTATTTCTCCTCCGAAGTAGTGGAATAGCTTAGCAATTTTGGAGCCATTTAAAATGCACTGTTTTCCTGGGGGACCCCACAGGAGGAGGATGCTGGCTTTCTTCTAAATTCTTTGACAGAATACTGAGGGCTTCCAATCAGGCTAGTATCCTGTCTCAGAGTACTGTTGGTAAAGAAGGCAGACACCTTCCCACCTGTAGCAGGCTCAGGGAAGAGGAAACGGAGATCTGTGCAATGCTGTGCCATACAGCTCGCTGCAGATCACAGGCTCAGGGCTACTTAGAGAGCCTGACTCTAGCCTGGGTCCCCTTCCGTGAAAGGGCAGTGGCATACTGGCCATGAAGGGGGCAAGCAAGGGTTCTGAACACTTACTCAGCATACAGTAACTGTCTTTAAGTGGTCAGGATGGGTGCCATTATCAGAGCACAGATTTCTGTGAGCCTCTTGGGTATGTCTTTGGCATGTGTAGAATGACTGAGGTTGGGCTATGCTTGCCTGACTTCCTCTCTCAATTTCGCATCCTTCTTCTTTTCTCCACTTTTTCTACCTTTCCCTTCGCCGACTCCCCCTTTGTGAAAAGATTTGCCTGTGCAGACAACCTTGGGGTCCTCTTGGGACCACAGGCTTGCACTACCACATCTGGTTAGATTTCACTTCCTAAGAAGGGCTCCTTCTCTCTGGGTGGTTTGGTCCTCAAAACACCATCTCAAAGATAAAGCTAAAGAAACTGAAAATAGAAGCCAATCTCAAACCAGAGGTTCTGACTCCACTGGCTGGGTAACGGGTATGCAGGCGTGGGGGTCAGGTATGATGTGTGTGTATGGCGTGTTGTGGTGTGTATGTATATATGTGTGTATGTATAATGTGGGTAGGTGTGGTGTGTGTAGTGTGTGTTGTGTGTATATGTATAGTGTGTGTAGGTGTGGTGCATATGTGTAGTGTGTGTGGTGTGTGTGTAAATATGTGCAGTGTATATGATGTGTGGTTGTGTGTACATGTAGTGTGTGTGTGTGCATGTGCATGTGCATGTGTGTGTGTGTGTGTTCCCTGGTTTGCTGGGAGGCACTCAACCTTATTCAGGGTAAGCTGGGGAGTAGGTGGGATGCACCCAGCCTGTCCTCACACAGCTTTCTAGAGGACCTGGTATTCCTAGCCTATTTCCTTGGCTTCCCAGCTGAGCACTGCTCAGCTGCCTGCAGCATTGCTAACTGACGACAGCAGTGCCATCTTGCCCCTGCACCTCTGCTCTGAGTTCAGGACAGATGGGCTGCTAGGAGACTATATGGTAAGGTGGGCTGAGCCGGTCAGCAGAGAAGGGCAGCTCTCTTGAGCAGCAACCTGGCCTCTGGGTACCAGAAACACAGTGATTAGGAGGACAGAGTTGACGATCCCTGACAATGGGCAGGAGGATCCGTTATTCTCCATGGTAACAGGAGTAGTGGGAGAGAGAACACAGTGTGGTAGCAATGGCAGCGAAGAGCATGGCTGCATGGCCTAGAAAGGCAAGGTTCAAGCACTGCCTCAGACACTTAGGCGGTCTGTGGCCGTGGGCTGTATACTTAACCTCTCTGAACTCCATATCTAAACCAGAGGTGATAATGAGGACTTTGGTGAAGATTAGATTAAACTAATTAGCTTATGTAAAAGCACTTGAAGGAGTATAAGGGACAAAGGGAGGAGCATCTAAGCACACACTGGCCCTAGTAATTGTGCCGGACCCTGTTTCAGGTATCTCATCCACAGACCAGGAGTAGTAATGTACCTGACTCGGAATAAGGGAGAGAAAGGGAATGTGCAGCACACGTCTCACGCACTGGGAACAACAGGATAAGTTTACCACTGCTGTTAGTTACCATAAGTCACTGTGCATGCTGGGCAGGGCATGAAAGACTTCCGGAAGCAAACTGCCCAGCTGCCTGGAGCAAACTGGAGCAGTCTCAGGGGAGGTGCACCTCGACTGTGGGTCTGTATCTCAGGCTGTCCAGGACACCCAAGCCGGTGGCTGGAGGAGGCGCCCTTGGCATCAAGCATCCACGAGTTGACCCATCTCTGACCTCTGCTGATTGCTGATTGCCGAGCATGTCCTGGAGGCTTCACCCTCAGTCAACAGTCCCCCTCTGACACGGCAGGAAAACGAGCAAGAGGGGGACTGTTGACTGAGGGTGTTAGATTCAACCATCTCCCCCTAGATTCTAAGAGTGAACAGCCTGCAAAGGAGGGCACCACACAAAAAGAGGAAGTGCCGCCCCCCCCCCCCCCCCCCCCCCCCGGCCCGCCCCCCCGCCCCCCAGCCTTTCACAGCACACAGGATGCTGCACCACACCAGGGACACAGAGAGGGTGACGAGCAACCGAGCAACCGAGGCTGCTCTGGATCTGCAGGGGCTTCAGAAGCATCCGACAGCTCCCTTCCCCACTCCTGGGGTGCAGTTCAACGGCGCCCTCTAAAAATAGCGGTGGTTATTCAGGGAAATATTGTGATCTGTCTCTGGGGATGGCAGTGCAGGCTTCCTTCAGAAATAGAACCCCAATCAGGTACGCTTCCTCATCCCTGTCTCTCATCAGAGGTCCCAGAATCCTTTGGAGGGAGCCAGGGGCTGGGTAGTGGTGATAGGGTGCTGGGCATCGTGAGTGCTGAGAGTGGGAGTACTTGGGGTTCTTACCCAGTTTGTCTCTCTACGAATCCCTTACTTTGCACTTAAAAACACAAATCCACTGTCCATTACTCTAGGTAATATGGAAAACATCAAAAGATAATCTCACTATCCAGAAATAACCATTTTCTCTCTTTCTCCTTAGCACTGTACCATCCCAACACAAGTGTTCACATGTGTTCTCATGCTGGCACACATATACATGCAGTGCACACACAACACACACACACACACATACATCACATGCACATATACATCACACATATCATATAACACATGGACACATATTGTACACACACACATTTAAACACATACATATATACCATATACCCTGTATACACATACTCCCCCACATATGTTTATATAATTGAGACAGTGTTTCATATTTGATTTCCCCCCTCCCCCATTGAAGATCACATCAAAGGCGTCTCCCTTCATCATGCATAGTCTTCTGCATTGAGACTTTAATTGAGCACAGTATAAAGATGAAGCATATGAGTTTGCTCTGGAATGACCTTGCTTCAAGTCCTGGGTCTGTGACTAGAGACCCTGAGCCTCAGTGTGTGCATCCCTGAAATTTGTCAGGAGCAGTGACCACCATCATAGATTGTGACAAATACAAATGCTTTCCTAATAACTGCTTGATGATTGCCGACATGAACATAATACAATGAATAATGACAAATTTTGTTAAACTACATCCAAAACCAAGATCTCTTTATTCCCCCTAGCGACAGATATTTACCTTATTTCTAAAGTCCACCACAGGCTCCCTCTCTGCCAGGTTCTAGAATTTTGAGACAGATGCCAGCAGCTCTCTGGCTAGAGACCTCCCTGGGCTAGCTGGTGAATGGAAACAAGCTCTCTGCCTTTCCCTTCTGGGATCTTCTCTGGAGTCCTGCCTTTCACTGCCACATACATTACAGGAAGCTCTGAAACATGTTGTTCCACACAGTGACACTGCAGATCCCCTCCCAGGGTTAGGTCAGAGCCTCACTTCTAGCTTTCAGAGATGTCCAAATGAGGGGCTTCCTCACTCAGATTCAGCTAAGTCCATTCTAACAATATTCCTTCTCCAAACCCAGTCCCTTCTCAAAAGATGGCGCAGAAACGTCAAGTCACTGCTCTATAGTCACACAGCTAGTCATCAGCCAAGCTTGGATTATGATGCAGCTCTCTCCTTTACATTCATGTGTGCAAGTTCTGGCTCCTAGTAATTCAGACAGGGCTGTATTTAGAAAGACTTTAAAGAGGTCACTGGGCTGACCTTTAATCCATGGTGACTGGTGTCCTATAAAGAAGAGATTATGACACAGACACCACACCATGGGGGACAGACTTGTGAGGCTAGCATAAGAAGGTGACCCTCTGCAAAGCAAGGGGAATAGGCTCAAAAGAAACCAGACTTCCCAGTACTAGGATCTCAGATTTTAACCTTCCACAACAATACAAAAAAGTTCCGTTATTCTGTTCTGCTCCGAGGTATCTTATGACAGAAGTTCTAGCTAACAAATATTAAAGCATAAAAATAGAAACTAAGCTCTTACCGGTGTACACAAGATCACAAAGTCATCTCACAGCTTTTGTTTTATTTTGTAACGACCTTGTAAGGTAGAAAGAGTATTTTCCCCCAGTAAGAGTAAGAGAGCTAGTAGCGTGCATGTAAAATGCTGAACCAAGTACTTGACAACAGCAGGTGACAAAAGGCCACTGCCATCACTCTCACGCACTGTGACTTGCTGTGGAGTGTAAACGTGAGCCAAAGAAGCAGGGGATAGGTTTCCAACTCCTTTAAGGGACAACTGCCAAAAAGTGATGGAACCACTTGGGAAAGAATGAGGTGTCATCATAGGTCATTGGGATCACAGGAAAGATGGCCACCAGGGACCATGTGGTAGAGCATCATCATTTTCACTGTCACCTTCAGAGTGGCAGCAACCACACATGGAGTACTTTAGGAATGTTCTATCTTGTATTGGAAACACATTAGACGCAAACTATGTAGTGGTTCATCTCTGAGTTACCGAAGCAGAAAGGCTCGGGGTGCAGCAAGGCTCCCTCTCCTAGGGGATACAAATACACCATGAAATTTGAGAACCAGATGTCTAGACAAGGCTGGTCAGGCAGAATAGAAAGTCCAAGGTCACCCTTAAAGCTGTTTAGAGCTAGAGACTTAGAGACTCAGGACACAGTCATCTCTCCTTGTCGTTCAGAGGCTACACACTCCTGAGCTTCTAGTGTTGGGGGGTTGGGGAACCTCCTGTGGTATCAGCTGACCACATCCCGCTGACCTCTCATCTATGGAGCTGGAAGGAAGTCTGTTCCGACCCACATTGCACCTAGTGTCCTGCAGAATATGTCACAATTTTAACCTCAAAGCTGGAAGGGACCCCAGAAATAGGCCACTAGAGCCAATGAGGTTTAAGAAAGACAAGGTTCATCCAAGGTCAGGTATTAGAATGATATAGGCCAGGCCTCCTAGGCTTGTTCTTCGTTGCTGTGGGGCTCAGTTGGCGCATGGATGCCTTTCAATTTTAAGTTGATCATTTTTGACAGAATGTTTCAAAGTCAAGGTAGGGGCAGGAGAGGACAAAGCTGTTGCTTCAGGCACAGTCACAGCCTTTGAACTTTCTGCTTGTCACTAACAGTTTCTGTTCTTGTTGGGAGATTGTTTGTCCTCAGAAATACTTCTACCTGGGGCATTAGAAGGGACTCGTGTTCTGGTGCCTTAACACTCAGGGTCATCGAGGAGAGCCATTCCATTAATCTGTCTTGGCAGAGAGTGGATCCGTGGCCAGGGATGGTTATACCTCACATGGCCTTCTGACCTAATTAAAAAGGCTGTGTAGCAGAGGGTCTGTAGGAGATAGCTTTGGTTCTACCTAGTCTAGCAAAACACACTGCCGTCGAGCAGCGAACACAACCTGGTCAACGGGATTAAGAAGTCTAGATTTGGGTACTTGCTATTCTATGAAGTACACACACAAACTCGTGTGTGCGTGCATCAAGGTCAGTGTTCAACATCAAGTGTCTTCATCAATTCCTCTCCATCTTGTTTTCTTAGAAAGGGCCTGGAGATCAGCGATTACACTAGATCACAAGCTCCCCTCGATCTGCCTGTCTCCCCAATGCTGGGGTTACAGATTCATACCGCTGGGTCTGGCTTTTGTGTGTGTGAGCCAGTGATCTAAACTCATATCTTTATGTTTGCACAGAAAGTGCTTTACCCAGTGAACAATGTACAGCCCATAGTCTAGAACTGATAACAATAACGCTGAGGCTGCTGATCAAGGAATCATGCTTCAAGAACCATAGGGAGTAACAGCCTGCTTTGCCTTTCTCATGAGATTACAGATGGGCTCTTTGCAAGATTGCCTGCCAGTCTAGCTCTGCCATTTGCCTGTACTGTTGGACCTTTAGGCCACCCGTTATCATCTCTGAGTCTTGGGTTTCCTATTTGTAAATTACAGGAGGTAAGGATTAAAGGGAGAAATAATTGGGCAAAGGAGATCTGAACATTGTCAAGACTATGTAAACGTAAGAGAAAACAAGCATTTATTGCACAGTCACTACAAATCAGAAGCCTAGTGGATGATGGGAATACTGATCTTGATAATGGAATCTTCCCTTAGAGAACTTAGGGTGGAGAGGGAAGGCAGCTGAGTGCTCCATGGCACAATTGGTGAAGTAGTCAAGAACCACAGCAGTCACAGCAGCCTGTGATGGATAAGGGGTGGAGCAAATGCCACAACCATCTGACCATCCCCATGGCAAAGAGGTGCCATCGTAGGATCTTAAGGGGAACTTGTGGATTACTAGGAAGGGCAGAGCTGGGAGGCACGAAGACAACAAGGCAGCTGCTGCAAAGATGCAGGAGTGAGACAACAAGGAAATGTGGATTGATTTGAGAGTTGCAGGATAGAATTAACAGGGGAACCGAACGATTAGATTAGAGGAGGGGTGAAGAGACAATCAAGATGGTGTGTGAGTTCCTGGGCCATCAATTAAGAAGAAGAGAAAACAGTGTGGACTAGGGAAGAAACTCGGAAATAGTGATTGTGCTGATCCTGTTTGGGGAGAATGTTGAGCCTGGTATGTTTAACTCTTAGCAGCCTCCTGCATGCACTGATCATGGAGTTAGCATGGGGACCTGCCACTGTCACACCATTCTAGTGCTTCCCCGGTGTGAACGACTCCCCTGTCTCCATCCTCCTGCCTCTGGTTACCAACCTCCCTCACTATGCCTTGGTATTATGAACTGTGCTGCTGCTGCTGCTCTCTCTCTCTCTCTCTCTCTCTCTCTCTCTATATATATATATATATATATATATATATATATATATATATCTGTCTCTGTCTCTCTCACACACACACACACAAAGCTGCGTCCTTCCTATCCATAGAGTCACCTCCCAAATGAACAACAGCGGCAATCAGGAAGCAATCATTCTTTCTTTCCCCAATACAATGGCTGGGTGTGCTGATGTTTGTAATTGTTGCAAAAAGAAAAAAAAAAAAGATTGCATTTAAAAAAATGGAGCTTCTGCCAAAGAAAAGGAGGAAAAAGTCTATTTAGACAAACTCAAGTGGTTCAGACACGATCTGAGATGTTCAAAACAAGGGTCAACATCTTGTTATATGTCTAAGAGAAACAAAAGGAACATCCATACAGAAATCTTCCCCCTAGATATCTATAGTAATATAATACAATTCACCACAACAAAAGGGTGAAACTACCTCATACATTCATAAGGCAACCAACAAAGAAATGCAGGCAACTATGTGATAGACTATTGGTCAGCAATACAACGGAAAAGATCACTGAACCTAGAACAATGTGGATGAATCATGGAACATAGTAGATGAAAGGAGCCAGTCACAGAAGAACATATATGGAAAGTTTTGTTTGGTTGGTTTTGTTTTTACTGGAAATGTTCAGTACAAGCAAGCCCAGTCTCTGAAAACACAGCAATGGCCACTTATGGATGTCAGATCCAGCAACACGAGTAGGCATGGAATAGAACTTATATTGGAAAAAAAAATCTGAATTACTAATGGGTTTGAGCTCTTTTGAGGGTGATGATAGAGAATGACTGATAACAATTTGGAGGTACTAGATGACCCTTAGGAAGAAGATGAATAAGGCCAGGAGATATTCTGAGACTTTTAAAAATATATTTATTTATTTATTTATTTATTTATTTATTTATTTATTTATTTACTTTTTTAATATTCATACAGTATTCTGTGTGCATATGTGTCTTCATGCCAGAAGAGGACACCAGAATTCATTATAGATGGTTGTGAGCCACCATGTGGTTGCTGGGAATTGAACTCAGGACCTTTAGAAGAGTAGCCAGTGTTCTTAACCTCTAAGGCATCTCTCCAGCCCCATCCTAAGACTTTTAATTGTACTTCTAATGTTTTCTTTTAAAACTACCCACAATACATTTTATTTTCTTTGAAAAAATTATACTGAGCTGGGCAGTGGTGGTGTATGTCTTTAATTCCAACACTCAGAAAGCAGAGGCAGGCGGATCTCTGAGTTTGAGGCCAGCCTGGTCTACAGAGTGAATCTCAGGACAGCCAAGGGCCAGGGATACACAGGCATACTCCCTCTCAAAAAGAAAAACAAACAAAAAATTACACTGAGATTATGATGGGACTTTGATTGTCAATCACCATAGAAACATAGCTCTGGGCATGTTTGTGAGAGAGTTTCCAGCAGAATTCACTGAGGAGGGAAGACCTATCCTGGATGTGGGGCCGCCATTCTGTGGGCTAGGACTACGGCTTGAGTTTAAAGGAGAAGTGAGGTGAGTGGCAGAATTCCTAACTGTCTGCTTCTTGACTGTAGATGCAATATGGCCAGCTGCCTCAAGAGCCTGCCTCTATCCCTTCTTTCTCATGATAGGCTTGACCCTCGTAGTGTGAGCCAAAGGCTCCTTTCTTGAGCTGCTTCAGTCAGGTGCTTTGCCATAGCAACTGGAAAATAACTAATATAGAGCTAGTTATACATTTACTTACAGTTCAGTTTGTAAATTAGTTATAGATGCAGTCATGGGAAGCGAGTCATAGAGTGTCTTGTGCATGTTCCCCGGCTTTTCCAGTAAGAGCATCTTACGAACATATAAACTGGTGGATAGCCCTTGACTTTATGTACATTCTCATCTGGATTAAGCTCATCTGTGTTAAGGTCTACATGATCTTAGCACCTCTACTGGGTTTGTGCAGCACAATCAAGACAAAGGAGATTCCTATCACCACCAGAGCTTCTCCTCATCACACATATACAACACATACAGCGTACACACGGACACACATGCACACACACGTGCACACACACATATTTAGTTTTTTTTTTTAAAGAGGGGAGCTGCATGTGCCACTGCACATATGTGGAGGTCAGAGGGAGGCTTCCAGGAGTTGGCTCTCTCTTTTCACCATGTGGGTCTCAGGGATTGAACTCAGGCACTCAAGAGGCCTGACAGCAAATGCCTTTACCTGCTGAGCCACGTTTTTGCCGCCCCTGATGTCCTTTTCCTATCCCAGGTACTTGGCCCCTGGTTCCATTCATCTACTGTCAACCACTAAACCATTCTCTATTTATAACATTTGTAACTTCCAAAATCAATGGGCTTGTACAATACCTAAGTTTATGAATTTGGCTTTTCATGTTCAGCCTAATTCCCTAGAGATTCATCCAAGCTGTTGGGTGCATCAATAATTCATTTTGTTTTGGTGCTGAGAAAAGTGAAGAGGCGTGGGATGGATGGACCCCAGGTGTCTTCAGCATTTGCCCGCCCACTGACTGGATGGCCAGAATTATAGTGGGTCCTGGGTATGTAGACTTTCACTATATTCTTTACCCCAGAGAATGCTTAAATAGAGGAAAGAGAAAAAGGATGTCAGGAATGCTGGGCCAGCCTCTCATCTAAGCATCTGGTCTGGTAGATGGGAAGTGGGGCCTGGGTACCAGGTGGTTTGAGGTTCTAGGCCTCACATGGGAACACAGAGGTCTCACCATGAAATCTCGTATGGTCCTCAAGAAAGACCCAGAATGACAACAAATAGCTTCCTGAAAGCCTGGAATACAGAATTCCTAATTCATAGGCGGGAATCGTCTTCTAATGAGGTCAATTCTGTTTGGGATTTTTGCTGCCTGTGAGTAGCTAATGAGGCCCAGATACTATCTGTGTCTTCCAGATGCAGAGGAGCCAGGTGCAGAGGAGCCAGGTGGAGCCCTGGTTTCCTGTGTACCTCCCACACAGTTCCCCCTGTGGCTTTAGCCTTCTTTGCCTAAATCCTTGCAAGTATCTGTTATGACTTTCATAGCCCTGGGAAGAACAGAAGGAGAGAACAGCCATTCCACAAACATGCAGTGCCGGCTCTCCAAAGTCTCAAACACTTTCTTACCCACTAGAGCTTGCAGCTTGGGTGTCCATATACGCCTCTTATCTGCCCAAAGAATAGGGACACATGCTGAGATGGCCATGTAAGTGTAAGCTCTTGTTGTGAGACAGTGGGAGATCAAGGCAGTCATATTAAGGTGTCAGGGCAGTCTACCTAGCAGGAGCTCACCAGGGGCCAGGACGATGGAACAGGGTTTAGAGAGTTCGCAGTATCCAAGGATCAGAGCCCACTCCTGGTATATCAGACAAGACATGGTATCAGAAAACCAAACAGCACACAGGTCTCCTGTCCTGGCCAATAAACTCGAGACTTCCCAGAGCCTGAGTTCACAAAGCCAGATGGGCCAGACCTTAGTGCACATGGTTTTGCCTCCCAGAGATGTCACTATGCAGTGGCAGGATGAATGTGGCCTTTGCAGTGAGGTTGTGGGCTTAGTCTTTAGCTCTGCTACTTGTTACCTAAACAGACTTTCCAGAAAAGACCCCCCCCCCCCCCCCCCCCCCCCCCCCGCCAGCCCTCACTGCCCCTGGGTCAGATCCCAAGGTGTCTCCAGCCCACGCTGCCCCTTCTGGAATACTCGCAGTGCCACACCCTGTCCAAGACACGACAGCTCCCATCCTCCCATGGCCCATTGGGAAGGTCAAGGAGAAAATTGAACGGTCAACACTGGCCACCTGCCCTGTGTTTTGAAAAGCAGGGGGTTGTTTTGCCACTTCCAAGCTAGCTTGTCTGCAGTGCTTCTAGAACTCCCTGTCCTTCCCACTGTGCACGTGTTTCCTTGGCAGACACTGAGAAGGGCTGAGAGAGCAGGGGTTGAGTGGGCGCAGGTGCAGATCGGGTGCTGAAGAGGCCGACCAAGCTGCAGCAGCACATCCTCTGGGTCATGCCAGGTCTACTGGGCTTCTGTCCTGACATGTTCTATACAGAGATTAAGACCTGCCTGATGGGTGTTCTTTGCTATAGGAGACAGGCTTGCCGGGAAACAACTGCTGTCAGACAGAAGCCCTTCTACCTGGCTCTGTGGAACACCGGTGACATCCCTTCACTCTTTGGTACATGGGCCTGGGTGCTGTCTTCTGTATGCCACAGATGTGGCAAAGGCAACTTGCCTGTCATACCTGATATACATAACCCCAGACAGGAGTCAGGGTTGGCAGCTGAGCTGAGCTGAGCTGACTCCCGTGTGGCTGAGGGGAGGAGATAGCCATGCACACTGCTAAAGAGGAAGCCTAAAAGCCTTTCAGTCATGCCCCGGGAAGGTCTTGTGACAGCCAAGGGTAAAGGACAAGTAGGATAAACCGCTTACACTAGTTTTCCAGACTCTTCACTGGGGCAATGCCTAATCTCTTATGAGCTTCTGTTTACCTGCCTATAAAATGGGTATCGTCAAGATGATGTCAAAAGCTTTGTGTAAAATGGGGTTTCTAGGGTGATATAGTCTGAAAAACCACTGCTTACATAGTATGGAGTGACTTAGACTACAGCATAGCTTGATTTTAACAAGCATGATGATGGTGGTAGTGTGGTGGCAGTGGTAGTGGTGGTGATGGTGGTAGTGGTATGGTGTGGTTTGGTGGTATGATGGTGGTGATGCTGTGGTAGGGTGGTGGCAGTGGCAGTGATGGTGTGGTGGTGGTGGTAATGGTGTGGTAGTGGTGGTGGTGGTGGTGGTGGTAATGGTAGTGGTAATGGTGGGATGGTGGTGATGGTGGTGGTAATGGTAGTGGTAGTGGTGGTGGTAGTGGTAGTGGTAATAGTAATGGTAATGGTGGGGGGGTGTTGGTGGTGGTTGTTGGTGGTGGTAGTGGTAGTAGTGGTGGCGGTAATGGTAGTGGTGGTGGTGGTAATGGTAGTGGTGGTGGTGGTGGTGGTGGGAGGAGGAGGAGGAGGAGAGGAGGAGGAGGAGACTGATGGCTGAGCTGCTTTGAGGCTGAAGAGAAATAGTGCACCAAAGGGCCCATCTTGTGCCCAGTATTATTCAGGAGTCCTCACAGGCCTTCACTGGGTAGGAAGGATGTAGACAAGGAAGCAGGATTCTAGAGTACAGGGCCAGTTAGCCTAACTAACCTTTCTTCATCAGATCTCCCTGTTACCCTCACTGCTTCCAACTGTAGGCTGTTCTCCTCAAACTCCATACAGGCCGGGGCTCTCTACATGGTGTTATGGAGACCAAGAGCTGAGGCCTTCAAGTCAACTGAAGACCCAAGAGAAAAATCCTAGCGGACCTTAGATCCACTTATGCTCCTTCCTTCAACAGGTTGAGTATCGGGGATCACCTCAAGCCCACCCCAATTGACTCCAAGGGCTCTGGACAATGTGTATCTTCATGGGAACAGAGGAAGAAGAGCTCTGTCCCTGACCCCCAGGACAGACCAGTGGGAAAGAAGGCTCCTCCACAAGCATCCTTAGCACTGGACAAGCCAGTGGTGGGCTGATCACGCAAGAAGCTAATGCACTGGCATCTCCAGCTGCCCTCTATGTGCCAGGGACCTTGCAGATGTTATTTCATCAATCCCCAAGCAATGTGGTGAAGGGACACATTACCCAACTTTGTAGACGACGAAGCAGAGGTGCAGTAAGATCAGTTTGTCCTGGCTATATATGTTTTTAACAACGCTGGCAGCTTTTGAACTTAGATGTGGCTGACTCCAATGCTGCTGCTCATTCAGTTACACCAGTTGTGCTCAGCGTCTCTGTTCAGTGTGATGCTGCCTGCTTTTCCAAGGAGCCTCTATGAGGTTCTTTTTCTTGATCACTCTCTGTCTCCTATCTACTTTTTTAAGCACCACAGTACTGCATAATTTATACGCTGTAGCCCTTGAGAGAACATGGACCTTTATAATAACTAATATTTTTTCACCTTTAATTCTCAAGTAACAATTTTACTTCCTTAGAGATAATACTGCCCTGCTAAAAATACATAAATTTAAATGGTGGTTCTCAAAGGTTTTTTTTTTGTTTGTTTGTTTTTGGGTGCAAACCACAGCCTAACACTTTGAAAGAAGGGTCATTTCTTTGAGTAGCATTTTTTTGGGGGGAGGGACCGGCCATCTTTGGTCTTTTCGTTTCTAGCTCTTTTCATCATCCCTTGTGCTTTGGCTTCCTAAGCCACACCCATAGGGAAGCTTGTCTGGTACATTTACCTAAAGCTGCGTTGGTTCCCTTTTCACACAGCAATGCCAAACTGGGGTCCATATAAGTCTTTGTCTATGACGCAAAGGGCCATGACCTATCCATTGGTACATTCTAGAACCTTGTATGGGCACAGCCCACAATAGGTACTTAGAAAATGGGTGCAGAACAAACGAGCCAAAGTGATAATAACATTACTTACACTGCCTGCCACTGCTTTGCTGGGCTAGATGCTTATTAGCAAGGACTGATCTGAGCTTGCTGGCTTACAGGGATAGAGCACGGCTATTCCTTCAGGATGTGGCACTTAGCAGGTACTTTTGACAAACAAGTTTCTGTTTGTCAACATCTGTAGGTGGTCAAGGTCCCTTTGGTGCTGAGAC
Organism: Acomys percivali; assembly: GCA_907169655.1. Taxonomy (NCBI): domain Eukaryota; kingdom Metazoa; phylum Chordata; class Mammalia; order Rodentia; family Muridae; genus Acomys; species Acomys percivali. The sequence continues at coordinate 112,561,049 of OU015752.1, read as the reverse complement.
AGGCACAGGGTCTCAGAAGAATGACAACAATAATGTTGAAAGACAGAGATTTCTATAGTGTGGAAACTTTTCCTCTATTCTCTTGGTTCACAGAGCTGACTCAGAAGGAAGCCGACACCAAGTAGCAATAGTGTAATGACCACGGAAGCCTTAACTGATGAAGCTACCCATTTACATCAGGGAAGGCTGGCAATGAATACTTTAGAATTCTACTTCCAGAAATACAGCTTCCTGCTCACCCCCAGGAATTCTCCCGGTGCTTAATACATTCATTTATCTTTAAATGCATAGCTAAGCTGGCAAGAAGCAGGAGGAAATCCTCAGAGGCCATATGAACACAAGATAACATGGCTCCACAGAGGGTACACAGCAGGGGCATGATGACTGTCGTGGGGGTATCTGACCATCCTCAGTGGCCTTGAGGCTAGGGGTTATGAGGCAACAGCATAGGAAACAAAGCCATTGATCTCCAAAAGGCTGTGGTCCTCAGCAACAGCTTGGTCTCCAAAAACAGCACCGTTAACTGTGGTGTGTCGATGAATTACAAAAGTCCTGTGTCCCACACCACAGAAGGACACACCTGTCAGAGGTAAGGGAGAAAGCACTAAATATCCTCTTAAGAATTCCCAAGCACAAAATGGCAAATGGCCCTTGCATGTATTAACTTGTGGGCAAAAAATAAAAAAATAAAAAAATAAAAAATAAACACGCCTCCCAAACCCCTAAAGTCCAAAGTGCATGTTTAATTTGAAGTAGCCCCCAAGGTGGTTTCTTCTATAGCAAATTCAAATCCTTTTTGCATCAGTAAATTTTCAAATTGGGCCTCAAAGAAGTTCCAATTTTTCAAAATCACACACTCACACAAAGTCAAAGAGTAGACCAGGAAAGGAGCCGCCATTGAAAGAGGCAGAAGATCTAGTAGCAGAGATGGCCAGATCCACACGTGGTGAGTACCATGGCAATCAGACTCAGGCAGTGAAGTGACAGGTGCAGTGTGTACATACCGCAAGGACTGTGGAAGTTCACACCGAGACCACACTGTCAGGGAAGCAAAGTGGCTGGAACATGAGATTCTTAAACTGGGCTTCTAAGTATTACTTGCAGTATCAGCAGGGCCCTTGGTGAATCAAAAGCAAATGGCTTTTAATCCCAGCACTCAGGAAGCAGAGGTAGGCAGATCTCTGTGAGTTCAAGGCCATGCTGGTCTATAGACCACACTGTTCTAGGGCTGCCAGGACTACATAGAGACACTGTCTCCAACAACAAGAACAAGAACAACAACAACAAAAACAACAACAACACAACAACAGTTGCCTAAAAAATGCTGTGTGCTGTGTAAACCACGACCTGTCTCCGCACCTCAGTTTCCTCAGATGAGATGGAAGGAGTTTCTACATCACCGTCTAAGACCAATCCATTAATTTAGCATTCTATCACACTGGGAAGCATCTCCTTGGCTGTGTGTGTGTGTGTGTGTGTGTGCGCGCGCGCACGTGCGCGCGCATGCGTGCTAGCCCATGATTATAAGCATCTTATGTGACTTTTAGTCCTTGTGATTACTGAGCAAAGTATAAACTTATATCCATGCTGTATGTTAGAGAGCTAATAACTTTCCCAGAGTCCAGAGCTGGTAGAGCAGGATTCGCCCCCATCAGTGTAGTCTGAGAGCTTTCTCTCTACCATTTAGTCTACAGCCTCTTACTATGTTTTCTGTTCAACATTCTGGTATCCTCTGACCTGTTAGGTGTCTCCCATAGTAGAGGGCAAGTCACTGCCTAGAATAATGACTCCCTGGGGCAAGAAAAACTACAGAGCTAATTACCAACCCCCAAGATGACTAAGTACAGTGCCTTTGCTTATTTGCTGATTTGGATAAGAGTCCCTTATGACAGAGTAGCAAACAGTGACAGATTGCCGAGGCTTATCCTCTAAACACTCACTCTCAGAACATTATCCATTCTGAAAGCATTTTTCTTGTCCCTGGTTTTCTCATATGCTAAATGGGTGATGAGTATGTAATATCCTGGGCTCTTATCAGGGTTAAATGGGTTAACGCAAGTAGGGCATCAAGTGGGCATTCTGCAAATAGGTAGTTCCAGCTCCAGCTGTTGTTTCTCTCACACATTGGGGAGAGGTGGGGCTTCATGGTAGATGACCTTGATTCAATTCCTGCTTCCTCCACTTCCCAGCTATATGGATTTAAGTCACTGACCCTCTCTGAGGCTGCATGGCTCCATCTGTGAATCAGAAATAACAACGCTTACCTCTCCTGGTAGTTGTGAGGGTTAAATGGACTGTAAAATTCTCAGCGCAGTGGTTGACATCTTATAGGCCTCAACAAATGTCTCCGCTCACCCCTGGAGTGTTCTACACACACGTGGATTTTCCCACTATGGTTACAAACCAAAAAGGCAGAGCATTCTGAGCCTTTGGTTGACTCATTCATTTCTATCAGGGGAACGTTCAGAAAAGCAACTGGGAGTGTAAAGTATTTAAATATATTCCTTTCATGTTAGGTAAGTCAAGGCACTACAGTCACAGAAGTTCAAAGCCTTGGAAATGGGTGGTTTGCCTCCTGCCTCGGCTGCTTTGGTCAAATTGGGCAGGGGAAGTATATGGTTGGAGATGCAATTAGCAACAGGAAATAAGCCTCATGATTTGGCGATTGAATCCACCAAGGATAATGACACCAATCTCCCATTTGGAAATAAATTAGGCATTCAGTTTGCAAATGGCTAAATGTCTCTGTGATCACTTTGAGTACACACACACACACACACAAACACACACACACACACACACACACACGAGAAAAGGAGGGAGGAGGTGGGAAGGAGGGAGGAAAAGAAGGAGAGGACAGACACACAGCACACGCGCGTGCGTGTGCACGCACACACACACACACACACACACACACACACCTCCCACTGTGCACCACTCTGGGGAAGCAGGGTAGGTAAATGAGGTTGGCGTGAAAGATGACGTGACAGGGTTCCGAACCTAGGCAGCCAGATTCGCAATACTGGTGGGATTCAAAGCGTCTAATCTTAACCCGGTCAGGTCTTAAGAATAGAAAGTTTTCTACACAAGGCTTTGAAAATGTTTGCTTAGTCATTGCCTCTCAAATTGTGGGAGGCATTGGCCAGAAGAAGTTCTATTATAGGGGATTTCTGTTTGGTCAAATAGAACTGTGGGCTTCAGGCTCAGACAGCGGCACTGTTTGGATTTCTACTCAGAGGAATTATTCACTCTTCCTCCCTAAGCCTAAACATGTATTTTGTCCATCCAAGAACATCAATAAGGCAATGTGTTGGAGGATGATGGAGGCATTGCAGGGTACTGGGCATACTGAGAATTTGGAGGTATAGACTCAATGCAGTAAACACAGGCAGGGAAGATGGACAGAGCTGGAGAAGAAATACTGAAACCTGTGTGAGGTGAACATGACCTCTGTGACTCCACCTCAGAGTGACAGCCTGGTTCTCTATGAGACCAGACTCACCATTTCCTCCCAGTGTCATTGCTAAAGGACAAAGCAAATAGCACTGACTTCACCATGTCACAGCTATGCCTTCCTGAGCAAGATTTTTCTCTGAGTCACAGCTTAAAAATAGGAAAAGTCTTATGTCATAAATGCACAGATATATAGGCTTTTGTACTAGAGGTAAAACTTACATCTTGTCTACCACAGATGTGACCCGCAGTAAGAGTTCGTAAAATGTGTGCTCACCCTTGCTAGCTGACGTCATTGGCACCACATGTGACAGCACATTCTTAGCTTCCAAAGGCTTATTTCATTGTTTATATTAGAAGCTGAGTATCTAATTTAGCATTATTTTTTTTCCAAACTAACTTTATATCCCAGTCTCTGACTTTCCTGGCTCCCATGATCAACCAGCACGGACATCTCTGATAAGAACTGGCTGACCAGTTAAGTGTGTGGGAGTCCCTAATCCTTCTAATTGATAGTCACTTGGGGTTACATCTTAACTGTGGTCTTATTCGATGAAAAAGAAGCAGTGCAAAAGTAGAGATTGTCTGCCGTCTTTGGAATCTGCCATGGTAAGCACTAAAAGTTGGAAAGAGAGGCATTTGGGTGTTTCTGTTCATCTTACTAAGAGTTAAGAAGTATGCTTGGAATGATATGGATATGTGAGTGGTGCAGGGTAGGGGGTGTACGTATGTGCAGTGTGTGTGTCTATGGTGCTCATGTGTGAGCTAGTGCATATGCCCATGAAAGAAGGTCAGAATAAGCTACTGTGTGTCCCATTCTATCTTTTTATTTCCTCGAGATAGGGTCTCTCACTGAACTTTGAGCTATGCTGTCAGTCCCAGCAACCCTCCTGTTTCTTCCCCGACCCCCACCCTCATGTTGTAGATATAGGTACTTTTCTCCATATCCAGCCTTTTCAGATCCCCGTGTTTTGACACAGCAAATGCCTTTGCCCATTGAGCAATCTCTACAGCCCCTGACTCTGTTATATCAAAAAGTAATATGCAGCCAATAAACGGCTTTGTCCGAACCAATGATGCCAAGGTCAGATGGGGGGGGGGGAGTAGGAAATACAGGCACAAGCTGTATCATAGGCCAGCTGGCTTGAACTTTGCATTTGAACCCCACCTCTGTCATTTACCATCAAGGCTCTGTCATAGGAGAGAGAGTCTCGGTTTGCTCATCTCCCAGTGGAGTCTTCCAGGGAGCTGTTGGGCTAAGAACGTGTGGAATGCTTGGCAGGTGAGGAACATTCGGCTATCGGTTTCCCTCCTTTCCTTATGGCCCTTATCTTCTGGGAGAGAGATGCTACTTTGTTTGCTAATGAGCTGGAATTAGTGGGAAAGCTTTCCTCTGCCTGTTGGTGTCTGTGGTCTCCTGCATGACTAGGTATCCAAGAGACGCTCTACAGAAACTTTAAATGGCTCCTACCTTCTAGACAGCAATCACACAGAGTGCCAACTCCCCACCTGACACCACAGCCTTTCCACAAATAGGACTCGGTTCCTTCTGGAACCCAATGCTTCACCACTTTTCTGCCAAAACGCCCACTCTTACGGCAGCTGCCCAGGTGCTGGATTGAGCAGAGCTTAGCCAAGACTGGAGGATGGTAAAGGATGGACTACTAAAAGGCTTCCCTTTGGCATTTGAAAGCATGAGTAGGAGTTTGCTAAATGGGCCAGGAGAGGAGGAGGTGTTTGGTGACCAGCATAATGGGTGGGCCTCCTGCAGGAGCCAGGCTATATCTCAGAATTCCTGTCTTCTCTGCTCACACAGTACTCAGGCTAGTCACAGTGCCCTCACTTCTGTATAGTTCTCTTCTTTCTTCTCTTCTTTTTCTTCTTTCTTTCTTTCTTTCTTTCTTTCTTTCTTTCTTTCTTTCTTTCTTTTCTTTTTTGAGGCAGGGTCTTTCTCAACAGCCCTGGCTATGCTGGAACTTACTATGTAAACCAGACTGGTTTTGAACTCACAGAGATGCACTTGCCTCCCTGCCTCCCAAGTGCTGGAATTAAAGGTGTGCATCTCCACACCTGCCCCCCCCCTAAGATTTTCAAAACATAGGTGCATACATCCCTGAGGGTCTTCAATACCCCTTAGGTCTTCTATGCTTTCCAAAAATGTTCTATCATTCGTTTTCCTTCCTACTCCCTCATGAATGTAGGTGGGACCTCCAGACTGAATGCAGAGCAAGGACATCTTCTGGTGAGCCAAACACTAAAGAAATCTGCCACATATAAAGTGATGCCTTTCTATCCAGTTCTGTTTCCCCCACCCCCACCCCCACCATGGTAAAAAATAAGTCTTCATAGGTGTTATTGATGCTGATATTACAGCTTGGTGTTTTATGTTAAATAACTTATACATACCAATTTAATATTTTAAACTGTTAATTACTAATATGACAAACACTATCTCAACAGGTACAATTGGCACAAATAAACACCCCTCTGGGGGCATCAATAATATTGAAGAATAAAACAAGGTCCTGAAAATATGAACTTTGCTGCTTAAGGATGGGATGTGGCCACACCCCTCTTTCTTACCCCACAGGGTGGTTTCCTCCCCACCCCCCAACCTGTGAAAGCCTTCAGTAGCACACCACCCTTCTTTCCCCATTGGAGCCTTTTCCCCAGGTTTGTGGGACTTTGGTATAAAAAGGGCTGGGCAGCATAAGCAACTCTGTGGCTCTGATTGGCATTTCCCTGGTGGCTGCAGAGACTACTCTGCAAGACTTGAAAGGCATTTAATGAGATACACAGAGAGAACCGGCCTGTGCTGTCCATGGCATGAAGTAGTGGATCCCTATATCTGAAGGAATGACCAGGAGATCTGAAAAGGCCATCACAGGAGCCACCATCACTACTCTTTGCCTTGAGCTTTCTGTTTCTAATGCTCATTAGATTCTAGGCCTAACTTTTTTGTCACATGGTCATTGCCACGTGACACCAGCTTGCAACCCCTCTCCTACGCATCCCTTTCTTGTCCTATTTTCTCCCGCCTTCTCTTTGTTCTTCCTAACTTTCTACCTTTAAGTATTAAATGCTTTTGTCTTTGGTTACTTGATTAATTAACTTTAAACTGTGATCCTACTCAAATTCTCTCTCTCTCTCTCTCTCTCTCTCTCTCTCTCTCTCTGTCTCTCTGTCTCTCTGTCTCCGTGTCTCTCTCTCTCTCTCTCTCTCTCTCTCTCTCTCTCTCTCTCTCTCTCTCTCTCTGTCTCTGTCTTTCTCTGTCTGTCTCTCTGTCTTTCTCTCTGTCTTTGTGTCTCTGTCTCTCTCTCTTCATTGGGGTAAAAAAGCATGAATGAGTCAGTCCATTAATTAAAAGGTCTTTAAAGACTGCAAAGTGACACCCCTAGGGATAAAGAGGTCGATCTGGGTCACTCTGCATGTGCTATCCAAGATGGGTCTGTGTGATGCTGATACTGGCTGTTTACAACCCTGGCTCCCTTTCCCTCTCAGAGAGATCCTTTTAAGTCCTGTCTCCTCCTCCTCCTCCATGCTGTTTGCAACACCTCCAGATTTAGTTTCCCTCTGAATTTCATTAGTGTCCCATTTGCCTCTTCTTCCTGATCTCTGAGGCAGGTGGTAAGCAGGAGGGGCCTAGCTGATAAGCAGGGCTCCCCAGTGCCTGACTAAAGGCAAAGAGGACATGAAAAAAGGAGAAGCCAAGGGGCCCTGGGCTGAAGCTGAGGATAAAATTCTGTTCTGCTCTTCTGAGGCCAACAAGCAGTAACCAGGTCTTCCCAGTACGTGATGCTCAAAGAGTAGGATCTGATGATAGTTGGGACAATGTTGTGTGATGTGCTACAGGCAGTTCAGCCTCTTGGGCAGGCAGAGAGACTGGTGGGGGATGAGGGGGGAGGGAGAAAGAGCATAACCTGGCTTGAGGGCTCAGAGTTGGTCAAGTCCAGTTGGGACTGGCAGCTGAAACTGCTGCTCAATCACATGCTCATTGATTCAGTCAGTCTGTCTGTCTTTACTGTGTGCCACGTGCTAGGCATCATTCTTGGTATGAGGACATTTCAGAGAACTATAAAGAAGGAGGTGCCTGCCCTCCTGGAGATTAGATTCTAATGGGAGAAGCCTGAAAATGAATAAGCTTATCTTGCAATGCATAATGCACCAGGGGGAGTTGAATGTTCCCACAAAAGAAGGTACTAGAAAGACCTGTGCTGGGAAGAGTGGAATTCCCATAGGGTGGTAGGTTAGGGAAGGCTCTGCCTTTCCACACATTCCTTGCCAGCCCCCTGGCTTCTGCAGCCATCGGAGCAGCTGACGTGCCTCCACAAAAGCGTCTCATCCTACATGGGTCGGCTCACAGGGACAATGCCTTTTCCATCTGTTATTCCCTAGGCCAGGAGAGTTTTCTCAAAGGCTAGGAGGAGAGCCCATGCTGACTGTTCCAAAACTGAATGAAGCACTTCCATGATTTAGGGAACCTGGAATAGGTGAGTGGCATGAGAGACTAGTGCTTAGAGACCTGTGCGGAAAGAGAACCCAAGGCTGGTGGGTAGCAGAAGGGCCTTTAGGGAGGGTTTTTTTTGTTGGTTTGGTTTTTGCCTGCCAGAGGAAGACAGTCACAGCAGGTTTTGGCAGGCAAGTGATAGGAGACTACTGTGGCAGGTGCCTCTGTGCTAGACAGAGAAAGGAAAGAAGGCTACCAGAGGTGACCACAGGGATGAGGAAAGGGAAGAAGTGATTTGTCAGTGTAAATACAGCACAGAGTATAGGCATGGGATGGTGGGTGATGGAGCTGGAGAGGGAAGGGAGAATATTCCTGAAGCAGAGACTTGCTGATGTCAAGGTTTATGTGTGACCAACCCCACCCTGGCAGATTCAGATCTTTCAGCCAAATAGTTTTGTATAGTGTCATTCTTCCTTCCCTTGATATACGTGAGCTCAACATGCCTTGCTCTAGGGCCAGCTCTGTGGGTGGCATCACAATAGGGACGAGCAATTCAGTTTGCCTCTATCAGAGCTGAGGTCGGTGGCTCCGAAGTGTAGCATGCCATGTTGAGCATGTATTGAGGAGGCAGGGAAGGAAAGCCTTAGTTGGAGAAGACTTCTAGGAAGACCACAGGACCACATCTCTTGGCTACAGATGGAGTGGGAGCGATTCAGCTACGGTCATACTGGAGTCCAAGTCATTATTGCACACGATGAGCCTTCGATGGGGCTGAGGGGCAGGTGTGGCTTCCTCTTACCTGGTTGAGCCACACTCAGTTTCCTTATCTTAAAGATGAGGCCATGAAAACTGGCTCACGGGCTAATGTGAGTTAAGTGAAATGTGTAAACCAAGCCTCTATACATGTGATCTCATTTTACCTGTCCCTGCTGACGAAAGTTAAAACTTCCAGAGGCTCTTGGTAAGCCATTGATGAAGGCAGAGCATCACTGTCCTGGGCAGTTGTATATGCATCCATCACCGCTGGTCCTGTCATTCCCTGGGCTATGGTAACTATTGCATATATCTTATTGATTTGCTACATGAATGTTGTAGGCAGAGGTTGTGTGACATCTGAACTACAGCATTTTATATTTGGGAGCCCTTGGACAGTACAGTGAATGCCTCTGAGTCTCCCAACTGCTGGCCTGAAAGATGGGAATAATTATCTAATCCAGTGAACATGATTAGGACTCTTTCACTGTCTCCTTCGCACAGGCCCCAGGACCCTGGATGTCAGGCACAGACTGTGATGGGTATGTCACTTCTGACCCGAAGTACTTATCAGCTGACATTTTCCAGCTGTTTGTGCTGCAGCAGTTACCAAGATGGCTATGTGTTCCAGGTAGTGTGCAGGGCTCTCTACCGGACTGTGGTAGCCTTTGTCATGAGTAAGACCTCAGTCTGCTTGTCCATTGGGATTCTGGAGTTGATTCATGAGTCCAGCAATATGGAGTCCAATAAAGCCCATATGTCACCTTATGGGACTGCTTGGAGATTAAGAATCAGAACTTGGTGTAAGTGGTATGCAGTGTATCTCCAGTGAGAGACACTTATTCTGCTGTCCCCAGTGCCACCTCCACAGCCTCCTTTATTGGGCTCAGCCTCCATGTACAACACTGCCCTACTCTGGACCACACTCTTCCAGCTTTCATGCCACTTTCCCCATACAGCCCAGCTTCATCGCCATGACGCTGCACTTCCTACCCGCTGTATATTGTTATGCTGCATGGCAATAGGAAGAAAGCCTTCCAGGGAGCCTTCTTGGACCCCTTCTGACAGTCTCCCACTTACTGTTCTTCTCTCATGCTCAATATGACTCTGGCTTTGCCACCAACTCCAGGACTCTCACCCTGGTCTCCTGGATGCAAGAGCAGGCTCCAATCCACCATACTCTGTGTTTCCTGGACAGGCCTGAATAGTATCTACTTGCTGCCAGCACCACCATCACATTCCTGTTGGATATCCAAGTCTACTTCCCCAGCCCTCTTCATCATGCTTGCAGTGTGAAACATGAGGAGCCAAGGGACATCAGCCTAGCATCTGCTTACCAGGTGAATACATCAGGCACTGCATCTCCCAGCAGCCTTTGCCCCCTGTATTCTTATGAAGAAGTTCACTGCCACCATCACGTGATATCCTGCACTTCCTATACAGCCTGGAAAGTATATGCATTCCTCACTAAGCCCCAGGCTTACAGTTGATGACTGAAAATCAGAAACGACAGAGACTGACCTGGCTCCATGTCAGCACTCTGGGAAGAGTTGGTGTCCGCAGACCCTTCTCCAAGGCCATCGGATCCTAGAGGACAGAGTGGTATGCTTTCTGTTGAGGAAGAAGAGAGAAGGGATTAAGCAAAATGGCATCATGATTGGTCCCAACGCTTTCTCACAGACCTCACCCAGCACCCTTTGTAAATCCACGCCAGCTGGGACACAGGGTATGTTCTTGGTCCCATGGCTGTGCAGTTATGGCAATTAGAGCTCTAACCGTGGAGACCTTGAATAAGAAGGTCATCTCCATAGCTTTTCTATGGCTCCAGGGAGAGCCTTGCCCTATGCTGCATTTGTCTTGCTACGAGTGTGGTCACCTTGTCTTATAGTCATGTCCTGCGTGTAGTTTTCTTATAGAGGCCGCCTCTCCAGGGCAGATAGCTAGCTAGTCTCTACAACCCAGGTGCGCAGTGCAGGGCTTGAAGCAGAAGAGCAACTCTTTGATAGACAGAGAGGATTGATCTTTGCTGTGTTGAGATGGAAGGCACCCAGCATGGGGCTGAAGCCCAAAGGTGAAGCCTTGCAACAGTCCTATCAGTGGCATGCCAGCAAAATAAGCGAAGCACCTTGGCTCTCTGAGCCTCAGCATCTGGCTTAGGAAGTGGGCCTGCCTACTGGGCTGCACCATATAGTCTCAGAGTCACATGGACAGGGGTCCTCTGTGAGAGAACTCCACTGTGGCCCTCTTGCTATGGCAACCTCTGTCAAGGCATGTTTCATTTCTCAGGCTCAGTTCCATCATTGGAAAAGAAGAAGAAACTCTGAGCTGGGCAACAAGTAAAGCTCTTTTGTTTTGTCCTAGAATTCAAGACTGTGAGCTTGACTCCTCTGCATCACAAATACCCTTACACAACAAAGGTTTGTCAATGAGCCCAAGAAATCCCATCCCATTAGGAGGTCAGGGAGGGGCTACAAGGTTTTAAGCCACTTGCCTCAGGTGATTGTAACAAAAGGAACTGGAATTTGAACACAGACCCTAAAAAACTGCAGGTTCCTGCCACATAACAGACACTCCCAAACACTCTGCATAAAGAGCCTACAGGCAAAGAGCTGGGTGTCAAGGCACTTAATATAGCTTAGTTTTGTTCTCAAGTCATTATTTGAAAAGTTCCCTGAATACATATTTGCCAAATATACCTTGGAACTGTGCTAAGAAGTCATTATTGTCTCTTATAAGGTGAGGAATTACTGGTTAATTCCCATTAAAAACAAAAATCTTGTAAGTGTGAAATTTTGCCAACTCTCCCAGTGTCTCAGCTGTTTCTCTACTGTGAATTCTAATTATTCTAAGCAGAGTGTAGTTATCAGGCAGGGGCATTTCCAGACTCTTCCCAAGTGCAGGGACTCCCACACCCTCCCCAGGGTCAAGCTCGGCTGACCTCAGGAGCTACTACAGAGTAATGAGAAAGAATCTGGAGAAAAACTAAACAAAGTTGGTCTGAATCAAATATAGGGTTGAGGAGATGGCTCAGCCCATCAAACACTTTCCCAACAGCTTGAAGACCTAGGTTTAGATTTCTAGGATACATACATACGTACATACATACATATGTATGTATGTACGTATGTATGTATATTCTGGCAGCATGCATCTCTAATCCTAACATCACTGAGATGGGAGACAGAGACAGGAAGCTGGCTAGCTAGCCTAACCAACTTGGTGAGAAGTACCAGGCCAGAAAGACTCTGACTCAAACAAAAAGTGAAAAGCAGTTGAGGAATATTCATGACTGACCTCTGACCTCAACACACATGTGTATTTATGCACCTGCACACATATAAACACTATCACACAGGAACACTTGAACAGACAGAAAGACAGACAGACAGACATGCATGCATGCGCACGCATGCACGCGTGCGTGTGCACACACACACACATACACACACACACATACACACACACACACACACACACACACACACACACACACACACAC